>JANRMT010062835.1:30097168-30119672 GCA_026402145.1 Polypterus bichir lapradei | reverse complement strand
TATATATATATATATATATATATATATATATAGCTGATTACCCATTGGCTTTGGTCACTGAGTGCAAGGGAAAAAAATAAAATGTAGTCTATAAGTTATTAAACAGTAAAACATTAACGTTTTAAGAAGTAAAGATACATTGAGCACTACTCGAGTGGTTGCGGGTAAACTACATTTTAAAGACGATATAACACAACAGGTAAGTAGTACTAACAGCAGCTAAAATGTATATGGATCATCTCTCGGTAGTAGATCCCTTTTGAAAGGCGCTACACGACGGCTGTGGTATAGAAATTACATTTTCTATGTGAACATCCAAATTTCTGCCTGTGGTAATGTACCTTACTGGCATTACCAGCAATTAAAGAAAATTAGTTTTGTGTCATCTGCAGTGTTAAGAGAGAAAGGCTTTGGTTTGGGATAAAAGGAAAAAAAGGTGTAAAGGGACCGTCGCGGTGGGTCTCGTGTAGACTGGTGAGACGTCCCTGCCATTAACCGGCCGGGACGACACTGTCGGTCCTCCACTCCTGTGCGTGTCTTCCGCGACCTCAAAATCGTATACGTGCAAAAGAAAGTGTGAAGCGCCTTAATATTAGTTTGCCGCGGTCTAGAAAAGGGATCCCGTGTTTGCAGTTGTCTGGGCTATAGCTCAGGGGAAGGAGGAAAAAAATTAAAAGTGCTCACTTTGACTTAAGGCAGAAGCGCAGTCAGCGTTTCAAAGGCTGGCACAGCTATGCGCGTGCGCCGGCTGCTCGACTTTAATAGTATTTTTGCAGTGCAGGAGACGCCACTTTTTGCAGACACGTTCACGTGATCAAAAGTCTTCATGCTCTTTAGAGGTCTTGCTTGTTCTCTGCGTACTGCGTTCATAGTCAGTTCACGTGAGCCACTCGGAGTACATGCATCGAAGCTTCTGAGCTGTGCCTGTGCTATCTCGTGCGATGTCCACGGCTTTATTTAATGTTAGCTAAGACCCGGCACTTAAAAGTTTCTCTCGCAGTTTCGCTGAGTTTGTGTCAAACACCACCCTGATCATCTCATCTTCGTCTGAATATTTAGTGGCAGAGTGTTTCTATTGGATTGCCGCTGAGGGACGGCCTTATATGGGCAGGCACTCAATTACGTGGGAGGCGTGACGATGCAAGACGCAAGATGCAACTCCGCCTCACACGGCGACCGTTATGACCGTTACGCGTAGAATTTTGAAATGAAACCTGCCTAACTTTTGTAAGTAAGCTGTAAGGAATGAGCCTGCCAAAATTCAGCCTTCCACCTACACAGGAAGTTGGAGAATTAGTGATGAGTGAGTGAGTGAGTGAGTGAGTCAGTCAGTCAGTCAGTCAGTGAGGGCTTTGCCTTTTATTAGTATAGATGTGCCTCTATTGTCAAGAATGTGACCATTACACTGCTCTTACTGGAACCAAAATAAACATTGCAAGGCTTCATGCCTAAAGCTCTGCTCACCATTCACACTTAAAAACACCTTCATTTACAGTGGCAAACAGTCTGATGAACTAGTAGGAACAACAGACAAGTTCCTGTACTGTCAGGAGTTGCAGAAGGAGTGGAATGTGCCATAGTGGCTGCCTGCAGAGGGAATTTCTTTTATTTTTTTTATTAATTAGGTTAGGTTTTCCCAGATGAAACCCTATCTTTATCATTTGCTGTTTCATATTTTCTATGCTATTTTTACAAGTCACCATTGGTAAAGCATGACGATAATAATGCATGTGTTTTGGGATATGGGAGGACTCCAGTCCTTTCATAATGCATTGCCAGCATCGTATTAGATTTAAGAATGTTAAGCAATTTTATATTATGGATCTATTAATGTCAAAATCTATTTCTAGCAAAATAAATTTATAATATGTAGTCCATCCTCCCATTTCCTAAGTCCACATTATTCTGGTCAGGCTTGTTTGTACTTGGAGTCCTTTCCTGGCAGGAATGTCACGAACCCACTCTGTATAGTTAGCCAGTCCATAGCAAAAACCAGCTGCACACTCACTGGCTTCCACCAAATTCTGAGTCTCCAATCAATACTGTATGACTGCAAATTTTCTGGACTGCAAAAAGAAATCTAAATAGCTGGAGGAAATGCAGTTATTAAAAGGTGACTAATCAGAATCACTATAGCTACCTGGAATATACATATCCATTATTATTTATGGGAACATTATTAATAATTCTGTTTTAAAAGGCAAAATAATGATAATAACATACTTTAATGTACTATACTTAAGTTCAGCAGCTTTGACAGCTGTATCTCCTCTGTTTAGTTAGCTAGCTCAGTTTAAATGTAAAGTCCTATGCACTGTAGTATAGTGAAAATCTTAAACACATTCCAACAATAAAACTGTAAATAGTGAATCAAATTAAATGTAATTTTCAGGTCCAATGCCATAGTAATTACATTTATATAGTGTGACATATTTAAGGTAATCTGTGGGCAATGTACTTATTGGATAAAGTCCTGCGCTATGCTTTAGCAAGGTTCAAGTCTTTACTTGAATAATTGCATGACCCATTGAAAATCTAACGAGCAGACTTTGCTCTAGGTGTAGAAGGAGACAAACCATTGTGACATGAAAGTTACAAAATGTCACACCTAGCTATAGCATGATGTTCTCCAACCTGCTTCATCCAGTTCAGCGTCATGGAGGGTCCAACTTATCACAGAGTTCACACACACACAATTACACTTACAGTCAAACATGAGACAAATTTAGATTTGCCAGTCACCTTGACAAGTATTTCTTGGGGCATGGTGGAAGGAAACCAGTATACCCAGAGAAAAATCTATATAACTTTGGGAAAGAGTGCAAACTCCACACCAACAATGACAATGAGAAAGATTCACAGCCAGGATGCAGGATCCATGAGGCTGCTTCAGCTACTGCACTGCCTAAACACATATTTCAATATTATGCTGTACATCCCATCTTACTATAGATATTGTGAAAGGCGCTATATAGACGCCTGTCCCGACACAGACTCACACCGGAGGCACTTGTAATAGCAAAGCACTTTTATTTTTCTTCACTTGTGGGGCACGTCTTCCCTGTGACCCCCACAGGCACAACACAGTCCCACAAATACACAAATAAGCAAAAAACACCACAGCTCTTCTTCCCTCACTCCTCTCAGGCAGCGTCATCATCCTCCTCCCGACTCTGGCACCCTCAGCAGTGGCTGTAGGTTCCCTTTATAGCCCACCCGGAAGTGCTTCAGTGGTAATTAACCTAAATTATGCTGCACTTCCAGGTGTGGCTGCATTACTGCCCACAGGGGCTCAGGAAGCCTTGCAGCTCCCCCTGGTGGTGGCCACAGAGCCTAACAAGGTGGTTCTCTGGTGTTCCAAGATAATGGCCCCGATGCAACCCGGGGGGCTGCCACCAAATGTTCCGGGGGACATAGAGTGTACCCCATGACTGCTCCCCCCGGATCCAGTGTTGAAGGGGCATCCTGGCTGGGCATGGGTCCTGGCCGTCTGCCATAATATTTTAACTAAGATTAGATTAGCTCAGAGCGTCTGCCATACAGGGACGTGCAGTCAGGGAGGGAGGTGAGGCATGAAAAGTAAAAAGACTAATAATGATAACATAAAATAAATGTGTGCACTGGTCTGTGCTATAAATTTGTTTTCTGTATGATTCCAATAACTTTGATCATTTTAATAGTAAAAATCGCTGAACTGGCGCATTTCCTGTTGAAATACAAGGGAGAAACACAAGGTGCTGCAGCAACGTGCCTCACCTCACCTCGGACTGCGCTCTCCCTCACACACGGGGTTGATGCATGTGCCTGTTGCTGTCTCTCTCTGTGTCACCAATATAAGGTTTGCAGACATTTTTATTATACACCCTGACTTTCCATAGTCTGGCTAATATCTTTAATGAAGGTGTGTGACATATATTTAGTTTTGCTGATCAGACATAAAACCGCAGTGAAAACGCACAAGGTGAGGCAGACAGTACTGTGCCGCACCGAAGGGGGTGGATTTGAGCCCAACAGTTGCTCGTTGCTGCTGTTCTTCTACACAGAGGCGCCAAAAAGTTATCAATATCAGAAAGTCAAGTGCACTGCAGCGGTCCTTTTATTTTTATTTTTTTTTCCGACTGACTGCCAAAATGGAAGATTAAGATTTTAAAAACTAAAGGAAAATAAGGAGGACTTTTACAAGAAATTGATGGAGATTTTCGTGGAGAAAGATAGGTGCATGGACTTCATTTACAAATAAAGATAAGACCATAAACAGTTTTCAATTTTATAAAAATATGAGATCAAACTAAGAAAAAACAATCCAATATTTAAAAATTAAATTTTGACCTTAAATAAAATATTCTTTTGTTTTTCTTGTTATTCTTTTGTTGAACAGTCTGTATTAAAATTGATTAAAACATAAGAGTTAAAAGCTTTTAAAAACAAATAAATATTTCATTTAAGGTCAAAACTGAAATCCATTTTTTTGTACACCACTTTGTACTTTCATTTGTATTGAATGAGTATGAATTGAAGACTTGCAACAGCAAATTTAGAACACACGGAGGGTGCAGAGCAAATGTGACCTCTCTGCTTCCTCTAAATGTAACGTTCAAACATGTACCTTACCCGTGTGTGTAAAGAATGTTGATGAGATATGAAACATAGCCAGTAGTCATTGTGCATGCTGCCAACTGAATGGTGAATAAGCTACTGTTTTGGGTTAATATATTTGTAAATCTGACTCTGAAGGAGTCAGTGCCTCACCAGCCATGAACCTCAGCGCACGTCACTGCTGCCATGGGTTTCATTCCAATTCCAACCTGGGATCATGCCTTGGCACTGACACTCTCATGAACTTTGCAAAAAGAAAATCTAAATAACTGCCCTAAAGAAGTAGTAAGATCACCTGACTAGTGGCATTGATAGGTGAGGAGAGGAACCATCACTACGTCATAACAACTGAATGTATCATAACACATTTAAAACTGTTACACTCCACTCTCCTTAAATTAACCAGCTGCAGTGAATGACATGCCTGCTTTTAAAAGGTAATTGCATACAGAATAGGTTTTCCCTGACTTTTTCCAGCTGGATTCAGACCCCAGCCTCATACTCACTGCTTTGCTATGTCACAGACCCACAGGATCAAGTTCAGCTTCAGTACCCTGGGTGACTGACATCCTTATTATTGGGAAGGACTAGTGGCATTGTTATGTGAGGAAAAATCACTACATCAAAACAGCTACACTCTCCTCTGCTTGAGTGAACCAATCACAGTGAATGACATGCTTGATTTTGAAAAATAATTATATACAGAGTAGGTTTACTCTTAACACCTGACATGATTGTTTTCCCGCTAGAATTAGACCCTAGCCTCATACTAACTGCATTGCCATGTCATGGACTCACAGGATCAAGCTCAGCTTCAATACCCTGGGTGACTGACATCCTTATTATTGGTGAGGACAGTGCTGTTGCTGTACTATAGCATGGTCATACAATAAAGAATGAATAAATCTGTTAGCATTTTGTAATCAGTATCAACAAGGCAATATATCAAATATTAATTGATTGATTAACATGCACTTTGGTGCATTAAATGACTTTTGGATTTAAATTTTCTTAGCAAAAAATACATTCAAGAAACAAGAATCGGTCCTGCCTGGATGCTTAACAGTTTCTTTAATTTAACAAGTACTTAACACATACTTTCTAGTGCATCACAAATGCAAAGTTGAGAGTACAATTCAATGTCAATTTTCCCTTCAAAACAGAAGCAAAAAGCATTTCCAAAAGCACTACCCTCGAAATCTATTTACAGGAATGGGTAATGGATTTTATTGCCATTGTTCACTTTCAAAACGCATTTAATTATTGAATAATCACAGCTAGGTGCCTGCAGTACACATGCATTAGGGTGTAAATGAGCATCATTTTTAATTCAGTTGGATTTTAAAGCTAAATAAGGAACAATGTTTCTAGTAATTGCAACCATATAATTTTCATAAATGATATAATTACTACCTTCAGTTCCCTACAATATGACTTCAGGTCTAATTGATTTCCTTGCTCAATGCAGAGGAGCATAAACATTTGACTAAGGCATTTACTACTACATACTGTATGTACTCAAATATTCCAGCTTTTCTCTTTTATTGCTTTCAGAAATGCAGATTACCCCTTGTTTCATAAATAGTGAAATTTTTATTATGATTTTTTAATGTTTGAAGATTTCAATATGCACTGTATGCCATTTCAAGTTACTCAGTATCCTAAAGAGTGCTGGTCGCTGAGTACTTCATTGTTTGTACTGTAATGGATCTGAGCGTCAGCGAGCCCAAAACCCTAACACGAACACACAAAGAATCCTGGGTTCAAATAATGCCGTGTTTATTACACACAATTCCCTAAAAAAGTTAACATAAGCACAGAGCATACATTTCTCTCTCTCTCTCTCTCTCTCACCAATTCCTCTCACCTTCACACTGCCCTCCACCAGTCGAGTGTTGCTCCACGTCCTCCCAGCTCCAACTCGCCTGGATAAGAGAGTGCCGTCCCTTTTATAAAGGACCTGGGAGTACTTCTGGTGACAGGGCCACTGCCCGATGGAAGTACTTCCGGTTCATACAAAAGTCCCAGAGATAGGGGCGCGCATCTCCCAACAGCACCCCCTGTAGGACCCATGGTCCCCAGCAGGGCTTTGTTCCCAGACTGCATCTCACAGCATTCCCTGATGGTTCCAAAATGGGCATCTATATGGAGGACTGCTGTCATCTTGTGTCCTGGGGGAATAACGCATCCCTGCAGCGTCTGATGGGCTGTCTGTCCATCCCTTCTGACCATCTCTTCTGGGTCTGACTCCTTCCTTTCTTTTGGCCAGGATGTCCAGGTAGTAATGCTACCTAACAACTCTAGCAACTCTGATTTGCCATCTTTGCCCAGGCACTGTTTGCTCTGTTTGTATCGGCATGGACATTTGTACATTTGAACTAATGCTCCCTGTAATTGTGTTATGATGAGGGGTCGATGAGGGGAGCAGGCTTTAAAAGTTCAAAAATATTTAAAAAATGTCCAATACAGAATCTCAGAAAGAAAAAGCTTATTATGATTTTATCAAATAAAAAAGAACAAAAATAAGGCGACAGAGTAAAAAAAAATGCAAACCACAGCAAACTAGTCTAAATCTGTAATCCAAGAATCAAAAACACACCCATCCATCCATCCTGTTCCACTTATCCGAGATCGGGTCGCAGGGGTCGCAGCTTGAGCAGAGATGCCCAGACTTCCCTCTCCCAAAAAAAAAAAAAAAAAAAAAACCCAAAGAAAGAAGCAATATATTCAGAAAACAGAGTATTTACTGTTTTCAGTTCTGTTGTGTGTTAAAGTGTCTTCATGTATTTTTTTCTTGTTTTTGAGTTCTTATATGTTATACCGTATATACTTACGGATAAGTTCTCCGTAACTTGATTTTACAGTATAATTTCTGGTATTTTATAATGTTGGTCGTATAAGTCAAATGCGGAAAACTCATGCTATTGGTCGAAGGGATTATGATATGCTAACGCCCACCTGAGAGAGTAGCCACGGAGTACACTGCCTTTTATTTTCTATATGGGTGCGGCAATGTGCTATATCAATGCATGCTCCTAACCTCTCTCCCGCTCACGGTAATATCCGAAGCAACGTTTGCACTGATTTGTGGTTTTTGTATCTCACAGCCTCATACACCTTTATCGTTAGAGTGTCCCTTATCTATGATGGAGCGTTCGATCAGAAGAAAATATGAAGCTGGTTTTAAATTAAACATCACTGAAGTAGGAAAAGAAATTGGTACTGTAATTGTGCTGCTGCAACAAAATTCAATGCATCTGAGAAACTGATGCAAGAATGGAGGAGGCAAGAAGATGTAAAAAAAAAAAAATTAAGTGTCACATTTTTGAATGGGTGTATAAGTCGTGGGTCTGATTTTATGATCAATTTTTCAGGTTTAAATATCTAACTTATACGTGAGTATATACAGTATTTGTACATATTTTCAATTGTCTATTATTGCATACTGCCTTTTTAAATGTGCTGCTATTCCTTGTTCTTTGTGGGTGAAGCCACAGGAGGCGGGGTCTCTCTGGCATCACCACTCCTGAGCCCTCCCTATGGCTATTTAAGTCAGCTGAGAAGACTTCAACATGTGTTTATTTGTTTTGTATTGTTCTTTAATTGTGTACTGTCTTTTTAAATGTGCCTCTATTCCTTGTTCTTTTTGGGTGGAGCCCCAGGAGGTGTGGCCACTCTGCTGACACCACAGAGCTCTTCCTCTGGCTTTTAAAGTCAGCTGAAAAGGCTCAGGAGCAGGACTACATCATGTAACTGTTCTTTCAGTTGGACTTACTGGTGTTTGTGAAATTCTTGCCTTTTTTTCTTGGATTCTGTCTGTGTTGTGTATTTGGGTTTTTATGCTGAGAATTGCCATTTTAGGCAGATCTATTTTGTCTATGTTTGATCTGTAGAGCATCTTCCTTTATTTTTCAATTTTTGATAAATAAATCTTCAATTTATAATGATTCATTGCTGTCTTTTTAGTTCACAAGCCAGGGGTTGACAGTCATCCTCCCTCCTGTGGGGTTTTTTAATAGATTAGGGGACATTTTGTGTTGTTTTGCCAGTTCCCTATTTTTGAGGTCTGCTCCAGGGGAAGCCTGCAGATGGTATTAGGAGCCTAGCTGAGTTATGGTGAGCCTCTTCAGGGCAGGTTAGTGGAAATCCTTGCCTGCTCTTGTCTTATTCTTGGGAGCCTCACACCCATTATGACTTTGTGAAGACTCGATTTCATGATGAATGATCTCTGGTTTCATGCGCTAATCACTTCCTTTCACCCAAGATTAGCAATATTGCAGATAAAGAACCAAAGTGGGGTGCCCATACTGAAACAAAATGGTGTCACAGGAAGATGTTAAAAAAGGCTGAAAAAAATCCTTTTATCAAAATAAGATTCTTCTCAAATCCAGACCATAACATGGAAAAGAAAACTGAGGAAAGTATGAAATAAAGCTGTAATATTTTACAACAAAACCAAATCATAATGATGATACTGTAAAAGCCTTTTTTTGCAAATAACATTCACAAGGTCTCTATTTGATTAAAACAAAAAAGTTCCAATATTTTTCCTGAGAGCACAAAAATAAGAATTATAGTAAATATCTGCAGCACCTGATAGCTCTTCTTCCAAAGAAACATTCCACCCTTTTGGCAGTACAAAAAAATGAAAATTATTAATGAGGAAAAATTCTTTGGAAAAGCAAAAAGGCAAATAAATAATAATACACAGGCAAAACCTGACATTGTGCAGTCGCTCCCTGCTGATTGGCTGAACGTGAGTAACCACCCTGGAATAGCAACGTTGATGTGGCTTTAGTAGCCGCAGAAATTTGACAATATTGGACAAATTTATTTCTGCCACCACCTCTAATAAAAGCCCACAATGAATTTCTAAAAAGAGCATATTTAAAAAACCTTGAACAAAGATCAGATCCAGTTTATTACACCTGAACAGAGTAAAACTGTATGCAACATTTGAAATGAATGAAATTACTATAATTACGATGATGCTGTGATCACAGCAATTCAAACCACTTTTCTCTGCACCTAAAATGGCTTAATAGCTTGCATATAATAACCTTCTCAAACAAAACAAAAATGTTTGGGTAATTTTTTTTATCATATTTATCTGAAGATATTAATAGACAGCTGAAACAGATGAGTTTGATTGTAGCTTCATTTGACTGGCAGTGGTCTGCAGTCCCAGACCTCCAGCATGCTTATACTGATGAAAATCATAAATGCTCAGTAATCAATGCATTGCTGTGATTTGTGTCTTAAATTGTTCTATATGTATACTGTATATAATATACTGTGTATACTTATATATTTAGCTTATTTATGCACACAATAAGATATTGGCAGGGAAGGTCGTGTTTTATTAATATGTCAGAATTCTATGAGGATGTAACAAAAGGATATGATCTGAGTAGTGCGCACAATATTATTTATCTTGATTTTCAGAAAGGTTTCTCATAAGGTATCATATGAGGTTAGTGATCAAACTAAAACAAATAGGAATGCAGGGTGTAGTATGTAGATGGGTGCAAAACTGGCTAAACCATGGGAAGCAGAGGATTTGGTGCCAGGAAAGAGCATTGTCCCTCAGGGGTCAGTGCTGGGGCCGCTGTTATTTCTATTATATGAGGTGCAATAATTTAATTCCCAGAATTAACCTGTAGAAAAAAATATGTTTGTGTATCTGTGAACGAGTGGCGCAGTGGGTAGAACTGCTGCCTCGCAGTAAGGAGACCCGGGTTCACTTCCTGGGTCCTCCCTGTGTGGAGTTTGCAAGTTCTCCCTGTGTCTGCATGGGTTTCCTCCGGGTGCTCTGGTTTCCTCCCACAGTCCAAAGACATGCAGATTACGTGCATTGGCGATCCTAAATTGTCCCTAGTGTGTGTGTGTGTGCCCTGAGGTGGGCTGGTGCTCTGCCTGGGGTTTGTTGGCTGGGATTGGCTCCAGCAGATCCCCGTGACCCTGTAGTTAGGATATAGCGGGCTGGATAATGGATGAATGAACTAATGGCTACTGTTGAAGTAAACATCTTTTACAGCTATGCCTTTAGTTAGACAATGCTGCCATTGCTGCAAATATACCTGGAACTCTGTTTCTGGAATACCCTTGAATTCCTTTGTCATGTTGTGCTGGATGTCAAAAATGTCTGAAAAACTTAATCCTTTCATTGCAGTTTTTATTTTTGGGAAAAGCCAGAAGTCACAAGGGGCTAAGTCAGGTGATTAGAGCAGATGATCCAATTTGGTAATTGATTACTTCACTGGGAAGTCACAAACACAGAGCGCATCACAGCTTGGGGTATTGTCATGATGGATGATCCACTCTTCAGATCACAGTTGAATACTTGGCTAGGGAGATAATCTATAATCCACTGAATCATTACAGAGGGATTTAGATGTCATCATAGCTTGGGCAGATTTGTGGTTAATGAACTTGAATTTAAGTAACGGTATTATTAAAAATATTAGATTTAAATATATAATAGGAGTTCGGAAAGTACCTGTAACTGTTGTGGACTCACCACTAACAACTTCCAGACCATTCTCAGTAGCCATTAAGGAGGCTAACAGAATGTAAGGTTATATAGCAAGATGTCCTTTTTAGTGCACTGGTTAGAGAACTAGGCTGGTTCTAGGGCTACAGGGTATGAGTTATGAAGAACGATTGAAGAAGTTGAACTTTTTTAGTTTACAGAGATTAAAAGGTGACATTACTGAAGTGTTTCAAATTATGAGAGGAATTAGTGCAGTGGATCAAGACTCTTAATATAAAGTGAGTTCAATAAAAACACAGGGACATAGTTGGAAACTTGTTAAGGGTAAATTTCACACAAACATTAGAAAGTTTTTTTGCAGAAAGAGAACTATAGACAAATAGTAATAGACAGTAGGACTTTAGGGACATTCGATACTCAGCTTGATGTTGTTTTGGAGGAATGAGGTGGAAAGGACCGGCAAGCTTTTTTGAGCTGAATGGCCAGTTCTCACAAATGGTGATGAGCAACAGAGGACAATATTTGTTAAGTTTTAACACAAGTTTTAATGTACCAATTTGGTAGACATAGACATCATAGTTTGGGTTAAATCAGCTTTTAGCAATTCCCTTGAGCTACAGTCTTGTTACAGTTTTGATCGTTTAATTTTATTTCACAATTTGTCTCTTCTGAGCTACAGTTTGGGGATTATTATTATTGGCATCATCATCATTGTTGTTGTTCGTGTTATTGTTGGACTGTGTAGGTCATCAGACATTAAGACCAAACATTGCTAGTATGCGAAGATAATCTAAAACAATATAATCAGACATTCACTTTGAATCAGAGTGTTCGTAGGTCTGTGTTGTTTAAAAAAATGTCGCATCACCCAGAGCCGCTGAGATGCACAACATAAACATTTCTTTGTGTTCTGGAGCCTCGTGTATAATGCCATGCGTAGAATTCGCACTATACCATGACGTAAGCACAAAAGCCAAAATGTGCTTACACACAGAAAAATCCAGATACAGGAATCTGTGCGTACTCCAGCTTCCAAGTTCTTCCGCTCCATAAATCCCGATCAGCGTGAAAACTAACACACGTGCATGCGCCTTATGTCCCGCCCCAATTCCTCCCAGAGTTAAGCCTCTTTAAATATGCAAATCAATATAAATAGCTCTTAAGCTCAGCGTTCTGTGAAAAGACAATAGGAAAAGCATGGGGGAAAATATAAGAATTTCAACGAATACCAAGTGGAGAGAAAAGAAAAACGTACTATTTGTTAATTTAAAGAGTGGTATAAACAACAAAAGGAAGCCAATCGACTGACATAGCGTGTTGGAGAAACTCGAAAGTTCAAGTTCACAAATTCGCACAGTGCCCAAAATAAAAAAGAAGTTGTCACATATCAAAGTCGCCGTGAAAAGGGGAGTTGCAAAAAAAAAATAGGCACACAGTGGAAAAAAAGCACGAAATGTCAACTTTAATCTCGAAATTTCCACTTTAATCACGTAGTTTATTTTGTCATTAAAGTAGAACATCATAAACTTCATCTTAAATTCATTTAATTTACTAGTTTCTCAAATCCCATCGTAACTAAAGTAGCATGTTAAATGCTTTGTTTTGTATTTGATCTTCAATGTGCTCTATGTGTGTGAATCACTACGTGCTTCCGTTCTTTCTCTTTCTCCGACAGGACACAGAATCCATTACATTTGTGATATTACAGCTCTATGAATAATTAAAATACTGAGATGTATACGTGATATCATTTTCATGATGATTGGAATGAAAGCATGTTATTAAACATGGGAACACGATGGCGCAGTGAAGTCATGTCTCACACAAGATGCTGCTGCATGCGAGACCTTCGATGAAATAATTTATTGTAGCAGTACTGTCTCTTTCAAACGTACTAACCTACAATTCCTGTCCTTACTTTTCTTTCCCCAAATACCCAATCGCCACACAATCAGCCCTGTAATAGACGTTAAGCCATCTGTAAGCTTACAACAACAATTCTTCAAAACTTTTAAGGAACATTGAAATATCTTCATAGTATGTGTTTAATTATTCTATCCGTCTATCCTTCCAATGTCACGCCAGCCTCAGCAAATATACAGTGCGAGGCAGGAACAATACATGAACTTGCTAGCGCTGCTGCACCGTGTCCTCACATGTTTAATTATTAACAATACAGATTATTTAAATGAAGTTCAAGTTTTATCTGTATAATATAATCAACATATTTTGCTGCATTTCATCTTAAAAATGATATCGTCATCATATGTAAATACGCACTTTATAAAGTGGCGCAGGTTGTGTAATATGATAACTGTAGTGCAAGTTTACAGTGGGGTAATTGTACTTATAAGTACAAACAGTTCTACAGGGAGCAATTGATTGAGTGCGTTTATAGTTCTTGGGATGAAACTGTTTCTGAACCGCGAAGTCCGTACAGGAAAGGCTTTGAAACGTTTGCCGTGGCCGAGGCAGCATGGGCTTGATTATGTATACCAATAATTCTCTTTCCAATCAGCTGCTGCTGTGATTCTCCACTCAGATACAGTGATATAAATACTCCAAGTGGTGCAGTGAGAGTACAGTGATCCCTCGCTATATCACGCTTCGACTTTCGCGGCTTCACTCTATCGCGATTTTTTTCTCATACACGCTTACGTCACTACGCATGCGCTTTCTGAGAACTTTTATCTAAGCCCTACGATGGCTCCTAAACGTGTTGCTTTTTCTAAGCCTTCTGACAATAAAACTAAGCGCCAGAGGAAGATGCTTACTATCCAGGAGAAGGTGAAACTCTTGGATATGATTAAAGATGGCAATACCCTACAAAAGCCTCCTCACGCATATGAAAAGACAGCGCCAGCAACTGCCTATCAAGATGTTCTTCAGCCGCGCACCCAGACACCCACTGCCTACTCCTAGTACTTCTTCACTGAAGACAACAACGCACCTGCTGAAGATACTGCACCGCCACTGAAGACTTTCCTACTGAGGTCGTGCCTTCATAGGTTAGTGGTTGTGTGCAATTAAATGTACAGTACAATAATCTACTATATAAAAGCGTTCGGGATTGTCCTTCCGTCCCGTGAGTGCAAAGCGTAGCGGTATTCCGCTTATTACAGACTTACTACTTGCGGCTTGAGGTACGAAGCGACGCGATGTGAGCAGGGTTCTGGTGCTCTCATCGTTCCCTTGCTTTTGTGCGCGATGCGCTGGAAAAATAGACAAAATTATGTCTCTGGAAATAATTAATGTTGATGGAGTACAAATGCCTCACCGCGTAGTAAATATCAGGGGAGATGGTGCTTGCTTATTCTCATCTATAGCTTATTTAGTGCATGAAACTCTGTCTTTAGCGGTACAGATTCGGGCTGACATTGTACGACTTTGGACAGGCACTTGAGGGGATAAAAAAAACCTTAGGTTTTTGGGAGATGTTATGAATGGGCACTTTGATGTTCTCATTCCCTACACTTACATGCCTGATGTACACATGGAGCGCACAAAAATTGAGGATAAAAGTTGGTTGCCTTAAAAGGCGAGTGCGCCTAGTAATATGTCTTATTTTCTCTTATTTTGTCTAATATATTGGGTAATACGAGTGTAATGGTGACTAAAGGGTGTTATTTCATGTCTAGAGGGCTCTAATAATGTTAAAAAACGTATTTAGAAGGTCGTAAACAGGTTTTCTATACTCTAACTGCGAAAATATTCAATTTATAAATAAAGAATCCTACTTCGCGAAAATTCATTTATCACGGTAGAGTCTGGAACGGATTAACCGTGATAAACGAGGGTTCACTGTAATATGAAAAAAGATGATCTGCTGGTGGCAACCCTTAAAGAGAGCAGCTGAAAAAAGAAGAAGAAGAAGAAGAAGATGAAGCAGTGAGAGTAACAACGCTAAAGCAGTTGTGGTATTTGGAATACTATGGCTATTCCCTGGACAAATTTATTGTTCCAGGTAATCTACAATCAGATGCATTACACTAATAAACAATATGCGGTTAATTTCAGTGTATTTATAAAGCTGCGTCAAAAATGTGGTTCTAAGAAATAAAGGGTAACCACACAGGAACAGTAGCACTGCTTTGACACTGGGTGCCGCCAGTCTGCAAAACCAAGCGGAGAACTTGCGTACGACAGGGTATGAGGTACCGTGGAAAAGTGCGTGGCTTTACGCCAAGTGTAGGTTTTATACATCGTGATTTGAACGTGGAAAAGTTCTTATGCAACATTTCTGTGCATACGCACCGTTCATACATGAGGCCCCTGGTCTGGTCCGGACAATTTTTTCTAAACAAAATAAAGTTAGGAATCTGAATATGGGGCTGCAGTAATGCACCATCACTAGAGGGCACCCTACGCGCTTGCCTAGTCCGCCCATACCCAGAAATGGCCCTGCACACATACTCACAAATAGCACTCTGTTATTGTAATTTATTTTACTTAGTAATGGAACACTGTTTAAACAACCAAATTAACTCTTCGTCTTGTTATTCACAGTACTTGAGTTTCATTTATAATATATCCGGTATTTGCTAAACCAGACATGTAGTACTAGGGTGTTGTACCGTGTTGGCCATTATGAATGTATTGAGAAGTCAAGCAAAATGGCACCTTTAATTGGCTAACTAAAAAGATTACAATATGCAAGCTTTCAAGGCAACTCAGGAATCTTCTTCAGGCATCTTGCCAATAAAAGGTGTCATTTTGCTTGACTTCTCCCTAAACCAGATATGGAAACCACTGCTTTTTAGCACAAAAGCAGTTCATACAGAAAAAAAATCTTTAAATATTAGCAATTCCATCTTTGTTTTAATTCCTTTTTAAACATTCAATCATCTGAAAGATTCATGCGGCCAGTACATTGTAACATTGTTCAACATGTCAAGTGCATAGTTCTACAGCTTTACAGATAATAGTAACAATAACTTCTCTGTGTCTCCGTTACTCCGTTTGATTCAACTGTTTTTGTGTCCTGTCCATAACAAGGCTAGCTAATGAAGATGGAGCTTGATTATAAACTACTCGAAAAAATTAAAGGAACACATTGAAAACACATCAGATCTCAATGGGGAAAAACAATCCTGCTGGATATCTATACTGCTATGGACTGGGAAACGTTTTAGGAACAAAAGGATGCCACATCCTTTGATGAAAAAGAAAATTATCAAACTACAGAGGGCTGAATTTAAAGACACCCCAAAAATCAAAGTGAAAAAATGATGCGGCAGGCTCATCCATTTTGCCAAAATTTCATTGCAGCAACTCAAAATCATAGTCAGTAGTTTGTATGACCCCCACATGCTTGTATGTATGCCCGGGAACGTTGGAGCATACTCCTAAAGAGACGACGGATGATGTTCTGTGGGATCTCCTCCCAGATCTGGACCAGGACATCACTGAGCTCCTGAACAGTTTGAGGTGCAACCTTGTGGTGTCGGATGGACCGTAACATAATGTCCCAGAGGTGTTCTATTGGATTTAGGTCAGGCAAGCGTGGGGGCCAGTCGATGGTATCAATTCCTTTATCCTCCAGGAACTGCCTGCATACTCTCGTCACATTGTCATGCACCAGGAGGAACCCAGGATCCACTGCACCAGAATAGGGTCTGACAATGGGTCATAGGATTTCATTAGTCAAGGTGCTGTTGTCTAGTCTGTAGAGGTTTGTGCATCCCTCCATGGATATGCCTCCTCAGACCATCACTGACCCACCACCAAACCGGTCATGCTGAACGATGTTACAGGCAGCATATTGTTCTCCACATCTTCTTCAGACCCTTTTATGTCAATACTGGTATTATTTGGCAAACGCCAATTGAGCTTCACGGTGCCGGGCAGTGAGCAAAGGGCCCACTATAGGATGTCTGGCCTTCAGGCCACCCTCATGAAGTCTGTTACTGATTGTTTGGTCAGAGGCATTCACAGCAGTGGCCTGCTGGAGGTAATTTTGTAAGGCTCTGGCAGTGCTCATCCTGTTCCTCCTTGCCCAAAGGACCAGATACCGGTCCTGCTGATGGGTTAAGGACCTTCTACCGCCCTGTCCATCTCTGCCAGAATAACTGCCTGTCTCCTGGAATCTCCTCCATGCCCTTGAGACTGTGTTGGAAGACACAGCAAACCTTCTGGTAATGGCACGTATTGATGTGCCATCCTGGAGAAGTTGGACTACCTGTGCAACCTCTTTAGGGTCCAGGGATCTCCTCATGCTACCAGTAGTGACACTGACCGTAGCCAAATGCAAAACTAGTGAAAAAACAGTCAGAAAAGATGAGGAGTGAAAAATGTCAGTGGCCTCCACCTTTTAAACCATTCCTGTTTTGGGGGTCGTCTCATTGTTGCCCCTCTAGTGCACATGTTGTTAACTTCATTAACACCAAAGCAGCTGAAACTGATTAACAACCCCCTCTGCTACTTAAATAAACAGATCAATAGCCCAGATGGTTCATTGACTTAATGCTATACTCTGATTAAAAAGTGTTCCTTTAAATTTTTTGAGCAGTATACATTGGAGAGAGTACCCAGATAACATAAGGCTGAAGTTGAACATGAAGTAAAATTTAAAAACACAATATTTCTCAAAAGATTAGGTATGTTTTATGATTATATTTATATATTAGAATCATCCTGTAATAGAGCAGAGATGAGAGCATTCACAGGTTGAAGACATCGTGCAAATAAGGAATATGATAAGTGATGAATATGTGAAGAGAGTCCAGAAAGTTCTGAAGTCCAAGTTGAATGAGAGCAACACAATCTAAGCCTTCAACATCTGGACAGTGTCACTGATCAGATACACTGGCAGCTACAGGCAGTAGCCATAATAGTAGGCTAGACACAGGCAGAGCTGGACAACCTGGATTGTAGGACCAGGAAAGACGTGACAGCCAACCATGCACTGTAATCACAGAAGGATTTGGAGAGACTGCATTTGCCCCATAAATAATGCAGTCAAGGACTAATACAGTTCAGTAGCTCGCAGAGGAAGAGAAGGGAAAGAGGGTTCTCATGTCAGGAACTGTAACAAAGGTGGTCACAGACCAATAGCTGCTGGCAACGAAAGGCACCAAAAAGCTACCAGACAATGAAGAACTGGTCAGAGGAATAGAAAACCAAGGTTCTACATAATGCCAATTAAAGGTGCAGCTCAAGCTGCTGCCTCCGTGACCCGACCTTGGATAAGTGGGAGAGGATGGATGGATAGATGGTTCTACATAATCAGTTTCTCAAAGACTTCAATGGCAAAGTGAACTTTGTAAAGACACCAACCAGGCTCATCAAGATAGACCTGTGGGAATATAACTAGAGACTCATATAGCTACTCAAGACTAAGCAATGCCAACCAATGCCATATAGCTAACATTGAGAAGACAAGTGAGAGAAGCAAATGCAGATTCTGCAAAGAGAAAGAAGAGACAGTTGTAACCTTGTAAGTGCAAGCATCAAGAGTGCAGAGAACAATTACTTGGAAAGGAACATCAAAGTGGCATCAATGTTCCTTTGGAATGTGTGCAAGAGATACTACTTCCCCATGTTCAAGGACCACAAAGTGGAAAAGGTCCTCGAACATGATAGCATCAAGATTCTGTGAAACGTCAAGGTCTAAACAGAAAATAAACAACACCATGGTTGAACAGAAATAGGTATGGGAAGTGAGGGAACTGAAGAAGATTGACAAAATAAGAGAGACCTAAGTTTAACGTGGAAAAGCTATGGGAAAAGAGAGATATGGTAGTACTAGTGATCATCGAAGCCCTGGATTCAATTCCCAGTGGTCATAGGAAGCAACAGAGAAGCCTTGGATTAGATAAGACCATGCCAAGTCAGATACAGAGTGCAACAGTACTGAGAACAGCCCACATCCTGCACAAATAACCCTGAGATTCCTAGGTCCTCAAGTAAGACCAGTCCAGCTCAGGACAGATATATGCCTACTTTCTTACCTTTTTCTCTCTTCATAATGGTGTGATAACACTGCACATTTCTTGAGTTTTTACAATTATTAATCTAACATCAACAAAACTTGAAACTAAAAGTTGGCATGCAGAACACGGTTGAAAAAATGGTGGTATTTTCAAATATCATACTTATGAATCATATAGATAATATTCTTAATACTGCATATATACTACTGCAGTGGGCTTGCGCCCTGCCTGGGGTTTGTTTCCTGCCTTGCGCCCTGTGTTGGCTGGGAATGGCTCCAACAGACCTCTGTGACCCTGTAGTTAGGATATAGCAGGTTAGATAATGGATGGATGGATGCGTATATACTACATTTAATTAAGGTGTTTTGAACATGTTTTATGCATGCTCTTCATAAATTACAATGATTTGCAAAAGGCTTTACATATCAAAAATATAATATAAATCAAATATAAAAGCTGCTATTCTCTTTTTTACCTATTACTTTGTCCCATCATTTAGTTGGTCCCTTTGGCACCATTCTGAATTAGGAACTGAACATTCCTCATGAGTATCTGATATTCAGCAAAACAGCCAAGAAATACTTAGATCATTACATTTCATTGAAAATGACATTCCCGAAGATGAGATTAGTTTGTCATTTGCAGTCCAGGTCACAATTCTTGTTCTAGCTTATTATGCTCTGTTGGATATAATTGACATTGGCTTTATTTCATTGTTCCGTACATTTTTTTGCTCAAAATTCTAGGCAGAGAAAAAAAAAGCTATTACATAATATTTTTTCAATTTGCCATTCATTCTCTGTGTCATTTACATATATTTGCCTGTTTTCATTTTTTTATATCATTATGGATAATAAATTGCCGAAAGTCTCCGAAAATTATTTGCAAGAATTGCAGTTTTCTACCCATGTGGCTGTAAATGGATGATCCATGCAGAGGCGTATTTAAATATCAACCAATTTTGAAACTTGATATCCAAGCCAGTCCTGCTCTTTTTTTAATAAAAGGTAGGTTGAATGGCTCTTCACAACTGAAATAAAAAAACTTGAATGTAGCTTTGGCACAGGAATGAATGTTAATCTGCATAAAATCACAGCTCTTCATTTGCTCTGCCACTTTTTAACTCATTCATTTACACTCTTTGAGATGTTTAACCTTTGCTATTTGAGCATTTCTATTTTCCTTGCTTCTTTGACATAGATGTGGTGACATCAGTGACTCTTTCATTGGCTTTTAGTTTTTTTTAACCTGCTTTTACATGTCCTGTTCTTCTAACTTTAAATCATGATGGTCATGTTTTCACAAAAAATAATATGCTCTTAAAGAAAGAAGAGAAAGAATTTCAAATATAGTTATAGTTAGATTAAAATAATTTAAATTATCAAAGGTGCAATGTTAAACAAAATCATTTAACATCATGCCTGTTTTCTAAGAAATCAGTTCTGCTCACGGCTGCAGAGAAAAAGAGTTTAATCCTGATAGGCATGATGTACAAATTTCAGGAGCAATACAGATAAACATTTACATTTAAATATATTTACACAGTGGAGGCAATTCAAACAAAAGAAATCCAATTCCAAGTTGCACATTTAAAATTGATCCTTAAGCCCAAGCTCTGCAAGCTAGAAATGCTATTTCCTGCATCACTGTGCTATCTACAATAAGATATAATATGTATTAATTCATCCATTTTCTAAACCTGTTTTTTCATTACAAGGTCAAGGGATTCAAGAGAATACATCACAGCTATACTATAATATAATTCCAGTAACACTCAGATCTCTGCTTTTTAAAGAAAAATAGTTCATTGGCCTTTCACGAAACACAGCACCCCAGGACACCCTGTCGATGTTGCTGTAATTTCCTTCACAGCCTTCAAATGTCACTGTGGTTCCAAAGCCCAATAACATCACAGGAGAAGCCTGCACCACCAGTTCCTTGGTCGTATATGACTATATTTTGCACTCGGAGTGGATGACTTGCCTTTGCAGTGAAAACAATCAAAAGGCCTGTGCAATGTGCTTCACTGCCAGCAGTGTTCGCCATGGTTCTTTTCTGATCAACCACAGCATGAGCCCATGTGTCCAGTGTTTTCCTGACAGCCACAAGGCCCATCCAGCTGTGCTTTTCCTGTTAGCCTTGGCACATGCCACCAATTGCTGTCTGAAACACCCGTTGTCCAATTAAATCAGTGAGATAGCCAAATCCTTCAATTTTTGGTTACCAAAGACTGTGTCACATCCTAATCACTCAAGTTTTTGCATGACAGATGGACATCTCTTAGCATTTTATACATTCAGCGGCCACTTTATTAGGTACACCTGTTCAAATGCTTGTTAACGCAAAAATCTAATTAGCTAATTATATGGCATCAACTCAATGCATTTAGGCATGTAGACATTGTCAAGACGACCTGCTGAAGATCAAACCAAGCATCAGAATGGGGAAGAAAAGTCATTTTAGTGACTTTCAACGTAGTGTGATTGTTGGTGCCAGAGGGGCTGGTCTGAGTATTTCAGAAACTGTCGATCTACTGGGATTTTCACGCACAACGATCTCTAGGGTTTACAGAGAATGGTCTGAAAAAGGGAAAATATCCACGGAGCAGCAGTTCTCTGTGAAAAAATGCCTTGTTGAGGCTAGAGGTCAGAGAAGAAAGGCCAGACTGGTTTGAGCTGATAGAAAGGCAACAGCAACTCAGATAACCACTCGTTACAACTGAGGTAAGCAAAAGAGCAACTCTGAATGCACAACACATCAGACTTGAACTAGATGGGCTACAGCAGCAGGCAATCACACCAGATGCCACTCCTGTCAGCTAAGAACAGGCAACTGAGGCTACAATTCGCACAGGCTCACCAAAATGGACAATAGAAGATTGGAAAAATGTTGCCTGGTCTGATGAGTCTCAATTTGTGCTGTAACATTCAGATGGTAGTGGCAGAGTTTGGCATCAATAACATGAAAGTATTCATCTATCCTGCCTTGTATTAGCGATTCAGGCTGGTGGTGGTGGTGTAATGGTGTGGGGGATATTTTCTTGGTACACTTTGGGCCCCTTAGTATGCCACAGCCTACCTGAGTATTGTTGCTGACCATTTCCATCCATTTATGACTGCAGTGTAACCATCTTCTGATGGCTACTTCAACCAGGATAATGCACTGCGCTCAAATCATCTCAATCTGGTTTCTTGAATATGCCAGTGAGTTCACTGTACTTAAATTGCATCCACAGTCACAAGTTCTCAATCCATCTTTGGGATGTGGTGGAACGAGAGAGTCACTTCATGGATGTGCAATTGACAAATCTGTAGCAACTGCAAGATGATACCATGTCATTATGGAACAAAGTCCCTGAGGAATGTTTTCAGCACCTTGTTGAATCTATACCATGAAGAATTCTGAAGGTAAAAGGAGGTCCAACCTGGTACTAGCAAGGTGTACCTAACAAAGTGGCCAGTAAGTGTATATAAATATTTTATAT
>JANRMT010062835.1:30022750-30096768 GCA_026402145.1 Polypterus bichir lapradei | reverse complement strand
GCTTCCTGTCTAAGACAAGTTCAAAGCTAAATAATCACCATAGACCTCAGCATTAATGTTTGCTGTGCACCATCTAATACAATGTATTTTGTAATGCATGTAGTAATAAAATACATTGCATTTGCCATTTTAACATGTTACACATATTATTTAATATTATTCGGTTTAGGTCAATAGCTAGACAATATATACAGTATACATTGTATACAGTAAAACAGAACGATAAACACATATAAAGTGTTGAGGTGCAAGATGGATTACCTTTTTAACTTTTAGCGATTGTAAAATGTACAAAGGATCGTGTGGTCTGTTTCTCAGCTTCCTGTCTCATTCAAATACATGTTTGTGAATAAACATTGTCTTGTCAGTGGCCAGGTTAGGATGTCCTTCTTTCAGAAAAGAAGGAAAATTTGTTGACATGTTGTCACACCAGTCTCTAGCTCCATTGATTCTACCTGCTTAGACTTCTCAAAACGTTCTCTGGATGCACATACATGACAATATATATAAAACCACAGACATTCTAATTATTTCTAATATCTACTTCTTAGCACAAGTCTGTCAACAGCCATACTGAAACTGTAAAAATTGAAGGGCTTATTTTATTAATACAGAGTCCCATACAGATACATTGATAGAAATCACTTCTGAGTAGTGTCACAAAGCTAAATGCATGTGAAAATGCCATCTTCAGAATAAATCACTCCTCAAGACAACTCCATGAAGTAAGAATAATAAGGCTTGCAGAAAGATTATGTGACTATTATTTTATTGTGTTTGTAAGTACCTAGCTGCAGAATTTTGAATATGTGGCAAAGATAATTTGTTTCTTGTATGTGACAAGTGATAATACTAATATGATAGTTAACTTGTTTATTTGAATACAAGAACACAAATGGGTCACCCAGACATATT
The DNA here is from genome assembly GCA_026402145.1 of Polypterus bichir lapradei. NCBI lineage: Eukaryota > Metazoa > Chordata > Cladistia > Polypteriformes > Polypteridae > Polypterus > Polypterus bichir. Next base: position 30,095,853 of record JANRMT010062835.1, on the reverse strand, counting down.
CATAAAGCTTTCCTTATTTGAAGACAGTTTTCCCTTCATCCTTCTTGGTTCTCTGTAATCATATGCTGTTATCCTAACATTATTTTTTTGTTTTGAGTGACACCTACTGTTAGGAGTTATGCCAGAATTATCACATTTAATAGATTTATTGCAACTTAAATACATAAATAGAAAGCAGAAGAAAAATGTGGAAATATTGTGTTTTGTTAAACTTGTCAAGCATACTGCTAAAAAAAGAACATTATCGCAGAAGCCTTATTTTAGTATGGCACTAGGACCCTAAAGCTAGCGTAGTGAACTTTAAATGCCAGGGAGAAGTTTCACTCTGTCTTTGATTGCCATTTATACTTAAAGGTCATTGAAATTATGAATTTCCAAGTCACGCTTTTTATAATGACTCAAATGAACTATTAATAGTTCAATAAAATAGCATCGTCAGCCTCACATATATATAATTCAAGTTTCCATTGCAGAGCCAATCATACATGCACCCAGAGAGGCCATATTTGTTGTCAGTAATTAACTTAATCCACCTCTGTTTGGGGTTGTAGGTGGAAGACCCACATAGACACAAGCAGACTTTGCAAACTCCATATAGATAATGGACAGGTACAGGACTGGAACTCGGGACACCGGATTTGTAAGGCAGAAACACTAGCATTTATGCCACCATGTTGTATCTAGTTAAACAATATGCTGAATTGATGTATCTACCATGATTATATTCAGTGAGATTAAAAAGCAACTTCAATTGTTTGTACACACGAGCATGCAGTTAATGTACAAAAGGTGGAGTGGTGCAGTTTTTGCACATAATACATTTATTTATTTGGCTGACACCTTTATCCAAAGCAACTCACATCATTTGAGATACAATTGGTTACATTTCTTTTCTTATTCCAAATGGTGCAAGGGCACATGACGAGACTTGCTGAGGGTCACACCATGTCAGAGGCAGGATTTGAAACCACAACTTTAGGGTTTGAAGTCCAAAGCCTTAAACACTGTGCCACACTGCAGGGCTATAAAAAACAAATGCAAAGCTATAAATTGTGTTTTTCTCCCTCATCTCTAATAAAATGTGTTTTAAATTAATGGGGTGGACGAGGTTGGACACTTGCATGATGTGTGCTCTGCAATGGATTTGTTCCCTTCCCAGGATTGATTCCATATATCCAGTGATGTCAGGATAAGCTCCAGCCTCCAGTTGCTTAAAATATGAGAATGTTATATTATATAAATTGTGTAAGGCTGACACCTTTATCCAAAGCAACTCAAATCATTTGAGATACAATTGGTCACATTTCTTTTCTTATTCCAAATGGAGCATGGGCACATGACAAGACTTGCTGAGGGTCACAGGCAGGATTTGAACCCACAACTTTAGGGTTTGATGTCCAAAGTGTTAAACACTGTGCCACACTGCAGGGCGATATATCAAAAACAAATGCAAAGCTATAAATTGTGTTTTTCTCCCTCATCTCTAATAAAATGTGTTTTAGATTAATGGGGCGGACGAGGTTGGACACTTGCATGATGTGGGCTCTGCAATGGATTTGTTCCCTTCCCAGGATTGATTCCATATATCCAGTGATGTCAGAATAAGCTCCAGCCTCCAGTTACTTAAAATATGAGAATGTTATGTTATCTTTTATTGCATAAATTGTGTAAGGTATCCCTTGCATATGCTGTCAATTATAATATCAGTTGTTTTGTCATTTTGGCATTGTTATGCATCCTCTGTATATTGTGGCTGTGAGCCATGTAACATTTAAATAATACTTGAATACAGATGCAGTGTATCCAATCCATCCATTCCTCCATTCATTTTTAGATACACTTAAACCAAATCAAGGTCGCTGGTAACCAGAGCTTATCCCAGAATCAATCATTCTACATTCTTTCTCCTAAAAATAACATAGCACTTGGCTTCTTTTTTTTAATTTTTATACTCTCAGTAAAGCGCATAATCAGAAATCATTGTCTTCATTCCATCTTAACACCTTCCAGAGTCATGTCAGAGGTTCAGAATATAGAGTCTGAAGGGATTTTAAGCATCATTCCAAAAGTAAAAACGGGTGAAAGGGGTTGGTTTGGTTAGGTTCCAGTGAACACTATTCACTATACACTTTTGCTACCTGCTATTCGGGTCCTAATCCAGGGGGTATGTCGTGTGGTGGGTGCAGCAATCTGCTATCAGCGCATGCTCCCAACCTACCAAAAACATATAATTTTGTGTACTAAAGACTAAGCTCATCACACCACGTCTGAGTTTAGGAGCAAAAGACAAAACACATTCATTAGCACTATACTCTGCTGTCACTGTTAAAATTTAATACATTTATCTGAAAAACAGCATAAAACGCTGAGGACAAATGGAATATTTTCGGACTGTGCAGACATGTTAACAGAACAGAAGTCACAAGAACAAGACCTCTGCTTCCCTTGGTGGAGTTCGTGTCACTGCTGGGCAGTAGGCATTTTCTATTGCACTTGGCCACAAAAGGCACAAGTAGACTGCTGGTGTCACTAAATAAGTTATAACTTTTATAGAAGCAGATAAATGAATCCGCAGGAAAGGAGTCGGTGGATAGCTAGGATTTACTGTATTGCAAAGACTTGGATTAATGCACCTCTTCAAACAGGGGACAAGAAAGTATTTTCCAGTTAACAAGAGATCATACTTCATTGTCTGTGTGGAATTTTTTTATTGTCCCAATATCCATGTAGTTTTCTAAATGTACTCCAACTTTTTCCAAATCCCAAATTTTCATTACTTGATAACTTAAATTTTGCTAGGATGTCTGCCTCAGAAGGTGCACAAGACATGACCAACTGGGAGACGCTCAAAGGTATCACATAACATGCCGGAGGGATTATATGGTGGGAGAGCCTGAGTATTCATCAAGAAGGGCTGGAAGCAGTTGTCAAGGATAAGAAAACCAGCTCAGCATATTGCTACCATAACCATCACCAGGAAAAGTGAACTAGGAATGATGATGAGGATACACACTGGATTATGGAAAGTATTGTGGTTGTGTCACAGTTCTGTGCACCCAATATCAAATACATACCTGATCACTTTCTGTGTAGAATTTTCACATTCTTTTATGCTATTATGTGCAGGCTTGGTTAATTGAAGACTCTCTATTTGCCCAATATAAGTGTGGACATGGCAGAAAGTATGCAGTGCAGTGAGATGGTTTCTGCCTTACGCCCAGTGCTGCAGAGCTGGTGTTCAGGTTTCTGTGACCCTGCAAATACAAATCAGGTATGGAGCTAACTAAATACATTATTATATGAATATTAAATATGTATGTTACTATTACAGTTGTCATTATCACATAATTCAGAACAAAGTGAAAGTTCTTACATGACTTCCTTAATATAGGTTTTAACAGAAAGATAGAGAAGATGTTGCCTTATCAAGCAGCACAAAAATAAATTTAGTCAATAAATAAAATGTATTTCCAAATGATACTGGTCTAATCTGCACACAAACATCTTTTTATTAAAACAGTGGTTCCCAAACTCAATCCTGGGGACCCCATGGGGCTGCAGGTTTTTGTTCCAACCAACTTCTGTTCTTAAATAGACTCCTAGCCTAATTAAATGAGCTGTTATTTCCCAGTTTTTGTGTTTCCAGGTCAATAAAGAAATTACAAGAGTAAGTACGTTAATACATTTTAATAAAAATGAAGCAGTCAAATGTGGATAAAGTATTATTTTTTATTTTTGTTCATCCTGATTTCTATTCTGCATTTCCATTATTAAGTAATTAGTGCATCAAACACTGAAGCAATTGCAGCCTTTCATCATTTAGTGTTGTTCATCCAGGTCTCTGCTTTGCTTCTCTGTAGCAGACTACACAGAATAAAAGAAAAATAATAGGAAAACAGCAAAAAAGTAAGCATTTAAAGGTAGAGCAAAAAATAGACATTTATAAATGTCTTATAATGTAAAAATCATAATGCTATGCTTTTCTGAACACAGAAAAAGAAAAGAGAGAAAAAAAATCAGCTAACTAAATGAGTTCAGTTATTATCACTGATTGTGAATCTGGTTGGAACAAAAACCTGCAGCCACATGGGGTCCCCAGGACCGAGTTTGAAAACCTCTGATTTAGAATTTATTTCACTTTGCTGATGCATTTAAGACAATGCTGATTTTTCATGATACTATGCTGCCCTCAAGTGGACAAAATTTAAAAGTGGTTTCTTTCTTCTGCCCTCCCCATTATGTGCATGGCAGAGACAATTCTAGGGAATCTGGGGGTCCTAAACAACAAAACTCCATGAGTCTCCAACTCACCTTTGTGCAGTCCTAACATAGTAAAATGTATTGCCATTATTTAAGCACGATGTCTGAATTAATAAGACTAACAGGGAAAAATTAAGAAACACAAACCCTTGTGCAATAAATAAAGAAGTTTTTTTTGTTCAAAGTAACAAAAAGGGGGCTCGAAGATGTGAAAAAAAGAAAACAAGAATCGAAAATATGAAAAATACATCTATTGAACCCAAAACAAATTAACTTAAACTACCTTCTGATACAGAAAAATAAATATAGAGATAGATAAATGTCGATACAAGTTAAGTAGGTATAATAAAATATGCAAATAAAGTGTCATGAGAATAAAATCTGATTTTTTCATGATTAGCAGGCCAAAGAACTGGTTATTTGAGAAAAAATAATCATACATTTGTGTTGTAAGCAGAATCTGAATGACTTGGGCTGGCAAGAAAACATATATGATAGAAGATATCAGATGTCTCCAGTTCCTTTAGGGACTTTATACTGGCTATTATCATTTAAAATGAGTACAGAAATTAAGTTCTATGCTTTGTTTGGGGTGGATGTGATCAGAAAGGCACTAATGCTTCCAATGACCAGTCAGGAAAACTGTTGGAAAAATGGGCAGAACTCTTTTGGAAACAAGGATTTTTCTTATAATGTTTTAAAATCGGACCTTTACAAAGATGCTTTTAGATGCCTTATTTTCTAAAGATGCTTTATTTTCATGTTAAAGCAAGCGGTCGTTTTACATGGCTACTGAACATGTATTTTTGTTCACTAACGCTTTAGTGTTTCATTAAGAATTACCCGAATATTTGATCATTAGTTTAAGCAGAAAGAGTAATTAGCTGTGCTATTTTGTGAGCTATACAAGCGTGCTGAGCTGTAGGCTCCCATTTATGAGGTCACTAGCATGAGCTAAAGCTGCTGATTTTAAAAACATGATTTTAGTTCGATGAACTTCGGAGGTGCAAAAAGGGCTTCTTACATCCCCTGCCTCTAGTTAAACCAGCACACCTCACTATGGCCTCCTGTGCATTCTTATAAATCTCCGTTTAAATGCACAAGTGTATTTACAGAGTTTTCCTTTGTCAAAAGGCTCCTAGGTGATAGAAATGAGCTCAGCAAAAAATCACTGACCGCAGCAAATCCAAAAACACGTGGAATCTGTCTCTCTTGTGCGGTGTGGGGTTACTTTTAAAAATAACTTCATTATATTATACTTACAAAATGAGTAACCTAAAAATGCTATGTATTTTAAGGGACGGCAGGTATGGGCCGGGATCTCGACATGTACAGGACCTTGTCCATTAGGCTGGGTGCAAGCCCCTATTAAACCTGAGGCCACAGAAGGAATAGAGAGCTTTTACAGGCAGAAGTGTTAAAAAGAGACACAATGCACTTGTAGCACGAGACTGCTCCATGTCTTTAAAGGTGATAAATCAAAGTGGAGTTTGTACATGACCTAATCCTAACAAATTCCAGAGAGTACCAGTCGGCAATCTCGCCCGGGCTTACCCAGCGGGGGGGTGGGTGCTCAAAACGGGTGGGCTCAGTTGTTTGCAAGCAAACTCGCAGAGTCCTCCCCCCGAGTGGGGTGCTTGCAGAGCCTAACTTTACGTTCTGTGTGTAGAGAGAGAGCAGGGGCTGCTCGCAGGGGGTCGGCTAAAAGCTGACTGGGTCTGCCACTTGGTCTTTCTCTCTGGGAAATCAGCTTCATTGCTAAAACTGTTTTTTTTTTACTGCAGAGTCCATCACTGGGAAACCTGATTTAGCTGAAGTGTGAAATCGGCCCGTGCTGGAACCATCACCCCCTTCCTGAGCCATGCGGGCCGCTTGCTTCCACAAGATGTTTCCTTAGGGTCAGCTGAAGATACCTGTATTTAGAATGTGGGGTAAGTTGGAATAGAAAAAGGACTTGTTTTAGATCAATTTTTATACAAATTATAATTTATTAATTAGTATAACTACAAATTATACAGCCCAGGCTAGATTTTTTAGACGTCTCAAACGTGATTTTAAAAGGTAACTACTGCATATTATTTAACTACTGTATGTGTGATTTTTAAAGTGCTGAACTAGCAGTTATCTCAAGCTTTACAAGCTAATCTTTAAAAATCCCTTAACTTTAAAAGATCCATCCATCATGGGCAGAGGTCTGCGCGGGTTCACACTTTATTTTATTTTATGACACTGTGTATTTGACCTATAATATAAGGTCTACATAAGTAAGAGTATAAAGGGGAAAAGTGTCACCCTAGGGCCTTCCCATGACAAAACAAAAATCATAATAGGGCTTTTCTGTTTTTAACTTTTTAATGAAAAATAGTAAAATGATTTCTAATTATCACATGTGTAAATAGAAATAATTTCAGTTTTTTGAGTAGACAGAAAATATCAAAATTTTGCGCTAGTGTAACAGTAAGTGCTTTTACATGCACGTACAAAACTGGGATAAGGTAGAAAACCTGCTTTCTTAAAAATATCCGTTGAAATGCACAAGTGTATTTAGAAAGGTTTCTTTTGTCTGATTTTAGACAGACCCCGGGAAATAAGCCCTAAGGTTAAGCTTTGTATATATGTGAACATTTTTGATATCAGCCACCAATCAGCCCAGGCTAGATTTTTTAGATGTCTCAAACGTGATTTAAAAGGAAACTGCGGCATATTATTTAACTATGTGTGATTTTTAAAGGGCTGAACTAGCAGCTATTTCAAGCTTTACAAGCTAATCTTTAAAAATCCCTTAACTTTAAAAGATCTATCGACAGAGGGTCTGCGCAGTCTCGAGCCCGCTGAGATATGCGGGTAGGGGAGTTTACAGACAGCTGCTGACAAGCAGGCAGTCTCGCAGGGGCTCACCCAGCGGGAATGGGTACTCGAAGCACACAACTATGTGAAGGCGATCGCGCTCCACACTGCAGCAGGGGCTGTCTCAGCCCATGTCTGCGCTCTGAGAGACAAAGAAAGAGACAGAGCACACAGGCCTGCTTGCAAGGGGGTCTGCTAAAAGCGGGGCTGCTTGATTTCTTTCTGAGAAACCTGCTTCATTGCTAAGAATGTTTTCACTGCAGAGTCTGTCACTGGGAACCTGATTCAATGTTGGTTGAGGAATTTCTGTGAGATGGAAAAGGATGGACCTGTAAGTGATAAAGCAAAGATGAGATAGATATTTTAATTGCGTGTTCATATTAAAATCATAGATAGAACCGAAGAAAATGCTTCGCTTTTTTATACAGCACTTTCAGAAGTGGCTGGGAATTGGTGGGGAGACCGGCCGCTAGGTGCGACCTGACCCTGGGGGGCCCAGAAACAGGGTGCGATCACGCTGACTGACTCAGACCGTGTCTTTGATCTAACAGTTTGTTATCTGTGTGTGAGATGGAAAAAAAAAGCAGCTTGACTTAGTTTGAAGCAAAGATGAGAACAAATGCTTCGCTTTTTAGGCTTTCGGCAGGGAAGTGTGGGGGACTGGGAAGTGTGGGTGACCGGGCAGTGTGGGGAGGCCGACCGTCAGGTGCTGCGGCCTGACTCAGACCGTGTCTTTGATCTCACAGTTTGTTATCTGTGTGTGAGATGGAAAAAAAAAGCAGCTTGACTTAGTTTGAAGCAAAGATGAGAACAAAATGCTTAGCTTTTTAGGCTTTCGGCAGGGAAGTGTGGGGGACTGGGAGGTGTGGGGGACCAGGAAGTGTGGGGAGGCCGACCATCAGGTGCTGGGTACGGATGGGAACATCCTCAGACCGGTGCAGGACGACTTTGGGCATGTCTGAGCTGGTCATGACAGGCCCCGGGCGTGTCTGGGCTTGTGCTAGAGAAAGGGCGGGGGTCGAGGCAGGCCCCGGGCATGTCTGAGCTGTTCAGGACAGGCCCCAAGCATGTCTGAGCTTGTTGAGGTAAAAGCTGTAACACGCCCGGGCTTGTCTTTCAGGAGAGGGGCGGGTGGGGAGTTAAAGGAGGGGGCAGACATCCATCAAACAGCCCTTGACAGTTTATTTCACCCGGCAGGTGCGGGGCGGGTTCAACGAGGGGGCAGACATCCATCAAACGGACCGTTGACAGTTTATTCGACCAATCAGGGGCCAGGGGCGGGTTCAAGGAGGAGTCTGGGCGGGGACGGGGAGCCCTGGACCAATCCGACACCAGGGGGCGGTGCCTAAGGGCTGGGAATAGGTCACGTGGAGGGGCAGGGAATTCCGGCATGACATCATCAGGAGGCGACGGGGCAGGACTTCCGTTCTTGCGTCATCGGGGCGGGACTTCCGCCTATAACTACTGATGCTATATGGTTCTGTTGTAGAATTTAATTCTTCTTGTAAAACGGTTTTAGACTCAATTGCTCTGCTCAAGATGCGCTGTAATAAGGGAAGACCTGCTCCCTGGCTAAATGAAACTACGTGATTGCTGCACCACGCCTGCCGAACTGCGGAACGGCGTTGGAAAAAAGATGGACTGACTGTTTCTAAACAGATTTTTAGGACTTCTCTATTCAACTTCCAGATTGCAGTTAAGAAAGCTAAAAATGATTTCTTCGCTGATTTAGTATCCCGTCATTCTAAGAATCCCAGGGCCTTATTTAATTCAATTAATGCGGCCATTCACCCTCGTTTTGTGATGGGATTAAATAGCACTGCTCAGTAAAATTGATACAATCCGCTGTGGTATTGTTCCAACTGGCTATGAACTTCCTATTGTTAATCATGGCATTGTCTTGGAATCTTTTGATCTAGTCTCACTTTCACAGTTAAAAAGTACCATTGATACCTTTAAACTTACTCTCAGTCCTCTTGATATTGTACCACCACGCCTCTTAGTGGAAGCCTTTGATGTTTTGGGTCCATCTTTACTAGCCATTATCAATGGTTCTATTAGTGAGGGTTTTGTGCCCTCATTTTTTAAACATGCTGTGGTGCGTCCCTGTCTAAAAAAGGCAGAATTAGATCCTGGAGCTTTAGCCAATTTTCGCCCGATTTCCCAATTGCCATTTCTGGCTAAATATTAGAAAGAATTATTTATAATCAATTGGTTGATCACCTTAACTACAATAATTTATTTGGGATCTACCAATCTGGCTTTAGGCATTATTATGGTGTTGAGATGGCCCTCCTGAAAGTATTCAATGACATCTCTATTATTATTGACTCAGGTGGTGCTGCAGTCCTTGTCCTCCTTCACCTGTCCGCTGCCTTTGACACTATTGACCATCAATAGTGGGTTCATCAGCTAAAGCCCAAATTGGTCTTGGACTTCTTGACTCTTTCTCTGTCTTTTGCAAACCTCAAGTCCGCAATCTTGGTGTTATTTTTGACAGTAACCTCTCTTTTGAGAAACAGAATAATTCTGTAGTTAAGAGTTGCTTTTACAGCTTCATCTTTTAGGTAAGATCGAGCCTTTTTTAACTTCTAGGGATCTCTTGAAAGTTACTCTTGCTTTTATCTTTTCTCTCCTTTTCTTACTGCAACTCTCTGTATTCTGGGATTAGCAAATCCCTGATATGCAGGTTACAGCTGGTCCAGAATGCTGCCGCTAGCTTTCTGGTTAGGGCAAGAAAGTATGATTCTGTTTCTCCAATATTAGCTTCTTTACACTGGCTGCCTGTCAGTTTTCGAATTGATTTCAAAATCTTATTGCTAGTTTTTAATCTTTACATGGGCTTGCTCCTGCCTATTTATATGAATTGTGTGCTTTACACCAGCCATCTAGAGTGCTTAGATCTTCTGGTCAGTTGTCTCTTGTTGTCCCTCATACCAAGTGTAAAACTATGGGGGACAGGGCTTTTGCAGCTGCTGCTCCTTGCCTGTGGAACTCTTTACTTCATTACATAGAGGAGTCGTCTACAATTGAACTGTTCAAAACAAGAGTAAAGACTCATTTCTATTCACTTGTTTTCCGTGACCTTCAGTAATACTGATGGTTTCCTCATTGTGATTATGTAATCTTACTTCTATTTATTATTTACAGTATTTTATTTATGTTCTTTTATTTTATTTCTATTTATGTTGTGTGTTTTTTTCTTCTTTTATTGTAAAGCACTTTGGCCACAGCATTCCCATGTTGTTTTAGATGTGCTATATAAATAAATTGACATTGACATTGACAAATCACCTTTAAATGTTCACCTATTTTTGTGATTTCCTCTCATTTTAAGTATACATATACAGTACAACAACTACAACTAGAACATCTGTGATGATCCAGATATAGTGGCACTTCTATTAGGAATGCAGATCAGGGCCATCTTAACGTATGGGTACTGCAATGCAATGAGCACTGGCCAGGGGCCCCAGGAGCACAGGGGCCCATGATGTTTCTGATGCTTATGTATGTTTCTGTTCTACTATCAAAAAAAGGACAGCACCACACTACTTTTGCCTATGATGCTGTTAAGACAGCCCTGTGGATATGTCAAGTACTACTTTTTCATTTGTGAATGGGACAGCTGTGCTAAAGGGCCTCATTACATTAATAAGAACTGGCAGCTCTGTTAGCATTTGTGTTGTGTTGTGTTTCAGCCAGGTTTTTCCCCCTGAGTGGGGTTTAAATTCAATTTTGGTCTGTTTTGTTCATTTTTGTTTCTTTTGCTTACTGTATACTAATGTTACTTTTGTTGATTATTTGAATTACTCTTTGTTTTTGATCATGTCTATATGTATACTCTGCCTGGGTTATGTTCCATAAGTTTTGTGGGTGGTCTCCCAAGAGGTGGGGCTACCTGCTAATCACTGCCCTCTGCCCTATCAATCTGCCAGGTTTCCCATAGTTCCTGGTGGTTCATTTTGAATATGCTAGGGAGTTTTTGTTGAGTTTTTATGTGCTTGTGCTTTTTCATATCTCTGGATTTTTCACCTCTGTGCTCTGCTTTTGACTGTGCCTTGGGATTTCTGTATTGGAACTGTGTTTGCCTTTTTGTTCTCTTTGCAACTGCATTGTTTGACAGAGCATTTTGTGAAAAATTAACCTTATTATTTTTATTTTATTTTCTGCATTCACAGTGGGATTTGTGAATATGATGAAAGGTTCGACAGGACATAGCAACAATGGAAATGTGGAAAGTGAAATCCACCAATGCTGGCCAACTATTGTTGGACACTGAAATGAGATATGCCAGATCTTCTTCTTCTTTTGGCTGCTCCCGTTAGGGGTTGCCACAGCAGATCATCTTGTTCCATATCTTCCTGTCCTCTGCATCTTGCTCTGTTATACCCATCACCTACATGTACTCTCTCACCACATCCATAAACCTTCTCTTAGGCCTTCGTCTTTTCCTCTTTGCCTGGCAACTCTATCCATGGCATCCTTTTCCCAATATGCCCTGCATCTCTCCTCTGTACATGTCCAAACCAATGCAATCTTGTCTCTCTGAATTTGTCTCCAAACCATCCAACCTGAGCCAACCCTCTAGTGTACTCATTTCTAATCCTATCCATCCTTGTCACACCCAATGTAAATCTTAACATCTTTAACCCTGCCACTTCCAGCTCTGTCTCCTGTTTTTTGGTTAGTGCCACTGTCTCGAACCTATATAATACAGCTGGTCTCACTGTTGTCATGTAGACCTTCCCTTTCACTCTTGCTGATACCCGTCTGTCACAAATCACTCCTGACACTCTTCTCCACCCATTCTTCCCTGCCTGCACTCTCTTTTTCACCTCTCTTCCATAATCCCCATTATTCTGTACTGTTGATCCCAAGTATTTAAACTCATCCACCTTCACCAACTCTACTCCCTGCATCCCCACCATTCCACTGACCTCCCTCTCATTTACACACGTATTCTGTCTTGTTCCTACTGACATTCATTCCACTCCTCTCTAGAGCATATCTCCACCTCTCCTCTGCCACCACTTTGCAGTCTTCAATCTCATTCATCTTGACTCTTCTGCCTGGGATGTAATCTACCTGTGTGCATCTTCCTCCACTCTAGTACGTAACCCTATGTTCCTCCCTCTTCTTAAAATATGTATTCACCACAGCCATGCCCATCCTTTTTGCAAAATCCACTGTCATTTGACCTTCTTCATTCCTTTCCTTGACACCATACCTACCCATCACCCCCTCATCTCCTCTATTATCTTCACCAATATGTCCATTGAATTCCGCTCCAATCACCACTCTCTGTCCCTTCAGTACCTCGTCCATCACTTCATCCAACTCACTCCAGAAATCTTTCTCATCCATCGCACACGCAGCTTGCGGGGCATATGCACTAACAACATTCATCATCACACCTTCAGTTTCCAGCTTCATAATCATTACTCTGTTTGATACTCTTTTCACCTCCAAAACACTCTTGACATACTGTTCCTTCAGAATAACCCCTACCCCGTTTCTCCTCCCATCTACACCATGATAGAACACTTTGAATCCACCTCCGATCCACCTGGCCCTATTCCCCTTCTATTTAGTCTCTTGCACACACAATATATCAACCTTCCTTCTCTCCATCACATCGGCTAACTTTCTCCCCTTACCAGTCATACTGCCAACATTCAAATTTCCTACCCTCAGTTCTACTTTCTTTACCTTCCTCCTCTCCTCCTGTTTCCGGACACGTCTCCCCCCTCTTCTTCTCCTTCTTCGGCCAACAGTATCCTAATTTCCGCCAGTACCCTGTTGGCTAACAGTACTGGTGGCGGCCGTTGTTAACCGGGCCTCATCCGATCTGGTATTGAAATCTGTATTGTTGCCTGCATATTGATCTGGCAAAATTTTACACTGGATGCCCTTCATGACGTTGTTTGTGTTTGTGTATCCCCTGTGTCTGGGTTCTTTATCCCCCACAGACCAAATGTGGGAAATCTCACCTGAAACGAGAAATGAGAAGCACCAGATACTGAGTAAAAATGGAAATCAGCAGTAAAACATTTTAGCTCAGTTAAGCTAAATGTCAACAATGTTAAGCAATTAAAAACACATATTCATAAAAGATGTAGGAGGAAAACCTGTTCAGGCACACAGAGAATGTAAAAATTCCATATGGACAATATCCTGGCATTTCATTTGAACCTATAGGATCAAACTGAAAAGGTTAATACAAAACTCAATAAGTAAAGTAATGGCTAATCACTAGATATAATTATCATAAACATACTAATGAAATTAGAAATTTTATCATACAACTCTAGACTGGAACAAACCTAAATATAACTGGAGACAGGACTCTTTGTTCAGTGTAAGTAACAAGAAGTGTGGGTCATTCTTAGACAGAAGAAGCAATATGCGCGTCAACAAAGCTGCGCAGATGCTGCCCTGATGGTAGAAGAACAGCATTATATGGTGCAGCTTAAGCGTTCTTCTATGAACTCCTTGTAGAAAATTTGTGGAGGGGAAACGCCTCCTCACGCAGATTAAAGGTCACGTGAAAAGACCGTCATAGCCCCACAATGCCCTGCGTTCCTATATGGTGGAGATCGTTTTGGTGTTTGTGAATTGTAAACATCTAAGCTTTGCAAGAAATATATTTAACTGTAAAATGGCAGCTTTGCTGGATGTAATCGCGCACAGAAGTAGTCATTTATTCTTTATTTTACTCTTTCAGGTTGGCATTTGGCTTTTTAAAAAAGGACATTTCTTTAGTGACCTGGACGACGCCGAAAAATTTCACGAGGGGTAAAGCAAAAGCCCATAGACGTTGAGAGGTAAGGCAGATAGATATTAATTTCATAAAGTTTCTGCTTAACAGCGTTAATATTGGATTTCGTGTAGTAAAGCAAATTTCCAAGAAGTCTGGTAGATTAAATATGTTTTACACTTGAATATTTATTTTGCGGGAGCTTTAACACACGTGCCACACATAAATGACCGTGCAATTGATCAGTTTTGTATGGGTCGTTGTGTAGCTGTAAAATCTGTAAGCGGACCTTTTGTGACTCTCCATTTTGCTTTAGTTGATCCTCGTAAACTTTGCGCAGTTCTCAAAGTGCGGAAAAGTAAATCAAATAATTACCGGAGAACGAAGAACATTTGTACCATGAAGGGGAATAGTTAAAACTGAAAAGGTACCACAGATGTATTTGGAAGACAGAAACGTTTTGTCCTGAGAATAACTACCTGTAGTTTACCAACATGAAATTTGTGTCTAAGTAAGAATATTAAGTCCTTCGTTCTGCATTTATAACTACAAGTTGATGAAGCTACCAGTTGACAGACCTTTCTGTCGTCAGCTTCAGTTTAGCTCGATTCCTGTGTTTTTAGAGTATATTCATTTTGATTATATATTTGAACAGCAGAACATTAATGGCAAACCACACAGTGAAATAAGAAATAACAAGGCAGGTACCGCCATTTACTTCAAAGTCGGCTAGAGAAAACAAAAGCAAAGTATTCTGTAAGCCAACCTAATTCAGTGTGCTCCTAAAAATTGTAATATAATTTACTTCATGAGGTATAAGTGCATGCTAAACAAGAAGAGTTGCATCAAATATTTGAAATTTTAAAATTTGTCCATAAGTTTAAATGTTTAAAGTCTAAATATAATCAATTGTAAAAGAAAAAAAACATACTAGTAATCGCAGACCTTAATATTGTCCAAAATTATATCCTTCATGCTTGTTAGAAATTTGTCATTTTTTAATCTTCTGCTAGTGACTCTTAGAGGACTAGATCCATTGGTAAAGAAATGCATATTAACAGTATTATCATATTCGTGATCAACAGCTAGAAGTAGCATAAAACTGCACTTCTCATGCCTATATTGCCGATCACTGTTTTTCCAAAGTTTTGTGACAAGAGGTAACTTGGACTTCTTGTATCCTTTTAGTGGGCAAGCCCCAGGGGTTGGTTGATACAGCATACACTATATGTATTCTTTGGATCTTTTGTACTGAAGACACCAACTTGTTTACCTATTATCACAAGGATGCAATTTCCTGCACAAAATATGGTCTAAAAATGACCTAAACATGAAATTGGGGAGAACCACAAAAAGATTGTCATTTGGCATGTTAGACATCAGGACAGTTCAAATGGTGTATCATATGTTGGGGCTTTTCACTTACTGGTGAATCAGAAGGCGCCGGATGTAATAAAATTGTGATTTCAAAGCATTTATTTCATAGCAATTTATTATGTGCCCAAAGTAAAATGCAAATGACAACCTAAGCAAAACAAAAATCAACCCCCACCCCGATAAAGAAAAAAGGGTGGACACAAGAAAAAAAACCAACTTTTTAAATGTAAGAAAACAATGAATACCATAAGAAACTCAATCACAGTAAATATTAGAAAAATTGTTATGAGAAAAGGCCCATTGAGCCCAAAAAGTTCATCCATCCTAATTACCTGGATTGTCCAAGATAACATCATTAGGATTTGAAGGTCCCTAAAATCCTTGGCCCATATTTATCAAGCATCCCATGGTAGTAAAACTGTTCTAACTGGCTCAAAACTCTGAGTGCATTAGATTTGGTTCTACTGTTAGGAATCAGAGAAATAGTATTTTATCAATTTTCCTATATTAGGAAACAACTCCGGATAATACCCAGGCAGAGATCGACATACACATCCCAGGAAAGGCAGAATGCTTTGGAAATACTACACAATAAACTCAAAATCTTTTTCACAGAGAGAGTTTAATATTTTTAACAAATCTTGTATGTTACATTATTGCTCCATCCACGTGGAGAAGACGTCAGCCAAAATGAAAGTGTTGGTAATGTTACGTGTAAAATGCAGCTTTGCAGTAACAATGATTTTGTTTTATCACAGCTTACCATTTCTTGAACTTTGCACAAAATTTTGAGCTTCCTTACAACATGTTAGGTACTACACAGATTTATACATTTCCCCACCACTCCACATTAGGTAATGTTAAACCAAACTCCATTTGTACATATCGGCATCCACATAAAAATCATTGCCCCAAGTGTAGACAAGCATACATTTGTGAATCCCAAGCAATATCACAATATATCAGCACACAGGTGGTCATGTACACAACAAGCATAGGGTGCAAGGCAGGAAAGCATTCATTGTTAAATAAGCGTGCCAGATTTCAGGCTTTACTCCCATTCAATGTGTGTGCCTGGGTCTGTCAGTCTTGGTGCTCATTACAAAATTATTCTTTATGTTGTGAAATAGCAGCAATTACGTACAGCTTAGCACAATATCCTACTTTTGTTTATATTCTTTCTAGTATTATTTATTATCATTCCACTAATTTGGTTATTCTTCTTAGTGCTGTTTTTGTGTTTTTTCATATTATTCTTGTTGTGCAGCCTTCGTGTTAGTAATAGGAAACTACAGATCATCATTATGACTTCCAGTTTGCAGCTTGGGGTGTTGTGAAGTAATGACACCGTTCCTTCTCAGACATGGCCCCCTGCTCTTCACTGGGCCTGGGATGCTTTGTAAAGATTACTTGTGTCCTCCTCAGAGGTAGGACAGATTCTAATTCCTAGTGTGACTTGTTTTCCTTCCTAGGCTTAAATGGAAAATAGCCAACTTATTTCAGTAGTCTTCATTTTCCTACCCCACACTGGGCCATCAGATCTTGACGTGGCAGTGGTGTTTGTGGTGGGGATACTGTGGGAAACAAGGCACACGTCTGGTGGAAACTGGAGTTGTGACAGATTTTTAAAATGATAAAATGCAGTAGCATCATGTACAAATCTGTTTCCTGTTCAGCATCCCATGCATGATGATTATTATCTCCTAGATAATGTAAAAACATGATTCAGAATTAACAGTAGTAGCATTGCCACATATAGAGAATACAATTTAATTCTTTTTTACATGTATGACTAGCAAACAATGCATTGCCAATCTATGACATGATGATATGCCACAAGAATATATTAAGAATGTGCTTTGTTCATAACATATACCTTTAATGTTACTTTAATATTGGATTTTTCTGGCTATATATGTGTGGTTTCCCCTCCCCCTGACTTTCCTGTATATAACTCCTTTACTTGTATGACCACCACACACCTTAGGCCTACTTTCTGTCTGTCTGTATTGTGCCTTTTATCACTCTATCCACCAGAATTTCCCTTGCAGTTGTTATTAAGAAAACCTAGAGCTTAGATATATTTATAGATGAATTCTTTTATCCTGAAATTTTTTTTTCAGTGGCTTATTTCATGTGAGCTAAGTTGTGACCCTGAATAAATCTGTTAACCTCCCTGAGCTTCACTTGCATGAGGTGTTTTGTCATTTGTGTTAGATAAATGTCAGTTTCATCCAATACATGTTTTTTGTTATAATATAGTGTTTAATGTAATTTAAAACTTGTTTGATTATTTATTAATGCCTATATTTAAAATAGTTACCTATTTGTTTACTTTCAGTATGTCTTGACACTATGGCTTCTACTGAAGTTGATGGCCCAGAGTCTGAACTAACGCAGCTTCATCTAAAAGTACAGACCTTGGAGGAAGAGCTGAAGTCTTGCAAAGCTGAGATTCATAAGCTTAAAAAACAACTGAAAAAAGCAGATCTACTATGTCGAAATACAGAAAGTTACAATGAAGATTTAAGAAAACAGGTGTTGTATTTCAAATTCAAACTCCACTGAACTTAGTCTTCACTGAATCTTCTGTTTATTTAGAATACTTTAACATAATACACCATCCTTCACATAATAATCATTTCAAATTTACACTTTTCCCCCCATTTCTTTTGAAGTTTAAGGGTATATATGAGGGATGATCCTTAGGTTTTTTTTTTCTTCAATATTTATAATAATGCTGAAAATTTGTCTTGTCCTCAGTGATTCTGTGTTTCAGAATATTTTGTGATATGTTTGAACTGTAGGCTTTAGTTTGTATTTTTTTCTTACTAAAATATTGATTTTTTTTTTTTTTTATTTAAAAGGCTGCAGTGCATAACATGTAAAATAAAAAGGTTTTATACCATTTGGTTTTCATGTCTGTTTTTTTTAATGTCTATTAAAATTATTTTACCTTTGCCTATTTGTATTTATATCAATACATATTGTTCACATTTATGAACTTATGTGACAGAAGACTTCTGCTAGCAGTAGTGGTGATCTGTTATCCGGTGCATTTTACTAGTTACATTGTTTACACAGAATACACTTTTAATTGCAGAATAATCTAACAAAGTAAATTTTTTCTGCTTTAATGTTTATTGTTTAGGTGGACAAACTAAGTGAAGAAATTCATGACAGGAAGAAGAAAGAGAAAAACAAAGTGAATGCTGAAGTACAAACTGAAACTCTGTCTTGGTCAGAATCAGGTAGTTTTTTTTCAGTACTTTAATTGTCGTTAATAAACCGCTCCAAATAGCATGTGTAATAGTATTTCACATTATTTATGAAATGTACATAGTGATCCTACTTTATTATGCAGCATTTAGTTTTGTCTGTAGCACAATATGCTGTAGCTGTAGACTCCTGGAGCATATCATTGGTTTCAACTACTGAGAATAAAAAGTGTTTTGCCTTTTGTTGTTCTTAAGAACCATGCATTGCATGTCAAATTTGTTGTAAAGAACCATGCAATGTGTGTCAAAGTATTTATTGCAGCAGATGTGTGTGTGTATATATACAAGAACTATAATATTGTGATAAGACATACAGTTAATTACTACACAAAGCCTCATTTGCTTAAAGCAATTATATCTACTATAGTGTATAGTCTGAGTGGCTAATTTCTATTTTTACAGACTATTTCAACTATTATGCACATTTTTATGAAAATGGAAGAGAAGATGCTGAAAGTTCTGTCTCATATGTGCATGGAGATCAACAATATAACTTTCCTAGCAAATCAACTGCTGATGACCAAAATATTGCAGAAAGTGGAGAAGTCGGTGAAAAAGCTAGTTCATTTACTCAGCAAAATTCAATTCCAGAAGGGGAGGTATAACTAAATTTACCAGAACTTAAATATCCAAAGGACAGTTTAAAAAGCATAAGCAGCATTATAATCATACTTTGTGAAATCATAAAATATTAACATTTTTACAGTAGTTTTTCCCAGTATGCAGTATTTTTATTTGCTTCCAAACTGCATTTGTAAAATTAAATAGTTATATAAGTACCAGTCACTATAAATATATGCCAACATTATGCCACATTTAAGATTTCCTTAAACAAAGTAAATATGTTACATTATGTAGATGTCATGTTTAATTTGGTGACTTTTTGGTGACTAAAGACAAACTTGAAAAGAGCACTTTTTTTTCCTGAAATGTCACTGCTTTGGGGCAATGTTTCTTGATATAGCTTAAGGGTGTCAAATTTTATTTCACTGTCTAAGGTGTGTGTACTGTTGCATGGAAAAAAAATCGACCATATGCACAAGCAGATTATAGTCATGCTCTTGAATTTTTCCATGATCTTTCCCTAAGTAACAGTTTTAAAAGTAATTAATCTGGATGGTTGTGCACATAGTGGTTTTTGTAAGAAGCATATATATTATAGCTAATGAGGAATGTAGAACTCTCTTTTGAAAGTTGCAATATACACAGTTTACAATCATACAGCAGAGATTAGTCTTTATCGTGTTATATCCACTACTGAAAATTTTAAAGTAATATTTTTTTTCTTAATTTATAGGAGAATACGGGTGGAAATTCTTTAGCAGATCTATTAAGAACTACGGCAGAAGCTGCAGTATCCCAAACAGGCTTTGTCTTTGATGAAAATTTTGGGATGTACTACGACCATAGCACAGGTTTCTACTATGATTCAGTAAGAACCTATTTTACAAAATGTTTTCAATAGAGAGTATAACAGTTTTTATAATATTGTTTAGGAGTAGTTTGTCTTATGTGTTTGTGTATAATGTATGTAAACTTTTTTTTCAGGAATGAACAACACAGTTATAATAATTTTAAACATGTTAAATAAGTGTACAGGAGCAAATCGGACATGTGAACTACTAATGACCAATGCAAGATTGATATAGACGATAATGATTCTGATTTCCTAGAGGACACTAGTAATGTAATTCATTTAAATTACAGAATACCAAAAGATGATGGTTTTGGAAAATGTAAAGGAAATTTTAAAGATGTTTTACTTGCAGACAATTAACATAAATTACATCCTTAATGCTTAACACAAAGGTTATTATGAATTTTATGTTAAATAACTGTATTGTATAATTTATTTTAAATCCTTAAAAAAATATTTGGATTTGTTGAACAAAGTTAAATACCATTTTTATCAAAAAAATGTTAATTTAGTACAATATTATTGAGTATTGTAGGCAGTGTATGTAATTCCTGAAAACTTGCATACATTTTTTTATAAACAGTATTTCTTTGATATCAGTTACATAGTGTAGATAGATTGTGTCTCGAGGTGGGGAATTAAGCTTTTTAAAGGAGCTAAATAAATAAACACTATATCAAACATCATCCTCTTTAAATATGCACAGACTAAAAAGAAAGAAAAGTTGAGACTTGGTAAAGATGGTTTTTGTTCTGCAGACAGTCATCTCCTGTTGTGGGGGTCATGTTCTTGACCTTAAATGAAATTATAAAATATGTATTGCATCCAGACTCGCAAGAAAGCTTTTCAACGTAAACTTCTGTATACACAGAAGTCATGTTTAGATTGACCCATTCTTTATTTTAATATTTTCTTGTTATGATTCCAGAGAGTGATATTGCATGTTGGTTGGACATGCAAGTTAAGAAATGAATGTTTATGCAACAATTCTACTTACTACTATTGGTAATTCATCTTCTGTTTAATATTATTGTCAGTGATGACAAAGACTGGCAATCATTAAAATACTTTTAAATGAAGAAGATTATGGTGTATTTTTAATTTAGTCAGGCAAAGTAGATAAGAGTAAACATGTTTAAAAAAAATCATTCATTTTTGAACTTGTTATATCTAATTAGGCATGCAGCAAGCCTAATGTTTTCATGCAATATTGAACAAAGGTAACCTTAATTTGAATTCCAGATTATTGCATTATAGTTATACCTACACATGAGCAATCTACCCGCTCATCTGACAGTTCTATTGAAGTTCTTTTTATAAATACTGCATGTTTTTCCAGTTTTTGTTTAGAAATTAAAGTTATGTTGGGAGGAAAAAATCGTAATTGGAGGCTAAATTAATGTAGTACTAGGGTGTTGTACCATGTTAGCCATTATGGGTGTAGTGAAAAGTCGAACAAAATGATACCTTTTTATTGGCTAACTAAAAAGATTACAATATACAAGCTTTCAAGGCAACTCAGGCCTGGAATATTGTAATCTTTTTAGTTAGACAATAAAAGGTGTAATTTTGCTTGACTTTCTAGCTAAATTTACAAAAAAAAAAAAAGTTTATTAACAGTAAGGGTAATATGTTTTAGGTTTGTGGTTTATAGTAGTATTTTAAAAAATATTGGTAATTTCTGCATTGAAGTAAGTTTTACTTTTTTTACCCCAGAATAATCAGTTGTATTATGATCCAAACACTGGAATATACTATTATTATGAAGCTGAGAGTGGTCGTTACCAGTTTCACTCTCGTGTGGATCTGCAGGCTTATCAGACACATACAGAGTCAAATTCAGACAAAAAGACAAAGAAGAGGAGGAAAGCCCCTGAAAAGCACTCAACTAATGATGATAAGGTATATTTAATCATTTACTTAGGTTAATTTTCATTGCAAAAGTAGCATAGGCTGTTACATCTCACAAAGTTTATGTCTATGTAAATAGTTTTTGTTTCAGTTTTCATTCTATGCTTAGAAGAAAGGAGGAGTCAAACTGCATGTTTTTTACATTTTCAATTTTAACACAATTAGAAATTTTTCTTTTTCTAGTTATGCTTTTTGACAGAATTATAAGCAGTGGCTGTATTACTGCATTTGCATTATTGGGTCTCAATCCAAAATCAGAATTCATGAAAATCTAACCTGATGTGTGAGCTATTTACATTACATGGTGCTGATGTGGTTGGAATGTTTACCTACATGCTTAGCTAAGCCCATGTCACATTAGACTTTTTCCAGTGATTACCAGATTTCGCCATCATTTTACATAATCTAAGCCAGTTGGAAGTGTGCTCCTGTGAAAGCAACCACGTAATATTGCATCCCTAACAGCTGAGCCCAACTAGTCTGCAACTGGCTGAGATACTATCACACCTGTTTGATTTTCTCATTATTCAGAGGGGCAGACTGTTTGCACAGGAGAGCTAACAACCAGTAAATTCTCACCTGGAAGTACAATTCATAGAAAGAATATAGTGATGAGGAATAAAAATGAACATGTTTTAAACTTTACAGATCAAAGAGAAGCTTGTCTGTCTTGTTTTATTTACTAGAATAGAATGGGAGAAAAAAAGAAAAGTGGCTGAGGTGGCGGCTGCATTAACCCTTTGCACAGCACCCGCTCTGTCACAAACTGAAGAGAAGCGTGTTTGTCTGATGTATTTTACAAACCATGACAGATTGGTGGGAAAATAATAAAGGTCTGAAATTGCTGCCCTCCTCGCTGCGGCTGTTAATCCTTCATACAGTGCCAGCTCCTTCAGTAAACCCAATATTCACTGTCGGGATAAATGGCCAGGCACAGCTGCGCTTGATTGGCACTCAGTCAGTAAATGTGACAAGCTGCAGTTTTAGTCTTGTAATTTGATGTGATGCAGCTATGGGATCAGTGATTATGATTAGCAGATCTGACGTACCCCACGACAAAAATTTGTGTAATCTCACATCGGCTTTACTTGACATATTTGACCTGAGCTTGTGTTGTAATATATTGGCACTGGTAAGGCATAAGTCTTGATCTTTGCATATTTGTTTACCCTGATGCTATAAATTTTTCTACATTTTTGAAAGTAGAGTTTGTTTTCTAAATATGTTGTCTGCACAGAACAGCTACAGTATGTTATCATATGCATCAGCATTTTCTGCTATGATTTTCTGAGTACATTCAGAGAAGAATATGGATACAAATGGGAGTTATTAGTCATTTGACTGTATTATTCACTGTTTATAATTTTTATTTAACTGTTTATTGTTATGTAAGTGTTCAACTGATAATCCTAATGGCTGAAGGAATTTAGAATGAGACAAATAGCATTTTAATATCCATGGAATTGTCTCTCATCATGCTACTCTCTTCTTTTATTGTGTTGCGTATTGCACCAAAATGATGTGATCAAGCCACATCCTTAAATTAAAATCTGATCATGCTTTTTAAACTCAGATAGATTTTGGGTAATCGAAACTGAAACGTAATTCCATGCCATGCTCAAAAGTGGCCTTTTTTCGTATGTGAAAAGATCAATATACCATGTGTTATTTTTTTTTTATTGGGGGTATTTACACCAAATGTGAACAACCTGCTTCAGGTGTGAAAAACTATTTGCCCCCTTCCTGATTTCTTATTCTTTTGCATGTTTGTCACACAAAATGTTTCTGATCATCAAACACATGTAACCATTAGTCAAATATAACACAAGTAAACACAAAATGCAGTTTTTAAATGATGGTTTTTATTATTTAGGGAGAGAAAAAAATCCAAACCTACATGGCCCTGTGTGAAAAAGTAATTGCCCCCTGAACCTAATAACTGGTTGGGCCACCCTTAGCAGCAATAACTGCAATCAAGCGTTTGCGATAACTTGCAATGAGACTTTTACAGCGCTCTGGAGGAATTTTGGCCCACTCATCTTTGCAGAATTGTTGTAATTCAGCTTTATTTGAAACATTTTGTGTGACAAACATGCAAAAGAATAAGAAATCAGGAAGGGGGCAAATAGTTTTTCACACCACTGTATATAGAAAAAAATCATAACCAATTCACATCAGAGTGGTAGTATAAACATGACTTGTACAGAAACATTTTGAATTGTTTACTTTTCAGGGTTGTGTGTTATATTAGGCTTCAATGTAAGTGTTTTTATAGCCCTGAATGGGTTAATCCTAGTGAGTGAATACAAGATGAAGGTTATTGTTAATTGTATTGTTTAGCACCGATGAAGTTTGTTTTCATACTATATTTTGGGATGTTTGTGGTACCTCATTGGCCCATTAATTGCAAACTTAATTTTAAAGCACAAGCATCATGTTTAAATGACCTAGTGTTTTCAGATAATGTTTTCATGCATGGATGTGTGTGCATGTGCGAGAGAGGCAGAGACAGATTTGATATCATTCATGTGGTTACTAGAATATAAAATAAACACTTTCGCAAAGGTATAATGAAACAAGTGTGCTTTTATTCAAAAATAAAACTGAACAAAAAAAAAAACACTCAAGTGACAACAAGATACCAAGAAAACATGATTCACCTGCGTTTATCTGCTTATATCCCTATCCCTTCAGTGATATCTTTTACAGGTAGCAAAAATTTATACCAACTGAGCCTTTATTATATAATAGTAATAATAATTGCAGCTCAGTACTCAAAACAGTAAATGCAGGAATGACCCGGGATCAGACCCAGAGCCTCTTGATTATGAGGAAGCAGTTCTTACCTCTGAACCAGCTAGAAGGACATGTCGTCTTTGTGTCAATTGATATTTGGACTTCGGTTT
Source organism: Polypterus bichir lapradei (assembly GCA_026402145.1). NCBI lineage: Eukaryota > Metazoa > Chordata > Cladistia > Polypteriformes > Polypteridae > Polypterus > Polypterus bichir. The sequence continues at coordinate 30,071,097 of JANRMT010062835.1, read as the reverse complement.
TTACACATTGATAGCAACATGTAAATTGTATAATTTATTTTTCTTTGGTTATATGAATAAAACGTACTTGTTACACCTTTTGTGAAAGTGTTTTTGATATTTGGATTTCAGTCTTCACACGTTATACACATCAATATTTTGTCATTATTATAACATGAAAAAAGTTTGTTTTAGTTATGTATTAAAAATTTCTTGCCTTGCCTATCATTCTACATTTACACAGACAGTTGTAGGTATGGAACACACACTCCATATATGTATTCCAAATAACAATATATTACTTACCCTATACAATTCCAGACACCTAACTCCCAGATAAAGTGACTTCAGGTCTGAGAATTTTGTGTCGGACTTCAGTTGCTTCAGTGGAGGATGAATGAGCAGGCTGCCAGTGCTTATTGGCACATTTGCAAAACAAGGATGCTGATGAGGGGGGTGCGGTGGAATTTAAGGTGGCTTAGCATTATGAATATTTTCAAAGGCTTCAGGGATTCTAGTGTTAAACACTCAGAAGACAATGAACCAAAAGAAAGCTCCTTTTTCCATTAACTGCTTTAAGGTTCACAATCAAAAGTAAAGTTAATTTTCAGTAAACTGAAATTCTTTACAGAAGACCATGAGCAATAATTTCTATCTTGTGCTTTCTAAAGTACATTCACTGTAAACACATTTTGAGTTCTCAGATCTGCAAGTAAGCATGTATTTATTTTTTTTTTAGGTTTAGTAACAATGCAATTACAATATGTAAATTACTTTGTAACTTGAATAACAGAATCATCCCCCCCCCCCCCAATGTTAGAAGTAAAGGGAGAAATCATCTGTCAAGAAAAAAACTGCAAAAGTGTTTCTCAAAATATCAGCTAATTCTTGTGCAAAGTCGCGTGTCATACTGAAAATTAAACATGTGCCAAAATAATGGGTTTATCTTCACTCATGATGCTTCCATGGTCCAACCTGTCACTGTTTGTTTTAGCAGAATCATCAGTGGACAAGGGATGCACAAACCAGTGTGTTTCTTCGCGCCGGTCCCAAGCCCTGATATATGGGGAGGGTTACGTCAGGAAGGGCATCCGGTGTAAAAGTTTGCCAAATCAATATGCGGACAACAATACAAATTTCCATACCGGATCAGTCGAGCCCCGGGTTAACGACCGCCACCAGTACTGTTAACCAACAGGGTGCTGGTAGAAATTGGGAGACTGTTGGCCGAAGAAGAGGGGGGAAGACGTGTCTGGAGGCAGGAGGAAAGTAAAGAGAGTGGAACTTAGGGTAGGAACTTTGAATGTTAGCAGTATGACTGGTAAGGGGAGAGAGTTAGCAGATATGATGGAGAGAAGGAAGGTTGATATATTGTGCGTGCAAGAGACTAAATGGAAGAGGAGTAAGGCCAGGTGGATTGGAGGTGGATTCAAATTGTTCTATCATGGTGTGGATGGGAGGAGAATGGGGTAGGAGTTATTCTGAAGGAACAGTATGTCAAGAGTGTTTTGAAACTGAAAAGACTGTCAGGCAGAGTAATGATTATGAATCTGGAAATTGGAGGTGTGATGATAAATGTTGTTAGTGCATTTAGTGCATATGCACCGCAAGTTGGGTGTGCAATGGGTGAGAAAAGATTTTTGGAGTAACTTGGATGAAGTGATGAACAGTGTACCCAAGGGACAGAAAGTGGTAATTGGAGCGGATTTCAATGGGCATGTTGGTGACGGGAACAGTGGAGACAAGGAGGTGATGGGCAGGTATGGTGTCGAGAGGAATGAAGAAGGTCAGAGGATAGTGGATTTTGCCAAAAGGATGGACATGGCTGTGGTGAATATATATTTTAAGAAGAGGGAGGAACATAGGGTTACATACAAGAGTGGAGGAAGATGCACACAGGTACATTACATCCTAGGCAGAAGAGCTGATCTGAAGGAGATTGAAGACTGCGAAGTGGTGGCAGGGGAAGGTGTAGTTAAGCAGCATAGGATGGTGGTCTGTAGGATGATGTTGGAGATCAAGAGGAGGAAGAGAGTGAGGGCAGAGCCAAGGATCAAATGGTGGAAGTTGAAAAAAGAAGACTGCAAGGTTGAGTTTAGGGAGGTGGTGAGACAGGCACTGGGTGGCAGTGAAGAGTTACCAGACAGCTGGGAAACTACAGCACATGTAGTAAGAGTGACACAAGAAGGGTGCTTGGTGCGACATCTAGAAGGAGGAAAAGGAAACTTGGTGGTGGAATGAGGAAATACAGGAGAGTATACAGAAGAAGATGACAAAGAAGTGGGATAGTCAGAGATGCAGAAAGTAGACAAGAGTACAAGGAGATAAGGCGCAAGGTGAAGAGAGAGGTGGCGAAGGCTAAAAAAAAAGGTGTATGATGAACTGTATAAGAGGTTGCACACTAAGGAGGGGAGAAAAGGACCTGTACCGATTTGGCTAGATAGAGGGACCGAGCTTGGAAAGATTTGCAGCCAGGTTAGGATGATAAAGATGGAAACGTACTCGCAAGCGAGGAGAGTGTGTTGAGCAGATGGAAAGAGTACTTTGAGAAGCTGATGAATGAAGAGAACGAGAGAGAGAAGAGGTTGGATGATGTGGAGATAGTGAATCAGGAAGTGCAGTGGATTAGCAAGGAGGAAGTAAGGACAGCTATGAAGAGGATGAAAAATGGAAAGGCCGTTGGTCCAGATGACATACCTATGGAAGCATGGAGGTGTCTAGGAGAGATGGCAGTGGAGTTTTTAACCAGAATGTTTAATGGAATCTTGGATAGTAAGAGGATGCCTGAGGAGTGGAGAAGACATGTACTGGTGCCGATATTTAAGAATAAGGGGGATGTGCAGGACTGCAGTAACTACAGGGGAATAAAATTGATGAGCTACAGCATGAAGTTTTGGGAATAAGTAGTGGAAGCTAGGTTAAGAAGTGAGGTGATGATTAGTGAGCAGCAGTAGGGTTTCATGCCAAGAAAGAGCACCACAGGTGCAATGTTTTGCTCTGAGGATGTTGATGGAGAAGTATAGAGAAGCCCAGAAGGAGTTGCATTGCATCTTTGTGGACCTGGAAAAAGCATATGACAGGGTGCCTCGAGAAGAGCTGTGGTATTATATGATAAGTCGGGAGTAGCAGAGAAGTACGTAAGAGTTGTACAGGATATGTACGTGGGAAGTGTGACAGTGGTGAGGTCTGCGGTAGGAGTGACTGATGCATTCAAGTTGGAGGTGGGATTACATCACGGATCGGCTCTGAGCCCTTTCTTTTTTTGCAATGGTGATGGGCAGGTTGACAGACGAGATTAGACAGGAGTCCCCATGAACTATGATTGCTGATGACATTGTGATCTGTAGCGAGTAGGGAACAGGTTGAGGAGACCCTCAATGGTGGAGATATGCTCTAGAGAGGAGAGGAATGAAGGTCAGTAGGAACAAGACCGAATACATGTGTGTATTGGGTGTGACGAGGATGGATAGGATTAGATATGAGTACATTAGAGGGTCAGCTCAAGTTGGGCAGTTGGGAGACAAAGTCAGAGAGGCGAGATTGCGTTGGTTTGGACATGGGCAGAGGAGAGATGCTGAGTATATTGGGAGAAGGATGCTAAGGATAGAGCTTCCAGGGAAGAGGAAGGCCTAAGCGAAGGTTTATGGATGTGGTGAGAGAGGACATGTAGGTGATGGGTATAACAGAGCAAGATGCAGAGGACAGAAAGATATGGAAGAAGATGATTCGCTGTGGCAACCCCTAAAGGGAGCAGCCAAAAGAAGATGATGATCAGTGGACTATTGTGAGTTGTATAGCTTACACACTCACAAGTTTCAATGATCAGCTAGTCAAAGGCAGATGTTATCAGTGTAGGCTAAAATTTTCTTTTCTGTTGCCAGCCTGTAATAGACATAAGTGCAAATAATTAAATGGAAAAGTAAAACTGCACTTTTCTATTAAATACATGGCTAAACTTGTTTTACTAATTTCATTTGGGACTGAAAGTGTTTTATGTAAAGGTAACAAATTAGTCTTTATCGTTACATTTTTTTTCTTTCTGATTTGCTTTTGTGTTTGGAATTATACAAAGGTCATTTCCCTCACAAAACATATAGTCTTTTTTCATATTTATGTAGGATCCTAGTATTTCTGCTTCTCTTCTAAATAATCCTAGACAGGTTCTGTAGCCTATGGCATTATGGCACAGTTGTTGGTACTGATGCCTCAGCAATGGAGATTACACATTGTACGTGCATGGATGTCTTCTGGGTACTCCAGTGTTCACGCTGCATTCCTAAATATGTAAAGATTAGGTTAATTGACTATTTTAAATCAGTCTTGTGTGTGTTGACCCTGTTATGGACTGATACTCTGTTCAGGCCTTTTCTTACTTTGATATCAGTGCTGCCAAGACTGCCTCTGACTGCCTGTAACCCTGAATTGGATTAAATGGATCTGAGGATTTTATGTTACGGTTCCATAGAGGAATGCAATTGTGTTACTCATAATAATAAACAAGTTTTGAAATGTTTTGAGGTGAATGAGATTTTATAATAAAGTAATGTCTTACTTATTCCTCCTGCTTCATAGATGCAACAGTTGTGTAAATCAGTGGCTAGAATGAAGATTTCTTCTTTTGGACATTCAGACACAAACAAAGGTACATTGGCTTTATCGTTCATAACCCAGTGGTAAAATTTGATTGAATGGCTGAAATTAGACTTTATAAAATAAACAATGGCGAACAGAATAAAGTAAACATTTACCAGTTTAAACTTCTGTTCTTGGCTAATGTAGTGTAAGGGGGAAGTAACATTTTTAACTACTTTGAAAAGAGGTGTTAGATTTTGAAACAAGGCATGTCAGAGTTTGAGATATTGATTTGGGTTTTTCTGTTGTTAGTGGTGTTTCAATTTGTGTGTATTTAATTGCTGCTTCTTAATTAAGGTCAGCCTAAAGTCATTTAAGGTCGCAACAAAGATTCCTTAAGTTTTAGCGGTCATCTAGATTTTATTATATACTAATGGAGAGTAACATTCGAGCACCTGGAAGATTTTTAAAGAGCTATAGATGTTTTACAAAAAGGCTAACAAGTGGTCAAAATTATGACTGAAACAGCAAGCAGTAAATAAATACCTGTTATTTTCATGCAAAAGCTGCTGCTAAATTAATAAGTTAATGAAAAGTCTGTCAAAAGAAAATTAGACAATATGGTCTATAAGTCCATCACCCGCAAAAGATAGGATATTTAAATTGTTAAACTTCACTGGAGGTGCTCATGAGTTTGACACTCGGCTCAAGAAAGTTTGATAGAGTCACAAGAGTGAATCTGTAGCAAGCTCAAACTATTTTTGAAACACTCGCCTAAATTAAAGGCAATGGCTAGATTCAAACTACAGAAGATAGGTCTTGGGCTCAAGTCATCAAAGATTAAGTAATTGAAAACAGCACCCCATCAGACTGAAATCAAGAAGTTTACTTAATAATAGTGTAGTAGTGCTTTATTCAGGAACTGATTGAATGTATTTTATCAAATTGACTAAAGTTTGTTTATTTAGATAGCTAAATAAGTAGTTAGAACTGACCCTCTTCTAATAAGTACACAAGTTTTTCTCTCTCTCTGTTTTTGGCCCAAGTATAGCCTTATTCTGTTCAATCTGTATGATTTGCATCAGTATTTCTGAGGTCCAAATATCTGTCCAAAAAGCAGTGCTTTGGTAGTTTCAGTTTTTATGAAAGGAAGGTTGCATTTGAAAGCATAGTTACAAACACAAATGTCTTGTATCCCCTTATCTTCCAAACTTGGTACATATTTTAGCATAACAGGGGGTCAGCAGAATGCAGCAAGGCCAAAGTCCTTTTTTGCAATCTCTTAAGCCATAAAATGACAGTGTAATTCTCTCACTCACTCTCCAAACACTGACTGTAACTTTGGTGGTACTTAGTTATATTTGTTATCTCTCTTCCTGGAAAACACACATTACCACCATCTACTGTAATGAAATATCATGTAGATATAGCAAGGTTCATATTTTTGCACCTAATTCTGTTTTAATTAAAATTGCAACTACAGCAATATAGTCCTTATTTATTTGGTCCCTCCTTTCCTCAAAACCCTCTCTCGTGCTACATACCTTTGTGCTTCCCTTTGCACTTTTAACCATCCTTGCACATTCCACAATATTCAGAACTTAATATTAACACACACTACCATTTCACTTCATTTATAAAAATCATACATGCCCTTATTATGTATTCCCATTAGAGCCAAAGTTAAATTTAAACCACTGTGCCAAGTCATCCAACTTGCCAGCCAGTCCTTTCTGTTTCTGCACACATGGTGCTTCTCTTGTACTATCTCTCACAGTCCTTAATCATGTCTAGCCCCCATACTTCCATTCCATATTTTATTGTATTTTTTTTAAACCCAGCCACACTCAAAATTCTGTTCCTTTTTCCCCAGTACTAACAACCTTTAATTGCTATTTTGATGAGCAGGGACTATACCTTTTTTAGATGCTGATTTCCCCTGTTAATGGCAATGTGTGCTTGGTGGAAACTTTCTGTTTTAAGTAGAGATGGGATTTATGGCTCTTTGAGGGGATCCGGATCTAGGCGATCCGTTCCTTTCAAAGAGCCGTTCAAAAGAACGGCTCTTTGGCTCTTTTTAAATATTTAGTCAGTTTTAAGACGCCAGCTTGGGGGCATCTCAGCTTATCCTGGAAATAATCACTGGGAGGAATGATGCGGTGAGATTTGTAGTCAAATAATTAAAACTCAGATATCACACACCAATATCTGAGTTTGAATTATTCTGAAATATTGATTATTACCTCATTTGTCATGTGTGGACTATATTCCATAGGGTTGCACAACATCCTTCTGCTTAGACAGTGACATCACTATTTTGGATTTACCTTTAGTACAAAGTGTGTGTATGTGTAAAGCTACGTTGACTTATGTTATTCATACAATACCTACTCACAAATAAACATCAAAAACAAAGCCGGCTGCAATGAATTTCTGTGCAAAACAGCTTTTACTACAAACACTTCCACACAAGAACATTGTTATCACACAAGAACATTTTGATAGAAAACAAAAAATATTTCAAGTTTTAAATATATACTGTAGATAAAATTAGAATAAATAAAATGGAAATGTCTACATTACTACTACTACTACTACTACTATTACTACTTTAAACTTTGCAAATAGGACATCAGCCCCTTCAAGTCTTAAATGAACACAAAATGCAATGTAAATAAATACAAAGCAGTTCCTTACTTTATGGCTTTTTCTGCCTCTTTCTTGTTCTTGGGCAAATTTGCATTAAGGAAGACAAGAGCTCTGACCTTTTTGGGCTTAAGGCGACTTCTCCTCTCTGAGATTATCTGTCCAGTTTTCGAGAATATTCTCTCAGAGGGAACTGATGTCGCCACAACACAAAGCTTCTTGGCCATCAGCTTGCTAAGCCTGGGGTAAACAAGCTTGCCGGGCATCTCTTACCACCAGGTTAATAGTATGGGCCAGGCATGGAAGGTGCGTCCATCCAATGGTTTGTATAGCCTTAGTAACATTTGCTGCATTATCGGTTAGGCAGCACACTACTTTCTTGTCCACCCCCCACTCTGCTGCAACACTAAGCAGCTGTTGTGCAATGTTGTCTGCTGTGTGCCGCTCACTGAATTCAGAACAGTCCAGGAGGCAGGAGGCCACACGGAAATCCTTGATAAAATGGCAGGTTACAGACATATATGATGCTGTCGTTCTTGAAGTCCAACAGTCTGTGGTTAAACAGACAGCTGGTACTTTTGACACCCTTCTCTTCAAAGATGCTGTCTCCCTGTCATACATATCCGTGACCTTCTGGGCTAAGGCCTTCCTACTTGGAGGAATATAGGAGGGGTTGAGCGCCTGTGAATATTTTTTGAATCCTGTGCCCTCCACTATTGAGAAAGGCTGGAAGTCAGTGGCTATCATCTTTGCCAGCTCTTCATCTATCTTCTCCTGTCTTAATGGGGTCAAGACGAAGACAGGAGGTAAATATTGACTGATGGATGTCTGCTTTCTTTTTGGTCGTGCCTGGCCAGGCGATGTGGTGGGCCCAGTGGGGTCAGAGGCTGCTGGGGCTGCAGTTGCACTTGATGTGGAGGCAGAGGAGGCAATGGACACATCAGTGTCACGGTTGTCTGAGTCTGGCTCTGCTCTCAAAACCTGTGACCTGCAGTGTTGGGTGTTGAGTCTTCAAATGCCTGTGTAAATTATTTGTTGACCCAGACTTAAATGAAATGACTTTCTGACAAATGCTGCATTTAGCCTTACAGTTTTCTTCGCAAGAAAAGTGCACCCAAATGCTGCTTCTTTTCCTCTGGCTCTTTTTCACGTGTGTGTCTTATTCCTTCGAACGACCCGCTATTACTGACTTTGGCACTGAGACAGAGAGGCACTCGCACTTTTTATTTTTTTTATTTTTTTATTTTTACTGGAGTAAGCATGTGACAGCAGCATGCACAAGTCATGGCTCGGCTCCTACTCACTGGCTCCTCAGTATTTACAGTCTATGGCTCCTACCCAATGAGAGGCACGCAGGGTGGAGTACTCACGTGAAGGATGCATGCACAACTATCATCATTGGTAGGCAGTAGCACCCCTGCTGGGTACGCCCCTCCCCCTGTGTGGGTCCGCCCCACCTCCTCCGCAAGACTGTTCTGTCTCGCGGAGGAGCTAATTTGTGTGCATCTGTGTGAAACACGCATAGGAAAAAAAGAATGACAGAAAGAACGGCTCCCTCCCAGCCGCGACTCGGCTCCCATCGTTCATGTTTATGAGCCGTTCAAAAGAATTGAGTCGTTCGTGAACGACACAACTCTAGTTTTAAGTGAAGCTTTAACTCTGTTGGCCACTTAGAAAGGACCAGTGGGATGTCATGAAGAAAAGTGTGTTTGTTTGAATTGTGGTGGTGTTTGTCCTTCCTTTTGGTTGTTTAAAAGTAAGCCACTTTGCTAAAGCATTACATTCTCCAGGATCATTAAGGATTATTTTATTGGAGAAGTCCAGTGCTTATTATGGGAGCTACACATTCAACCAAGAGGATTCATGCTTCTAAACAACTAAGTCTTTGCCGTGGAATAACCTTAGCAGAGTATTCTTGCAGCATGTGCCGTTTCCTTTATGGGCTGTTCATATTTACCTTTTTGACTTACTCAAGCTTATCTTTTTACGTTAAAGAAACTGACTATGTAGTAGAGATGGGCGAACCCTGCAGAGTTCAGCAGAATCACGGAAATTGTCAGGAACTTCATTGAACTCGACAAAATGTATTGAAGTCGATGGAGAAAGAGTTGCTGAACTAATTTTGAATGGATTATGATGATGCAGTTGTGTTTTAATTGCCCTGATGTGAGCTGTGAGCCAGCAGTGCTAACCACTGCAACACCGTGCCTAAAACAAGAAAAGATGCAGGAGGAATGATAACCACAACTAAAATACAACAAATAGCCACAAACTAGCAATGAGTAATAAAAAATTTACATCTTTGCCCTCACAGAGTTCCGGTCTTGGGGCACACATAGCCATGTGACAAAGTGGTGGCACGGGACTAGCTTGTTCCATTTTTTGAAGTCGCAGCATCTGTGCAGATGCGTTGTACTTTTTCCTTCTATGACAACACAAAACACCTTGTGAACAGTATTAAATCTTTCATTATTATTATTTGACAGGTTTGCTTGTGTTTTCTTTCTTAGGGAGGGCCTCTTCGTGGTTTGTTTTGGAAGTAGTTGTGGCACATTGCAAGTTAACCATGCTGCATTGCCAGGTGCAGGGATTCGTGTTAATATCTGGTGACAGTTCTTTTTATATTGTAATTATGGTCTGCTAATGTACCCCTCAGATGAAAATACAGCATGCTTTTTGTTTGTTTTTTTTTAATGCATGTACAGTTGGGTCCATAAATATTTGGACAGAGACAACTTTTTTCTGATTTTGGTTCTGTACATTACCACAATGAATTTTAAATGAAACAACTCGGATGCTGTTGAAGTGCATACTTTCAGCTTTAATTCAGTGGGTTGAACAAAAAGATTGCATAAAAATGTGAGGGAACTTACCGTAGATCCCGGAATACAAGCCGAGAATTTTGTCCTAGATTTTTGGCTTGGAGTTTGGGGGTCGGTTTATACAACGAGTATCATTTCAGATTCAATATTTCCAGCGCAATGCCGGTTTTGCCGATGAATACGGAAGTAAATAATGACGAAACCACAGAGCCATCTTTCAGATGAAGAAGTAACTTTGCATGCCGGTACTTTAAATAAAGAATTTATTCAAAAAAGTGTTTTAGTTGTTGATTTTATTGATAAAATTTATAATAAATTATCAGGAAGTTTAAAATAAAATTTTTTATTTTGATTTACGATCCACATCTTGCGTTACGAAACGGATGCGGTCACGTGTATCCGCTTGCGCGATTGTAAACAAACAACCGAGAGCGTTAGTAGCGTCAGTCGGAGCCCAGATACATGTGTTTGTGGATGTAATTTCGAAACGAAGATGGACATTGTGTGGAAATATCTTCTCCTCCTCCTCCCTTCCTGCAGCCCAAAGATGTCAAATTAAATGGTGAGTACAGTATGAAATTGTTTCTAGAATAGAATGCCTTTTACTGTCACTATACGCATCTACAATGAGATTAAAAGCAGCTCCTTCAGTGCAGAAAAAAGTTCTGTATGGGGCTTGTATGGTTGTTTTTTAGCCTTAGCATAACGCCGTATCTGCAGCCCCGCTTCTGCTTTCTTTCCCTCCTCCGTCTGTGTCGTCTCCTAGACCCGACAACAAACCACGGAGAGCCCGCTGGTCTCGCTATGTTGTCTGGGATGTTGTGCGTGTGATGAAAAACACTCAAAACAGATGTCTGGCTCTGGACACCGATCTCTATAAGGTTCTGAATGGTGTAGCGGATGTTCGCCGAACCGATCGTGCACAAACAAGGACAAAAAAAAAAAAAGTACAAAAACCACAAAAAAGTGCACTGAAAAGGAGAGCCTTGATCCGCTGCGACAATGCGCCGCCATGCTCCTAGCCTAATCGAAGTAGGCTAGGCACTTTTTATAACTTTTTGGTTAGTACGTTAGAAAAATTATTGGTGTTTTTTATTATGAAAAGGTTAAGTAAGTGTTGCAGTGGGCGGTTCGGAACGCATTATGGGTTAGCCTTTGCGAACAAATTAAGTTCATAAGTCAAGGGTCCACTGTATTGCGTATTTAAGTTAATCAATTTTATAACAAGTCTCCGGAAATCCACCCGCCGATGTACCGTATTTGCATATATAGTTTCAACACAAAGGTTCCATTTTACCAAACTTCTCCGCAATCACTTCCTGGTTTCCATCAAAAATAAAGGCAGTCTCAAATTCTCGCCGATAAACATTATAAATATACCCGAAGAGACACTTTTAAGGAAATTTAGAAAATTTTGCTTGGAGAAGGGGGTCGGCTTAAATACCGGTCATCAGCAAATACATGTAATTTAGTAGGTAGAGAAGGGGATCGGCTAATATACCGGGTCGGCTTGTATTCCGGGATCTACGGTAAGTATTTTTTTTAACACAATCCCTTTATTTCAGGGGCTCAAAAGTAATTGGACAAATTAAATAACTGGAAATAAAATGTTTATTTCTAATACTTGGTTGAAAACCCTTTGCTGGCAATGACAGCCTCAAGTCTTGAACTCATGGACATCACCAGATGCTGGGTTTCCTCCTTTTTAATGCTCTGCCAGGCCTTTACTGCAGTTGCTTTCAGTTGCTGTTTGTTTGTGGGCCTTTTTGTCCGTATTTTAGTCTTCAACAAGTGAAATGCATGCTCAATTGGGTTAGACTGACTTAGTCATTCAAGAATTTTCCTCTTCTTTGCTTTAATAAACTCCTGGGTTACTTTGGCTGTATGTTGGCTGCATTTAGCTGGATTTGAGCAGACAGTTTGTCTCTGAACACCTCAGAATTCATTCGGCTGCTTCTGTCCTGTGTCACATCATCAATAAACACTAGTGTCCCAGTGCCACTGGCAGCCATGCACACCCAAGCCATCACACTGCCTCTACCGTGTTTTACAGATGATGTAGTATGCTTTGGATAAGGAGCTTTTCCACGCCTTCTCCATACTTTTTTTTCTTGCCATCATTCTGGTAGAGGTTGACCTTGGTTTCATCTGTCCAAAGAATGTTTTTCCAGAACTTTTCTGGCTTTTTTAGATGTTCTTTAGCAAAGTCCAATCTAGCCTTTATATTCTTGAGGCTTATGAGTGGCTTGCATCTTGCAGTGCACCCTCTGTATTTACTTTCATGCAGTCTTCTCTTTATGGTAGACTTGGATATTGATACGCCTACACCCTGGAGAGTGGTGTTCACTTGGTTGGCTGTTGTGAAGGGGTTTCTCTTCACCAAGGAAATGATTCTGCGATCATCCACCACTGTTGTCTTCCGTGGACGTCCAGATCTTTTTGCGATGCGGAGTTCACCAGTGCTTGCTTTCTTTCTCAGGATGTACCAAACTGTAGATTTTGCCACTCTTACAATATTGTAGCAATTTCTCAGATGGGTTTTTTCTGTTTTCGCAGCTTAAGGATGGCTTCTTTCACCTGCATGGAGAGCTCCTTTGACCGCATGTTTGTTCACAGCAAAATCTTCCACATGCAAGCACCACACCTCAAATCAACTCCAGGCCTTTTATCTGCTTAATTGATTATGACATAATGACTGACTTGCCCACACCTGCCCATGAAATAGCCTTTGAGTCAATGTGACGATGTGGGTTCTGGCTCCACGCTCCCATCACTGTTCAAGAAGCCCTTGAACCCGTCACCGTCGATAATGTCACCGAGTGAGCTAGTCAGTGAAGGCAACTAAGCAAGGGGAATGGTAAAAATGTGCAAAAGTGCTTTTATTAAAAACAGTCCATCAAAACAAAAGTGTTCAATAAATAGTGCAGTGCTTCTCAAGTTCAAATAAATAAATAATCCAATAAAAGACAAAGTGGAGGTAAAAACAATAAATAGAAAAAAAAACAATCCTTTTAAAACGAGGTTAAAATGTTCCTCTGGAAGCAGTTCTTAAAAGCAACAACAACAAGCCTGGTGCATCTTCTCTGTCAGCGTCTCACCTGCTTATCCCATTTGGGCTTTGCAGGCGTGACGCACTCTGCAGCTGCCCTCTTCTCTCACACACACACACACACGAGACTGGAGACCTCCAGATCCCTGGCTTCAGTCTGGCTCTCATCCCAGTCCCCGAGACTTGATGTCCACCAACGGCCAGGTCGCCCACATTGGGGACTCCACCACCAAGCCTCCCGACTTCCGCTGCCTTTCCGAGGCCTTCTGCGGCTCGTCGCTTTCACCTGGTCACTCCCGCTACCTGGTCGCTCAGCGGGAGCAACATCAACTCAAATGCCTGGGTGTAGGCCCAACACCCAGCTTCCTCGCAGCTGCCCTCGAGCGCTCATTCGCACGCTCACCACACGCTCCGCGTGTCTGTCTCTCTCCTGCACCGCCTGCTTCCTCGCTCCCTGTAACCTCCGTCTTTTTCTCTTCCTTTCTTTTTTCGTGATCTCAAAACCGACTCGCGCTTCTTTTTTATAACGCAAGGGGCCATCACAGCTGTAGCATATTAGCCTTGGGAGCAATCACAGATGTGGGCAGTTCCTCACCTGTGCACTCGGTGAGAAACGGCCACACCGCCGACTGCCCCGCGGCTTGCTACAACAACGCCCCCTCACTCTGCGGTGATTATTTATTTAAAATGGCCTTTGCTCAACGAGCTGTGGACCCATAACACCACAGTCAATTGTCCAATTACTTTTGAGCCCCTGAAATGAAGGGATTGTGTTAAAAAATACTTTAGTTCCCTCACATTTTTATACAATCTTTTTGTTCAACCCACTGAATTAAAGCTGAAAGTCTGCACTTCAACTGCATCTGAGTTGTTTCATTTAAAATTCATTGTGGTAATGTACAGAACCAAAATTAGAAAAAAGTTGTCTCTGTCCAAATATTTATGGACCTAACTGTAGGTTGGAAGGCTGGAGTACTAATTAGGTAGTGATCTAATGGATGCAAGTAGCAGATCGGCTATGATCTTACTGTATTTATGTGTGAAAGTTCTGCTCATGACTGCTACAACTCTGTAATTTCATGCTGGCTTCACAAAGCATCATGGGCTGCTGGGAAAAAAATGGGTTTGCGGAAGGTGTATATCATGGGATTTAATGTCTTTGGTTGTCACTGAAAATCACTCGCAGTCTATCACTACATGGGACAAAGATCATAAAACAAATCAAACGCTGGCAATCCATTTAGTAGGCTGCAGAAAGCATCCATAGCTTGGCAATTGTGGAATTCACAAAGATTACTGCAGGACTCCATATTACAGGGCAAAACACTGGCAGCAATATTCAATTATGTTATGAAGATTATTAAAAGACTTTCAAAATTGGTTTGTAATAGCTACACATCACAACTTAGAACTACCTCATTGTATTATGGGCTTGAATAGATGTCTCCTGACAAGAAATAGTACATTTTGCTAATTACTTTGACCCATTTGAAAACACTGCCTTCATTCATTCCTTTTCTATCATATTCTCAACAAGATTGATTGGTTCATCCTAGGCTAGCCGTTTAGTAATAGGTGAAAGTGGATGGCTTACAGTGACTACAGTTTGTTGGCAGGTGCATACTCGGGTTATTTAATTTCTTAGCATATTGATGGCTCTGGTGCTGTATCAGACGCTGAGCTTACATCCACTATGTAAACTTGTATTATTTTGTGTGGAGCTGACTTGCTGCTTTTTTTGTTTCCATACTGTATATATTCTCCGAAGTGTGTTTTTCTTTCTTAGAGAGGGCTCTGTCCTGGTTTGCTGAACACACAAGGCTTGAGTAATCTGTACTAGTTGAGCAAACTTATTATTTTCGAAAGTGTAATGTGAAATTTATAAATATGGCTGTAATTTTAAACTATGCTTAAAATGAGTTTCTTTTATGTGCAGAAAAGTGTGTTTTTGCTTTTTATAGTTAAATACTGAAGTAGTTTTATGCCGTGCAGCTGAATGGCTCTGAAAACTTTTTTTTTTAATTAAAAACACATGCTTTGTGCAAATTATTTTTTACATAAACTGAAACCGTTTCAAGCTATCTGTGGTTTTTATAGGGCAGAACAGTAAGGAACCGTTATCAGGATACTGGGCTGGTGGTTCATTAGTGAGAAAAAAGGAGGCAGAAACCGCTTGGCGTAGCACTGGCAGTTATTGTAACTAAAAATGTGTGTCAGTTGTACAAATACTGCACAAATTGTAGTCTGCCCTAACAGACTGAATTTAATGTGCATTACAGTTATTTGTAAGTCTTAATTTGGTGACTTTAAATCTCTACCTGATCACATTCAAAAAGAGCACGGCAAACGAGGTGTTTCAAAAATGGTAACTTTCTGAATTTGCTATTAGAGTATATTCTGCTGGGATTTAAAGTAGTGCTGTACTTTATAGTAATCACTTGAATGCCATCTCTCATGGGGGTATGGAAGCAGCTCCTTTCTGTGCCTTGATCTCTTCGGAGGAGCATTGGTCATTGGGTTGTGCTTAATGCTAGATGATTCACTGATAAGGAATGCTAGTATATACTATGACCTAAGTGGATGATTTTCTTTCTCTCTTTCAATATAATTCTGTCAGTTTCTATGATAGCCGTCGTTTGCCAGTGTTGTTTTACAACAAAAGAATGCATACCAGTGTTGAACTGAATTACATTACATGCATAGCCACAACAATGCTTGCAAATTTTACTTTCAGTCATATTCACAAGGAACATTCTCACTGGAAAGGTATACATACATATTTTTAATTGATTAACTTATAAGTAGGAGTTTTAACACTTTTGTTTGCTGTGCGTTTTAGATTAAATCATTATGAAGGGGTATAAATTGTGGGAATGCATCTGCTTTGGGTACAGGGTGGGATACAGAGTTTATTAAGTACAGATGTCAGATAACAACCTGAAGTGTGTTTTACACAGAAGGCATAAATTCTGCCTCTTACTAGTTGCTCGAGCTATCATCACAAAGGAAATCACAGTGTGTGACTAATGATGTGATTGTTTCAGAGCTTCTACACTTATACCAAGATGTGTTTTGTGGCATCTGTAGCATGTGTGGGTGATTTTGGGAGCCGTTTGATTTAAAAAATTCAGTCATTTGCTTCAAGATTAAACCCCATTCTACCTTTACCACCAAATCACAAAAATAAAGTAGTGCGTTTTCATTACAGACCATGAGCATTAGTGGTTGTGTGACAGGTGGTACATCCCTGCTTTAGTATATACATCTTTTCAAAATGCATCTTGCAACACTGGAAATTTAGTTAAACATAAAAACCTATGAATGTCCTGGAAACTGGTATTACAAGAAAGAGGAGAAATATTGAATAATTTTTTTTTTAAATTGCATTAGGAAGTGAAATAAACCCTTATTTACATCATATTCAAAAATGGCATTAATCCTTTCTACAGTATCATATGAAACTCCATATGAGATATGTTAATGTTAACTTTTGGTGCTACTCTAGACATTGCAGATATTCTTGTAAGTGTTGAATTAGTTGTGCATCTGGCTGTATGTTTCTGTGTTTAAAATTAAAAAATTTTCAACATGTTAACTTTTTTTTCTCTTAAGTGCTACACATGAAGTGCATAGGATGTGCAGACTTTATAATCTGGTTCTGGATTCCTTATAAAATGGCATAAACATGTTGTTTTTGCTGGATTTGGACAGAAGTATTTACATTTTTGCACAATCTGCCCTTTGGCATGATGCGCTTCTATTAAAATTACTGAAAGGCATCTGTAGTATAAGAACAATTGAAACGCTGAAGATTTTTCTTTAAATATTTAGAAGGGACAGAAATGTGCATTATAGAGATACCTACTACCCATTTCAACTCAAACTTTTATAGAAATTAATATTCAGTTAATATATAAATAATTTAGTATATCGTAAGCTGAAGGATGACAATAGTTCAGAAGTACTAGATAATTCCTCAAAATTTTATGTTTTTTGGTCAGGTGTTTTTGGGGGATATCATATTAATATGTACCTTGCTCATTGTCAGTCAATGTTCCTATAATTACTGTAAAATTATCCTATTTAATATAGCACACCAAGTGTGCAGGTTATTTTATCAGTAGATTAAGTTTCTGAAGCACTGAGAAGTGATCATTTCTGAAATGCTAAACCGCATTTTACATTACTAATACATCTTTATATATAACTGAATACCTATAAATGCTAAAAGATGAGCTAGTGTTATTGATTTGCTTACCTTACTTCAGAATATTCAAAAATAGTTGTTTTTTTGTGTTAGAATTCATTCGATTTTAATTTGGTCTTTTTTTCCTATCGAGTTTGTGCTTTTATTTAGCAACGGAAGTTTAAATGTTTCATCCTAAGTTATTAATGTTTCATGTTTTTTTTTTATGTTAAGTACTCGTTGATTTATTGCGATCACTCAAAGAGTATTTTCAGAATCCTTGTATCAACCTGAAAAAAAAAGTTGTTAAAACTTTCACTATGTATAACATGGCAGCATTTGTGATTTATCAATGGGTTGCATTATCAATAGGCTGCATTTTGTTAAAACGTTCCTCAGCTTTTATGGTAGATATTTTCTGACACACTAAAATAAGAGGGTTACTGACTCTGTAACCTTTTTGATATTCTTTAAAAGGATAGATCAGAAGAGGTGTTAACCATAGACGATATTCAAAAGAATGTAGCGGAGGAACAGGAGCCTGATCAGAAACGGAAGAAGACCGTAATCTCTTCTGAAATCCTAAATGATCAACTCAGCTCTCTGAATAGTGAATATTGTACATTAGAAGACAGTAATGCTGAAAAGAATTACAATCAGAATGATCCAGGTGATTGTGAATGTAGTGAAAGTGAACCTGAGGAAGGGGAAATCACGGAATCAGAAGCAGAGGGATCTGCAGAGGAAGTTACATGCACAGAGAGCTGTGAATCAGACGAAGAAGAGGAGGAGGAGGAGGAGGAAGGTAAGATGCAGTCAAATATTCCTAAAACGCAATTGATTTATATACAACACAGAGTAATGTGCTTTGTATCAAGCTAGCGGTTTTGCAGTATGCTGATAATGCACTTTGAAGCCATTTAGTGCATTTTACTTTACGAAAGCCTTTTTTGTTATTGCCTTGCAGCTGATGTTGACAAAATAGCTTTCAAAGTGAAGTGCTCACTTTTTAAAATAAATATTTCATTTATTTGTAGATAGTAATAGCTTTTTGATTAACTTGAAACAAAATTAAAAAGATTTAGGTACAGAGCATGGATGATCTTATGGGCTGTTATAAATTAAAGTTTATAAAACAAAAATAAGGATATTTTTCTAACATTTTCCATTCACATTGTTGTACATACACAAATTACTATTCTGATACATTCTTTTATATAAAGCAACAACTTGTATAAGAGGTAAGGGGAGAGAGTTAGCAGATATGATGGAGAGAAGGAAGGTTGATATATTGTGCGTGCAAGAGACTAAATGGAGGGGGAGTAAGGTCAGGTGGATCTGAGGTAGATTCAAATTGTTCTATCATGGTGTGGATGGGAGGAAAAATGCAGTAGGGGTTATTTTGAAGGAACAGTTTGTCTAAAGAGTGTTGTGGAGGTGAACAGAGTGTCGGACAGAGTAATGATTATGAAGCTGGAAATTGGAGGTGAGATGATGAATGTTGTTAGTGCATGTGCACCGCAAGTTGGGTGTGCAGTGGGTGAGAGAGAGAATTTTTGGAGTGAGATGGATGAAGTGATGAACAGTGTATCCAAGGGACAGAAAGTGGTGATTGGAGCAGATTTCAAAGGACATGTTGGTGAAGGGAACAGAGGAGACGAGGAGGTGATGGGTAGGTATGGTGTCAAAGAGAGGAATGAAGAAGGTCAGAGGATAGTTGATTTTGCCAAAAGGATGGACATGGCTGTGGTGAATATGTATTTTAAGAAGAGGGAGGAACAATAAGGGTTACGTACAAGAGTGGAGGAAGATGCACAGAGGTAGATTACATCCTATGTAGAAGAGTCAGTCTAAAGGAGATTGAAGACTGCAAAGTGGTGGCAGGGGAAAGTGTAGTTAAGCAGCATAGGATGGTGGTCTGTAGGATGACCGAGATCAAGAAGAAGAGAGTGAGGGCAGAGTCGAGGATCAAATGGTGGAATTTGAAAAAGGAAGACTGCAAGGTTGAGTTTAGGGAGGAGGTGAGACAGGCACTGGGTGGCAGTGAAGAGTTACCAGACAGCTGGGAAACTACAGCAGATGTAGTAAGGGTGACAGCAAGAAGGGTGCTTGGCATGACATCTGGAAAGAGGAAGGGGGAAAAGGAAACCTGGTGGTGGAATGAGGAAATACATTGCAGATGTGCAGCAGGATAAAGATGGAAACGTACTCACAAGCGAGGGGAGTGTGTTGAGCAGATGGAAAGAGTACTTTGAGAAGCTGATGAATGAAGAGGATGAAGAATGGAAAGGCCGTTGATCCAGATGACATACCTGTGGAAACATGGAGGTGTTTAGGAGAGATGGCAGTGGAGTTTTTAGCCAGATTATTTAATGGAATCTTGAAAAGTGAAAGGATGCCCGAGGAGTAGAAGAAGTTTACTGGTGCCGATATTTAAGAATAAGGGAGATGTACAGGACTGTAGTAACTACAGGAGGATAAAATTGATGACCCACAGCATGAAGTTATGGGAAAGAGTAGTGGAAGCTAGGTTAAGAAGTGAGGTGATGATTAGTGAGCAGCCAGTATGGTTTCATGCCAAGAAAGAGCACCACAGATGCGATGTTTGCTCTGAGGGTGTTGATGGAGAAGTATAGAGAAAGCCAGAAGGAGTTACATTGCGTCTCTGTTGTCCTGGAGAAAGCCTATGACAAGGTGCCTCGAGGGGAGTTCTGGTATTGTATATGGAAGTTGGGAGTGGCTGAGAAGTATGTAAGTGTTGTACAGGATATACAGGATATGTACAAGGGAAGTATGACCGTGGTGAGGTCTGTGGTTGGAGTGACAGATGCATTCAATGTGGAGGTGGGATTACATCACGGATCGGCTCTGAGCCCTTTCTTATTTGCAATGGTGATGGACAGGTTGACAGATGAGATTAGACAGGAGTCCCCGTGGACTATGATGTTTACTGATGACATTGTGATCTGTAGCGATAGTAGGGAGCAGGTTGAGGAGACACCGGAGAGGTGGAGATATGCTCTAGAGAGGAGAGGAATGAAGGTCAGAAGGAACAAGAGAGAATACATGTGTGTAAATGAGAGGGAGGTCAGTGGAATGGTCAGGATGCAGGGAGTAGAGTTGGCAAAGGTGGATGAGTTTAAATACTTGGGATCAACAGAACAGAGTAACGGGGATTCTGGAAGAGAGATGAAAAAGAGTGCAGGCAGGGTGGAATGGGTGGAGAAGAGTGTCAGGAGTGATTTGTGACAGACAGGCATCAGCAAGAGTGAAAGGGAAGGTTTACAGGACGGTAGTGAGACCAGCTATGTTATATGGGTTGGAGACGGTGGCATTGACCAGAAAGCGCGAGACAGAACTGGAGGTGGCAAAGTTAAAGCTGCTGAGATTTTCATTGGGTGTGATGAGGATGGGCAGGATTAGAAATGAGTACATTAGAGGGTCAGCTCAAGTTGGACGGTTGGGAGACAAAGTCAGAGAGGCGAGATTGCGTTGGTTTGGACATGTGCAGAGGAGAGATGCTGAGTATATTGGGAGAAGGATGCTAAGGATAGAGCTGCCAGGGAAGAGGAAGGCCAAACAGCAGGTTTATGGATGTTGTGAGAGAGGACATGCAGGTGATGGGTGTAAAAGAACAAGATGCATAGGACAGAAAGATATGGAAGAAGATGATCCTCTGTGGCGACACCTTACTGGAGCAGCCAAAAGAAAAAGAACAACTTGTATAACATACCATTTGCAAAAATCTCTAACCTGGATTAACAGAACTCACACTTTCTTCATGAGGTTCAGTTTAACAAGTAATATACAAACTTAAAAATTTTTCATTTAAAAATTAAGATCATTAAAAGTGTTCTTTGTGTAACCTCAAAAACTAGATAGCTTTACTTGATTTAATTATATGCTCCTAGCATGTGTTGCCAAAGAATATTGTTTGTTCGTTTGTTAGTGTTGGATTTAGCATCACTTCATTTTAACACAGTAAATGCAGCACTCTCCTGAACCATTGGCCCTGGACAGTTACCGAAAAGTGTATGCACTGGTACAAGAAAACACTTTATAATGGGCAACCGGATGGAGGTAGCTGGTTGTGGTCAGTCAGAAAAATTAAGTTATTGTTAGGATGGGGTTTCCAGAGTCTGTTGAAACCTGTTTGTGACAGTGACAATTGTGCTTGGAAAGGATATTTGGGTAGAGATATTATGCATGTGCCGAGGTAGGTGACTCAGGAAAAGCTAAAGTATAATAAGGACAATTGGTGAGTATGCACAAGCGAGGAGAAAAGAACGAGTACTAGCAGTAAAACACAGTTTGGCATTTTAGTTTGGGTATGACCCTTCATCTAGGTTTTTTGATTGCAAAGTAGTAGACTTTAAGATACCACTGAAGTACCCTCTTAAATAATGAATGGAAACTCTGCTTTAAATAGGAGTGCAGCCAAAGAGGTCAGTCATGCCCACGATATTCTTATGTGTGAAAAATATTTTTAAAAAATTAAACCTAAAATTGTAGCCTATGAGAAAGTCTTGGACTTGGTATCAGCAGTTAGGCTGTGTGTAGCAGTGAATAAAAGTCTTAAAGGAATTCTGCATTATGTGGCATTCTGTATAGAGTTATGATTATGCTATTTAAAAGCACACATAGTAATTTAAGAGAATAAGATGTGCTATTACTTTAATTCATGTACAGGTAGTCCCCAGGTTACGGACATCCGACCTACGACTTACAAACGGGGCCGCAGCTGTGACGCATGCGCCTCAGTAACTGCCGCTCCGTCATCTTCGACTTGGGGACGCTGGAGGTGGTGGCTGGACAGAAACGGGAGGGGGGCGATTTTGCTGCTCGCGCAGTGTAGTGCCCCTTGGGCAGCTCCCAGCGGTAAGCAATGACCCGTGGTCCATAGTCACCGGGGCCACAGCTATCGCTCGTATGCAGGATGGAGGCTTGATGGGGCGGTTTGCTGCCTGCCCACTACTCCACCGCAGGTACTTCCCCTGACTGGACGCAGGCTGGATGGCGCGGAGGAGGGCGTTTCACCGCCCGCCCACCACACATGGCTACCCCGTTTGTTCTCTGCGGATGGATGGTAATGCTGCAAGCGGTGACCCGGTTGTGGCTGAACGGAGGCCATTTAGTGTGAATGGGGAGACGGGGGGGTAAGCATTGTAGGGTGGCTGCCTGTTGAATGGGGGTGGTGGTGGTGGGCGATTCACTACCCGCCTTTGGCCGCACCGTGTTTGTTCTCGGTGGGTGGACGCAGCAGGCAGCATACTGTAGTGGAGGTGACTGTGTGGTGGGTGGGTAGTGAACCGCCCCTCGCCGCCCCATTCATTCTCAATAGCAACCCTGCTTGTACTGTTAAGCACATAGTAGGAAGTTGTCTCTTGTCAGTACATCAGACATGTTGACGATGGGTGCCTTAACCTGCTGTGATGGCGTGTACAGTGCTGTGTAGAAGAGCACATCTTAACCTTTTTTTCTTCACCCTTCAAGAATGTCTCTGAAACACAAATCTGATGCAAGTGCTGATGATACAGTAAAGAAGAGAAAAAACATCACCATTGAAAATAAAGTAGAAATAATAAAAAGGTCAGAGAGAGGTGAAACTCCATCATTCATTGGCAGAGCACTTGGTTACAGTCAATCAACAATAGCATTTATTAAAATAATGTACCTGTTCCGACTTAAATACAAATTCAACTTAAGTAAAAACCTACAGACCTTATCTCGTACGTAACCCAGGGACTGCCTGTATTTACAGTGCATCCGGAAAGTATTCACAGCGCATCATTTTTTCCACATTTTGTTATGTTACAGCCTTATTCCAAAATGGATTAAATTAATTTTTTTCCTCAGAATTCTACACACAACACCCCTTAATGACAACGTGAAAAAAGTTTACTTTTAAGGAATTTATCAAAGGGTAATTTTGTATACTTTAAAACAGTTCTTTAGCATGAACACTGAACCAAAGACGTGAGTTCCATGATCACTAGTTTAACCAATGTTAAGATGTATGTCATTTCTCGACACATAGAATAAAAACAGTTTCCTTAGTAATTTACAGATAGATGAATTTACTACTGTGAGGCTGCAAAAGCTCGACTAACATTTGTAAAAGATAGGAGAATAAGAAATCCCTTGCTGTGTTGGACTGAAGGGCTTAATGATAAAGATTCATTACTTACTAGTTTGTTCTTTTGCTTTATTATATAAAATGAAGTTTTTGTTCCCCTGAGATTCTTCTGAGATTGGCTTTAGTTCTGCAAGATAATTTTAGCTTGTTGATATAATTCCCAAGTTTCAGCATGTATTTTGCATCCAAAGCTATACAGCCTTATTACTATCTGTCCAGCTTTGTTCCTTATCTATGTAAGCAAGACTTAAAAGCATATACATGGTGACAAATATCTGCTCAGACTATTAAACAATAGAAGTGGTTGAATAACTTGGCAACAAATGATTCTTGCCGTTTGCCTTTAATATCTGAACCTGCCTTCCTGAACTTTCTTTGAAGAAGACATGAGCATTTTAAAGAAGTATACATTTGCTAAGTATCAGGGAATTATTCATTGCTTTTTTAAAATGTATTTACCATTGTTCTAGTAATAAAATGCTCATTAACAGGAACATCACTTCTTGACACGTTTGAAGTGTATCTTATGTGCTTCCAGGTAGGGTTTTTTCCAAAATCTGTACAATCAGTTTTTCTGTTGATGCCATTGGGTTTTGCTGACACAATCATTGCTTTCCATGGTTTATGGTACATTTGAAATCTAGTTCTGGTTTGCCATGCTCTTTGTTGTTTTTTGCACGGAGTTTAATTTACATTCAAGCTTATTTGAATGTTTCTCTCTGACGTTTGCAAAAATTGATTTCATATTGGCTGCACAGAAGATACTACTTAAAATAGAAGAGTGCTTATTAATTGCATTTGAAGCATTCCTGTTGACAGAACATCTATGTCCCATGGTCAGATTTATAAGTAACAAAGCCAATCTATTTGCTTATTTGTCGGAAGCAAATCTGAAAAAAATGTCGATGACATGGACATTTTTTAAATAAATCACATATAGTGGATCCTCGGGTCACGACCGTAATTCGTTCCAAAACTCTGGTCGGAACCCAATTTGGTCGTGACCTGAAATACTTTCCCCCATAGGATTGTATTTAAATACAATTAATCCGTTCCAGACTGTACGAGCTGTATGTAAATATATTTTTTTTTAAAGATTTTTAAGCACAAAAATAGTTAATTATACCATAGAATGCACAGTGTAATAGTAAACTAAATGTAAAAACATTGAATAACACTGAGAAAACCTTCAACAGAGAGAACTCACATTGCAAGAGTTCACGCTACAGCCTTACGAACCGCTCGCTGTAAACACACTATGACTTGACCCGGCTCGCATCCATCAAGTGTCATTACCAGGGTGAATATGAAAAGATAATATAGTATCACCCATTTTAATTTCATCACCATGTTCCAAAGCATATGGGTCACATTTTGTTTTAGGCTGAAAGGAAAAAAATATTTTATTAATTATTATAATGTATTTTAGACTCGTGTTTGTATATGAAGTACCATGCAAAAGTTTGAACACCCTTGGCTAAGTTACATATTTTGTTGAGTTCAGAAGCTCGCTCGCTCACACCGGTTCTTTCCACACTGCTTCCTGCTTACTTCTTCATTCCGCAACCTCAGTCTTTCTTTTTTTCCTCCCTTTAGCTGCCTTGCGCCTCTATTTATGAAGAGGACATGGCAGCTGTAGCAATCATTTAAAACTGGCCTCTTGATGTGAGCTGTGGACCCGCTATACCACAAAGTCCCTCTGCGCGATGCACGTCTGACCGAGAACAATGTACTGTACAGGGAGAGACTGAACATGTGTGTAAATCACTGGCACATACGAACCGGAAGGGAAACGAAATAGAGCACAGCGAATGCACAGTAAGAGACTGAACACGTGCGGAAATCGTGGGCGCGTACAAACCGGAAGGCTGGCTTGTTCGTCACCCGAGTGTGTGGTCGTGAACAGATGCAAAAGTTTGGCGAAACATTTTTGGTCGTAACCCGATTTGTACATGTTCAGAGATGTTTGTGACTGTATAGTCAAGTGGATATGCCAGGTCTTCTCCACAGTGATTTGATGAAAACATCGGTTTCAGACAAATTTCAATACTTTGTTCCCAGTAACTTTCTCCTAAAAAAAAAAAAAAAAAAAAATTCATCAATCTGTTCCTGAATAAATGTAAAATGATTTACAGGAACGGTTCTAAGAATTCTTTTTTAATTTTACTTTTTGAATTATTGTTTTTGGTTAATGGTCAAGTTTGGCTGTAGGAAAATAGACTTATTAAATATACATAATCATATAGTACTAGTTTATTTTATAGTTGTTGGAGAATTTGCAGTATTTAATAAGCCAGCAAGTAATTCTGATTCCAAACTTTTTTATGAGAAGGTAATGTGCTTGGATTCTTAGAATGTTCAGTGCATGCATAATACTAATGCAAAGTCCTTAACAAGAAACCATACAGGCATGTTATCAAAGAGCTTAGAAGAGGAGCAGAGTGAAACAGGGTCAGTCAGTACAAATAAAAAAGCAGAATGCTCTTTAGTACTATGGTTATTTTACCTTCGTCTTCAGTCTCCATGTACACAAAATATGTGTCATATTTGTTTGACATAATGATTGTTCAAGTAGCACATTAATATTGTGCAGAGAGAGATAGGCAGGTTGGTTTTCTCTATCTGCTGGAAATATTCCCACAAGTTCTGCCATTTGACCTACAAACATAGTATTTAGAAAGATTATAACTATTCTATATATGGTTAAGGGGCTTTACATCAACGTTTTGGTTTGGAAAATGTTAGGGGGTGGTTTGCACATAGCAAGCAACATTTTAATACACAATTGTAGTCTATTGATGGGCAAAAAATTTGTAAGTTGCGTAAGAGTCTGCACTGGTGCTAATATGTTAACTGCTGAGCAGTGAGTGGAAAGTTCTTTACATTTATGAAGATGCAAAAAATTGGTATTTCATCAGACTAATCCGCATTCCCTGCTCAGGAGTTTGTGGCAAGGCATGGGGCAAAACCATTTCAAAGCACTCTTGCCTTCCAGCATCTGTAAAGGTAACACATTTTAAAAGGTATGAAGCACAATTGATGTTTGTATTTTTTGCATTTTCAGTTCACTTTATTGAAAGCTAGTTGGAATGGCATAGTATTGTTTTATTTTAGAGATTAACGACAATATGTGTTTTGCCAACAATGTTTATTAATCACATTAGAGTTATTAGCTAAAATGTATTTTAACCAAATACATCATTCATTGTAATCGTGACATGGCAACAGCCCAGAATGTTAACCATGCAGTGTGTACTTCTTGACCAACAGATACCATTGATACTGATAATATAGGTTTTGCAGTTGATGCATTTACTTGGATAGGTGGAAGCAGTTTTTAGACTGATATGACCTTTTTAGCTGTGGGATGCCCTCCTATGGTTTACAGTATAACTAATCAATCTTCATTGTTATTTAATACATTGTAATAGGAGTGCTTTGATCATGGGAAAGGTGCTATATAAAAAAAATCTATTTTTTGAAGACTCAATAAAAACAGGCATCATTATAAAATGATTCTCTGCCTTCATATTTTTATGTAACTTCTGTTTACAGCTATTGAGCAGTGGCCACCATGTGTTCGAGTTATTGTTGTGCGATCACCTGTCCTGCAAACTGGGATGCTTTATATTATCACTGCAGATAAATCTGCAACCATTGGAAGGTAAATCTACAACATTAATAGTATAAATACCACTTTATGCTGTGGCTTTTTGTCTATCTGGAGCGATTACTGTGTTTACAATAGTCATGTTAAAGACATGTAGTTTATTATTTCTAATGCAATTTGTCGTTTAAAGAGCTTTACATGTATTTTAAACCCTGTAAGATATTTAATTCTTTATGTAGAAGGTAGTTAAAAGGAATTAATTGCAACTAGTAACACTTTGTGTACCTAAAGTCATTTTAATAATGTTGAATGAACATGAGGATAAACCGAAAAATACAGTATTGTAATTTCATTTTTGCATATTGCAGTTTCTAAATACATATGTTGTATTCCCCCTCAGGGAGAAGGATATGGAGCATGCAATCCGAATTCCTGAAGTTGGTGTCAGCAAGGTAAGCTAAAATTAAGTGCAGAGTTAATTGAATATTAAACATGTTAGTAAGGGTGGGGGGGACTAGGGTATGTATTTATAGCTGGAGATCAACCAACTCTAATTATTTAATCTGAAAGTTATAACTATGTTTGACCAACACTGAAAATGAGAGACTAATCACTATTCAGCATTTCAAGTGTAAGTAAGATTAAAAACCACACTGTCTCTACTTTTTCATTTTATTGTTTGACTATCTTTCTAGCTGTCTATCTAGCTTCTATCAAAAGCCAAATTTCCCCTAAGGTACAAATAATGTATCTCTGATTTGTAATCATAATAAATGCATTACTTTCTGGACTGCAGGTTAAACCTTATTATAGCAGGTCTTGTAACAAGTTAGATTTTTGACAAAGCAGATCATTTTAACTAGTCCAAACTAATGGAACGGCTCATAAGGCATGTGGACAGTGGAATAAGTGAAAATCGGTGATATTCAAACTTTATTTTACCACCTTTCTTCTGAAATGTTTATAATAAAGAGCAAAGAACCCATAGAAAATCTCCTTCATAGCCTAGCAGTTTCAGTTGCTTGGTTAATGCAACAGTGCTAAGGCACATTTAATCAGTAACAATACTGCTACCATCTAAAGAAATAACATTTTACTTTTCTTCTTAGTTTCATGCAGAGGTATATTTTGACCATGATTTACAGAAGTATGTCATTGTTGACCAGGGAAGTCAAAATGGAACTGTCATCAATGGAAACAGGATTTTACAGGTCAGTGTATGCAGTTTATATGTATGGTTGTGCCCAGGTTGTTTCCTGTGCATTTGTTCCTAGAATTTAGGCCACAATGCTTTCTTTGCAAGTTATTAGTTTTTTAACAGATTCTGTCCTCTATCTGAACTAGAAACAAGCCAAAGCTAATGTCATAACCCAATCAGTACTTAAACCTTCCATACTGCATGGGTCTTTTTTAATTACTTTTTTTTTTCTTTTCTTTTAATGTTCATTTAAACAGTACCTTAGCTTACATTGTGTATGTATTTTGAGATAAAACTTCTAAAATGTTGTAATGGTACCGAATTGCAGATCAAAGCATTACATTCAAATCTGATTGAAGCTACAATTTTTACAAAATGTGCTGCAAGGGTATATTTACAAACCGGATTCCAAAAAAGTTGGGACACTATAAAAATCGTGAATAAAAACTGAATGCAATGATGTGGAGGTGCCAACTTCTAATATTTTATTCAGAATAGAACATAAATCACGGAACAAAAGTTTAAACTGAGAAAATGTATCATTTTAAGGGAAAAATATGTTGATTCAGAATTTCATGGTGTCAACAAATCCCAAAAAAGTTGGGACAAGGCCATTTTCACCACTGTGTGGCATCTCCCCTTCTTCTTACAACACTCAACAGACGTCTGGGGACCGAGGAGACCAGTTTCTCAAGTTTAGAAATAGGAATGCTCTCCCATTCTTGTCTAATACAGGCCTCTAACTGTTCGATCGTCTTGGGCCTTCTTTGTCGCACCTTCCTCTTTATGATGTGCCAAATGTTCCCTATAGGTGAAAGATCTGGACTGTAGACTGGCCATTTCGGTACCCGGATCCTTCTCCTACGCAGCCATGATGTTGTGATTGATGCAGAATGTGGTCTGGCATTATCTTGTTGAAAAATGCAGGGTCTTCCCTGAAAGAGTTGATGTTTGGATGGGAGCATATGATGTTCTAGAACCTGAATATATTTTTCTGCATTGGTGGTGCCTTTTCCAGACATGCAAGCTGCCCATGCCACACGCACTCATGCAACCCCATACCATCAGAGATGCAGGCTTCTGAACTGAGTGTTGATAACAACTTGGGTTGTCCTTGTCCTCTTTGGTCCGGATGACATGGCGTCCCAGATTTCCAAAAAAAACTTCGAATCGTGACTCGTCTGACCACAGAACAGTCTTCCATTTTGCCACACTCCATTTTAAATGATCCCTGGCCCAGTGACAACGCCTGAGCTTGTGGATCTTGCTTAGAAATGGCTTCTTCTTTGCACTGTAGAGTTTCAGCTGGCAACAGCGGATGGCACGGTGGATTGTGTTCACTGACAATGGTTTCTGGAAGTATTCCTAAGCCCATTCTGTGATTTCCTTTACAGTAACATTCCTGTTTGTGGTGCAGTGTCGTTTAAGGGCCCGGAGATCACGGGCATCGAGTATGGTTTTACGGCCTTGACCCTTACGCACAGAGATTGTTCCAGATTCTCTGAATCTTCGGATGATGTTATGCACAGTTGATGATGATAGATGCAAAGTCTTTGCAATTTTTCGCTGGGTAACACCTTTCTGATATTGCTCCACTATCTTTCTGCGCAACATTGTGGGAATTGGTGATCCTCTACCCATCTTGGCTTCGGAGAGACACTGCCACTCTGAGAAGCTCTTTTTATACCCAATCATGTTGCCAATTGACCTAATTAGGGTTTATTGGTCTTCCAGCTCTTCGTTATGCTCAAATTTACTTTTTCCAGCCTCTTATTGCTACTTGTCCCAACTTTTTTGGGATTTGTTGACACCGTGAAATTTTGAATCAACATATTTTTCCTTTAAAATGATACATTTACTCGGATTAAACGTTTGATCTGTCATCTACGTTCTATTACAAATAAAATATTGACATTTGCCATCTCCACATCATTGCATTCAGTTTTTATTCACAATTTGTTTAGTGTCCCAACTTTTTTTGGAATCCGGTTTGTATACCCAAAATTCCCATATTACCAGTTTAAAAGAATACAGTCTCAAGTAAAACTGTTTTCCAGTGACCATCAACGATAGCCAAGGACAGTCACTTGGAAAAGCAGACTGATGGCACTATAATTGAGGCCCATTGATTTACAAAATATCCCCAATGAACTCAGCTAGTGTGTGTGTGTGTGTGTGTGTGTGTGTGTGTGTATGTAAAGATAGAGATATAAAGATTTGTATAATACATATGCTACATCAGGTTTTACTCTTTTTACACTTTAGTTTGTGAAATAAATTAGAACTGTACATTAATATATTCATAAAAATTAAGAAAATTAAATTGTTTTAGTTTGTTGATGTTGTATTTGCTAATTTTTGCTACCGATCTCCACAAAATACACTATGTAATTTAGCCAAGGGTGTTCAAACTTTTGCATGGTACTTCATATACAAACACGAGTCTAAAATACATTATAATAATTAATAAAATATTTTTTTTTCCTTTCAGCCTAAAACAAAATGTGACCCATATGCTTTGGAACATGGTGATGAAATTAAAATGGGTGAAACTGTATTATCTTTTCATATTCACCCTGGTAATGACACTTGTGATGGATGCGAGCCGGGTCAAGTGATAGCACACTTGAATCGACACAAAAAAGAAGAATTGTCTGGTGAGTATACAGCTGGCCATCCAGCTGAAAATACGGACATGGAATGGTACAGGTTAACCTTTTCCATGAAAAATGCATTTAAAATTTATGGAAAGAAATGTCAAATTAAATAGTCAGTATGACTGCTTTTGCCTAAAGTTTTAACTTTGAAAGTGCACTTTTTAATTCTATTCAAACTGATGCATTATTGAATCTTGCGCTCACTTGTGCTGCTATGATGTTCTTTATATTGTATAGGTTGAAACCTTTTGATTTTCATTTATATCCCTTTTTGGGGAAAAATCATTTCAACCATTTTATATAGAGGTTAAAATTAACAGAAGTAGGCTGACCCTGGTGTAAGCACTGGTCTGTATGTTATATAAAAAATTATCATTTAATTTTTAGCTATATTCATCTTATCTTACGTTTTTCTTTTATTAGGATTAGTTCATAGTAAAGAAGATAAAGAAGTACTTAGACAAAAAGAGTTGAAACATATTAAAGGAAAATATGGTCTAAAAGTAAGTTTTCTCCTATGCTTGTAAACTTAATAAGTAAACATGTATGTTTTGCATTTACAATTAGGAGGCCATTTTTTAGGTTGTTTGAAGTTTCTAAAATGGTACTGTCAGTTACGTAATATAGTATGTTTCTGTTATGAACCAACAGTATTGTATCACTAGAAAATATTTATGTAGGCTTAGCTTCTCAACTCTTATTTGTGACATTCTTGTTGAAGGAATTTTAAATTAACAGCAGAGCATCCACCTTACCGTAGTATGTTGCTGATTTAAAGGCCTTTGATTGGGATTGGGGGGCATATGCTTGAAAGTGTTGGACTTATTTTGCTTTTTTTTTTTTTTTTTTTTTTTTAAACTGATTTTTTTTTTTTCTCTATTATTGACAAATTTAAAAACATACTGTAGCTCCTTAAGGATAGATGAACTGTTCCCTAATAAACTGCCTTTAGTTCATGTTCAATATTATTGTGTCCTGTAATGGAAGGGTATTGCACTTTGCTGAGCTGTGCTCAGTTTATCAATTTTATCTTTTATATCCACTCATGACCATGGGCTATTGGCATTTAAGTCTTTGAAATTATTATTTTATTATTATTTTACTGTGTGCAATGCTCTGACATGAAGCATTGTATACTATATCCTAAACAGATCAGAAGAGTCTGACATAAATCAAACATCTGGGGTTGGAGTAAAGAAAGCTGTTTACAGTATTTTAAAGTAGTTTGTTTTTTTTTTCCTGAAATGTAGAACAGTGATTATGATGATACAAAGTTATTGAAAAGCTCAGTTTATAAGGACCGAGCAGAAAAACGAAGGCAGACTGTTGGCAGTGAAGGAACCTTTCAAAGAGATGATGCTCCTGCTTCAGTTAACATGTAGGTAATTTTTCCACAGTACTATTACTTATTTCTTAGACATATACATACATTTTAAACTGTTAATTAAATTACATATGAGCCAATTCCAAGAAAGAATCTATGAATGTTTTAATGATTTAAATTAAATTTCATTAATCCTCAAATGCAGGAATAGTGTCTATTCTCTTCCAGTGTTTTCATTTGAATGCATTTTATAGTAATTTAATAGGTAAAAAAGCGATGTTTGCTGAGTGTTAGTACTATCTATCTATACAAAAGTCTGCATTCAATGTTCATGACGTTAGTGTGTGGATGTGTATATTATTGCAGTGCACTTGACTCGGTTTTCTATTTAAAACCACATAAAGTCTTTGATAGTGTGACATTTTTTTAAGTGAATGACCATACTCTTGCCCTGGAATCTGCTATCATTATCTTTTTGAGTATTTTTTGAGAGATCACAATTGTCTTATTAACACTTGAATGTTTGTAATGGTTTTTATGGGACCACACTTTTCGTCAAACTTAAACCAAATCAAGAACTATTCACTGACAAGAAGCTACAGTTAAAATCCATGCATTATCTTGGTCATGAGCGAGTGAAGCTAAAATCTGTGAGTGTCAGCTGCTTTCCCATTCAATACTTATTCTAATAAACATATGCAGTAGCGTCTGGAATTGCCAAGAAATTTTCATATTTTTTGAAAGAAAGT
Organism: Polypterus bichir lapradei; assembly: GCA_026402145.1. Classification (NCBI taxonomy): domain Eukaryota; kingdom Metazoa; phylum Chordata; class Cladistia; order Polypteriformes; family Polypteridae; genus Polypterus; species Polypterus bichir. The sequence continues at coordinate 30,038,169 of JANRMT010062835.1, read as the reverse complement.
GATACTTTTTCATGAAAGTATCAGTAATTTGATTTTAAAGTGTAGCCAAGATGGTAATACTGTAGTGCTACAAATGGCCAATACTATTTGAAATGACAGATTAATTTATAGTTGCGTTGTGTCCAGCAGGTGGTTCCTGCCTTGCACCCAGTGCTGGCAAGAATAGGCTCTAACTCCCTGCAACCCTGCCCTGGATTAGGTGGGTTTAGAAAATGTTATGGTTTGGTATTCATGTAATGGCTGCAAAGCCTAATTTTCAGCAGCTATTACTGCAGTGTCCTAATGATAACTATCTTATCTCTTTCATAATTTTTGGTGAAGTTCTAATTAGTTATTGGAGTAACCTTTGTAATTATGTTAGGACAGCTAAAACGTGTTATGCTGCTCAGTAAAGCAAGGGGTTGCAAGATTGTGGCATTGCTGTAGTTCAATTGTTGGTTCAAAAATGGAAAAACCAAACAATTTCCTGAAGAAGCATGTTAGCCTGTTTTGTGAAATAAGTTGTTCCATGTGTCAGATTGTCAAGAAACTGAAGATTATACACAAAGGTATCCACTACTATATTGAGAGGTGATGGCAAGAGGCATCTATCCATCTGTGTGTCCTTTTTATGCATTGTTGGCTTTGGATTTGTATTATAGCTGTTTAAATGGCCAATCTGTTACAGTGTTTCCCTTGTAAGAGTTAATGTGTGGCTTGTTGTGATGGTTTGTTTCTAATTAGTGTCGTTAAAGAGGCGCAAAGTTGGTTGTGTTCAGGCTGCTGCATTTAGATGCTAGTGTTTTTTTGCTGAGTTTGGTTGCGAGTTATTTTGCTTCCTTTATTATAAAATTTGATAAAGCACTTCATTCTTCAGTCCTGTGGTGATTGCTTCCTTTAATTGTATTAACTCAGTTGAGGAGTACCAATAGAAAAGGTTAACCAGGATACTAGTATAGTTTACTTGACTATGTATACAAATTGGAAATGTTAAAAACTGTGCTCGCAGTTCACCAGTTGCTGTTGTTGATTAGAAAATTAGAATATGGGTATCATTGGTGAGTGACTTAAACTTTGTTGTTCTTTTTGTTTTTAATATTGTTGGCCATTATTGCTCAATAATTATTAAATTAAAATACTATATTCATACTTCATATTCAGAATTCATAATTCTTAAACTAGTCTTTATTATAAAACATACTTGTATGTATGGATAATTAGGAAAGAAGTCTAGTTACTCATGGACATGTGCAAAAAAGAATGATCTCAGTATTATATACAGAAGTACAGAAGAGATCCTATATTGACACTCATGATTGTCAGCCCTGCTGATTTTTTTTGTTTTTTGTTTTCCCCAGCTTATATTGTAATTTGGCCTCTGTTTAGATGAGGTTCCTAACTTAATTGGTACATTTATCTGAATAACAGTACTGGGACAAAGAAAATCACTTCAGGTCGATTTGTAAAATCAGTATTAAGAAAGACCTCGGCTGAGAACACACAGTTATGCATCGATAAGTAATTCTACAAAATACCCTGTAGCTCTCAGAAAAAAATGGTTATTTTCATAGCAGTTTTACTTGGAAATATTAGACAGTTGAAGCCCCATGAACAAATGTTTGTGCTTTATTATTCAAACAAATAACTTCTTACTAACTGTACATTTAACTGTTTTGTGTTCTGCCATTTGATATTTACAGATTATTGAATTACTCTGTTTATTTTTTTTTTGAAGATTTTTTGAGACTTTCAAAATGTAACATGCATTTTTTGCACAAATCTTTATTTTTTTTCCCCTCTCTTTGTCTCTAAATTAGTGAAATCAGTGATGAAAATAAGGGTCGTAAAATGCTGGAAAAAATGGGCTGGAAAAAGGGAGATGGACTTGGAAAAGATGGTAAAGGAAGAAAGGATCCGGTATGTTTCTAGTGAACTTGAATTTTGTTCATTACCTAAAACTCCAAACAAACCCCCCCCCAATTTGGGCAGTCAATTTAATGGTCATTTTTTCAAACTTTGCCTTTGCTTTATAAAAATTGTATTTGTAATTTTTCAAGGGATAATTTTATCTCTTTTTTTCCCCCCTTTGGTATATTCTTAATGTGTCTGAGTTTTTAACATTTTATCACAAGCCAAAAACGTATGTTATCTATTGAATCCTCATGATGATATTCTTTAGTTCCTGAGAGTTAAAATACTTTTGCCTTTTTCAAATAATAAAATGTCACTGTTGGAATTCCAATATGGAGACCAGTAAAATCTTTAGACACCTAGTATCATGATAACTGCTGAGTGTCACATCTACATGAATTTGGTATGTCTTCTTCAGGTGCATCCAGCCCTGCAAGTAGGCCCTCCAACCTGTAGAGAAAACTTGGTGGTTGGTGGTGGGATTGGCAGTCCAGCCACCATAAAACACCTCACACTATTCCATTCCATCTGAACTAGTGTGGCGCTGAGGAGTCCCCCATTCTATGGCTGCACTCTGGTCCTAATCTGGGATCCTGAGGTGGTTTATCATGTGGTGGGTGTGGCAACGTGCTCGATCAATGCATGCTCCTAACCTCTTGTTCTGGTGCAATGGTAAAATTTTATTTCAGACTAAGCCAGCTCTTTAATCTGTTCCCAGTTTTGTATTTATATGATATTCTGGGTTGTGTAGACACCATTAAACACAAAAATGTAATTTTGATGACTGATAATTTTCATATGATTTGCTGAAGCAAGAACTGTTTTAAGATATATAGTTGATCAGGCCAGAAGTTCCAGACTGCAAGAAGTTTGATAATGGGCTGTTGAAGTCCAACTCCTTCTGGGGACCCTGCAGCTTACACTGTGACTGTACATGTGCAAGTGAGTTGTGCACATAATGCATTTTCAATTCAGTCTTTTAATGTAATTTCCCATCTCTACCCCCTGCTCATTCATGGCCATAACCCACATTTGCTGCTTCACTTTGGGATTTCTTTAGAATAGCAATTATGGCCTCAGGAATTGTAATTAGTTTACCTATTAGGGATGGAGTAAACAACATATTGGGTATCTGATTTCATAGCTCTCCAGTGCGTTTGGAATGGCATTGAAGCAGTGTTTAAAGTTAAGTATTTATTACCTTTTTTATTCGTAATTTATTCCTACAAATTTAAAGAAAGGAATATTTGATGAAAGTTTTGTTTTTATTGAAATATACAATTTGTAATACTTGGAAGAAAATACTGTTAAAACTAAAAGAAATATTGTTAATTTTATCACTAACTTTTTATATATCAATTCTTTTAATTACACGATAACAAGGAAGTCAGAGTTTAACAGACAGAAAATCAGACATTTCAGTGATTGAAACAGAATCAAACACTTTACCACCACGCTGCCCCAGAGTATCAAATTTTAAAGTATAAATAGGTTTAACTTTTTTTTTTTACTTTGTGTTGCAATTTACTTCTGCAGTCATCTTTTTGCAATGCAGAGCTTGCAAATGCTAGCATATGTCTACCTTACACACACAGACAAATATAGTAGCATTTTTATTAGTTTTAAAATTTATAGCAGTGACATTTTATTGAAATGCTACAATTTCTTTTTTTGTCCATTTCTTTCCCATCTGTATTCCTCTTCCATCAGTATAATTTGGTCTGTGCTATTATGCAATTTGCTTGGTAAAGCGCTTTCTAATACTGCTTGTTGTGACAGATTCTAAATAAAGCAAATTTTGATTAAAGAATTATAGATACGTTTTCTAGGTCTCAGATGCTAATTTGGAGCAGTTTCAAGAATGACTCGAAAGATGGCTGCAGATGGTGATAGATGCATTTGGCAGGAACTGAATATTGAGTTAAAATGATCAAGTTACATAAGCTGTGTTAGATGTTACAAGAACATTATTGCTACTGTAGTGGTATATAATTATATGCTAAAATGTTGTTAAAATAAGTTGTGGCAGTCTTTAGAAAGCTCATTTGTTGTTTTAGGAATAGATTAACTTTTATTAATGGTACAAAATTAAAACTCCAATATGTTTGTTATATAGTATACATTCTTTGTGATTTTTTTTTTTGTTTCTAACTTTAAATTCTTTTTTTATATTCAGAGTTTTTTCCAGTTTATTTTATTATATTTATGACTTTTAAACATTTTCTTATCCTGGATAGTAGTATAACCAGAATTTAAGCATTTAAAAAGATTTATTTTATTATGTCCTCCACATCCTCACAAAACATTGATTCTTTAATAGAAATTCTATAATTGGTTTGTATCCCTTTCTATTTTCAGATTCAGCTTCAGATACGTAAAGCTCATTCAGGACTGGGGGCAAGCACATCTCTGTCTGTTGAGGATTCTCTGATAGTCAAAAGCAAAACGCAAAAGAACTGGGAGAAAGCTAGGGAAAGGTTTGCTGATGCATGTCAGACAGAGCCAAAGAAAACGAATGTCAGTCCAAAGACTTGGGTTAAATCTGATGGGGAATAAAAGAAGAATCATTGACATATATTGATTTTTAATTAAAAGAAAAAAGATCACTGAACTCTGAACGACTGATAATAAAATTAGTACCTATTTTGTGTAAAAGAAATGTTGTAGTTTGTGGGCATATGATTACATTATACTGGATAACAATTATCCCCAGTGCCCAGCTTGCCTTTATTTAAGTTTATGATGTTTGTTTATAAAACATCTTATTAATGTAATCAAATCTGTTCTGTTTTTATTTTGTAATCTTTAAAAAATATTGTATAGTAATGCAGTAAAATACTCCTGGAATTCAATCTCTTGCTTCTCTCTCATTTAATTATTTTCATTTTTTACTATGGGAAGTAGAAAGATATTTGAAGAGAAACTGTCCAGAGTTGGTCTGGACTTGTGGAGCAAGAAGTAGAGAACAATTATGTGCATGTTTTGAGAACCAGGCCAAGAATGGAGATGAATAAGATGTGTTTGAATGTGGTTGGAGTGACATTGGAAAGATGGGTCTTGACGCTAAGGATATCCATCTTTGGAGAAAGTAGAAGGCAATGCAGGATAACAGGTGAGCCTGAACAAGCCATTAAACTGGTGGTAGTACAGGATAAAGGACAAAAGGAGTACTTGTCAAGCCAATATTAAGATGCTAAATATGTCTGTTCCTAATTATTTTTTCAGCTTTGGCAAACACGGTTCTTAACAGAAATTAAAAATTCTTCTACTACGTAAAAAAAAAATACACAGTATCATTTCAAAACAAATCACAAGAGGCGTAGGTTATTTTAAAAAAATAGGTTATGGAATGTTACTTAGTGGATACGTTTGCAGTGCTGGGCTCTAGTAGAGTTCACTGATCAAAGAACGATATACAAGATTGAACTAAATGGAATTATATTCCACTTTTACAGATCCAGCTAAAATATTAACACATGCTATCTATTAAAGGTGTATTATTACACCTTTGCTTTAGGCATTATGTGTTGTCAAACCCACAGCCTCCAAAAGACGCATATTGGCTGTGGTAGCTAAGTATACTTTGCCAATACTGAAAATGCTCTTTAAAATGTCCTTTTTTTTTTTTTTTTTAGATTTTATAACAAAGGAGCAAAACTATTCTTTTAAGATGCTACAGAACTGTTTAAAATCTGTTACTATAAGGTTTCTTTATTTAGATAGATAGAAGTCATGTTTACACAAGAAAACATGAAATTTGCCTTCTCAGTTGCATCTAATAACAGACAGAATGAAATAAAACACAAATAAAAACAAGAATGGTGAAGGTAAGGAAGTTAGATAATAAATTTACACAAAAAAAAGGTTACAGGATATATATCAAAACCTTAATCATTATCTCCGATATTTCTTATTGAAAAGTCGTACGTATGACACTAGGAAGAAAGGAGTTCCTGGAGCGATTTGTGTGGGTTTTCAAAGCGACTCTTCTTCCTGATTTACTGAACTTTAGTTCTACATGTAATGGATAACTGTCATCATTTGAGATGATTTCCAGTTTCTTTAACATTGCCCTCTGACAAACACAAGTCAAATCATCTACATCAGCCCCAATAACTTTAGCTGTATACTTTGTAATCTACTGGAGCTTTTTTGAGTTTTGGTTTGTCAGATTGTTAAACCAGGCAATGAAACTGAAAGTGATCACAGACTGGATCAGACTGCGATAAAAGGACAACATGAGGTCCTTGTCTGCTTTAAATAGTTTGAGTTTATGGAGGAGAAATAAGCGCTGGTTGCATTTAGAGAATAATTTTTTTGTATTTGTATTCCAGTTAAGATTATCTAGGTAAGTTCCTAAGTATTTATATTCAGTCACTATTACTATTACTATTTCTATATATAAATAAAATACATAAAGATGTAAGATACCTTTGTTGTTACTATGCAATTCAATGAAGGATCATTTGGAATAATATAGTATGTGTGAGGATATGTATATACAGTACCCTCCACAATTATTGGCAACCCTGGTAAATATACGTTAAAGTGGCTATTAAAAAAATATATATATTCTCCGTTTGGTGAATTATCTTAATCTCATACTAAAAAAGTAGAGCAATCTAACCTTTAACTGAAGCAAACACATTCTGAGAAAAAAAAAACTAATCAAGAAGTAATTCTCTTTAACAAGACCACATGTGCCACAATTATTGGCACATCTGCATTTAATACTGAGTCCAGCATTCTTTTGTCAATGAAGCATCACCACGTCTTCTCCTAAAACATCTTACAAGGTTGGAGAATATAGAGTAGATAATCTAAGACCATTCCTCTTTGTAGAATCCCTCCAAGTCATCTAGGGTCCTGGGTCCTCTCTTGTACACTCTCCTTTTCAGCTCACCCCACAGTTTTTCAATGGGGTTTAGGTCCGGGGACTTAGTCAGCTATGGCAGAAGTTTGATTTTGTGTTCCTTTAACCATTTTTGTATTGATCTAGACGTATGTTTTGGATCTTTGCCCTGCTGGAAATCCAACAATGACCCAGTTTTAGTTTCTTGGTAGAAGCAATCAAATGTACACTAACAAGGTTCCCAGAAGGAAAAACCGCTCCATAACACCATACTCGACATTAGGGATCAGGGTCCTTTCTGTGTAGCCGTCTTTCTTTGTATGTTAAACTCTTCTTGAGTGTTTATTGCCAAAAAGTTCAAAAGTTCAATTTAGCAAACTCCAGGTGCTTATTTTTGTGGTTAAATGACAGGAAAGCCTTTTTTTGGCATGCTATCCAAATCTAATGGTAGTTTTGGGGACTTCTGACCCTCAATTTGCTGCTACTTTTCAGTATTTCTCCAACAGTGATCCTTGTGGATTATTTAACTCTCTTACAATCCTGCTTGTTGTGCATGGGGATGAAAAATAAACTTGGGTCCTCTTCCAGGCAAGATCGTAACAGTGTCAGTTGATATAAACTCATCAATAGCTGTTCCCTGACTTATGAAGGTCACAACACACTTCTCTCATTTGAGTTGTGTGTTCTCATTCTTGTCTTTCCCCTGTTGATAAATTAATAAGGGAATTTGGCCCCAGTGACACATTACTGCTTGAATCTTATACACACGCTAATCAACTTAAAGTCAGATATATCGCACTTTATTCATAAGAATTTCTAGGACATCATGTGATGTGGTTTTGTTAAAAGTAACTTTTTTGGTAATGATTTTTTTTTTTCTCTGAATAAAATTATTTCACCTGAAAGGTTGAATTTCTCATTTTGTTTTCAGTGTAAGATTAAGATAATTCACCAAAAGATTTTTTTATGACCCTTTTGACTCCTCTTTCCCAGGGGTGGCAATCATTGTGGAGGGGATGGTACATATGTATTGTATATATGTCCACTAATCATTGACAGCATATACACCACCTGGCCTAATTTTGTGTAGGCCTCCATTGTACCACTTAAACATCTCTGACCCATCAAGGCATGGACTTCACAAGACCTCCAAAGGTGTATCCTCTGGTATCTGGCACCAAGAAGTTAGCAGCAGATCCTTTAAGTCCTGTAAATTATGAGATGGAGTATCTATGGATCAAACTTATCAGACTGAGATCTGGGGAATTTGGAGGCCACATCAACCCTGTGTCCTGTTCCTCAAACCATTCCTGAATAGTTTTTGCAGTGGGGCAGGGTGAGTTAGCCTGCTGAAAGACACAACTGCACATGGGGGAACACTGTTGCCATGAAAGGGTATACATCATCTGTAATAATCTTTAGGTAGGTGGTATGTGTCAAACATCCACATGAATTCCAGGACTCCAGGCCTTCCTGCAGAGCACTGCCCAGGGCATCACACTGCTTCCTCCAGTGTTCCTTCTTCCCATAGTGTATCCTACTCCCTTCTCATCCCCAAGTAAATAACCCACCTAGCCCTCCTCATGATCTAAAAGAAAATGTGATTCATCAGACCAGACTTCCATTGTAGGCATTTTCTGTTATGGACAGAGGTCAAGCACTCTGACTAGACTGTGGCTGTGCAGCAAGCAGTGATGCACTGTGTGTTCTGACAACTTCCTCTCATGATCAGGATTATGTTTAATAGCAATTACTGCTACAGTAGACCTTCTGCAGAATCAGACCAGACAGGATAGCCTTTATACCCCACACACCTCAATGAGCCATGGGCATCCATAACCATGTTGCTGATTCACTGGTTGTCATTCCTTGGACCACTTTTGGTAGGTGTTAACCACTGCATACTGGGAACACCTCACAAGACCTGCTGTTTTGGAGATGTTCTAACCAAGTCATCATGCCAGAGTTGTTAGACCTTGGTACATAGAGGAAAAGTGAAGCTGCAGATGTAGCAGTCCCTCAACTCTCTTCCCTATCATACTGACATTGCCGATCACCCTCCTGATCCCCAGTCTCACCTTCGAGACTCTCCAACAACTCCTCCATAGAACCAAGGGAGCGTTTTGTGGTCACTGCAGTACTCTGTGCTTTACTAAATCGGATAGTAGACTTGATCCTCATCCCACTTTTGACACTAATGTCGCGCCAGCACCACATGCCGATATGGATCCTTTGCCCTTTACATGGCTGCTTTAGGTGGCTTTCTGTCCTTAAAAGGATGTGACAGTGCGGGTCGGCTCCATTCTCCCTTGTTGCTTTTGGAAGCTTCTTTGACCCATAACAAACGACACCCACATGCATCAAGGGGTGGGTGCCTAAAGTGTTAAGTGCTTCTATTAACATCAATCATAAAACCGAAAGAGTGTTCAAAGAATGCAGTGAGTCCAATTAATCGTCAATAAATAATCCATAAAAATAGTGTCTTTGTGGAGGTTAAAATATTCAAATAATAAATACTCCATTCCATTAAAATGGGTTAAAATCACAGGGAGGAATCTGTTCTTCCCTAATATGTGTGCCATGCAGGGGGCTGGCACCCTGCCCGGGGTTTGTTTCCTGCCTTGCGCCCTGTGTTGGCTGGGATTGGCTCCAGCAGACCCCGTGACCCTGTAGTTAGGATATAGCGGGTTAGATAATGGATGGATGGATGGAATCTGTTCTTTAAAAAATGCACAAACCCTTGTGCATTGTTCTAAAACTAATGTCTCCTCTGCACAGCTAACTCTTCCTCACAGCCTCGGCTCCCGGCAGGGTGTCTCTCTGTCGCTACCACATTTGGACGACACGTGCAGAAAACGGTATATAAATTCTGTACCCATTTCACGATATTCTTTTACGACTTTAACGAGTATAAAATGCCAACATTTTTTGTTTTATTTAAAAGAGTGAATCTAGAACTAAACAAATATTTTTCCTATTTAAAAAGCAAACATATCCTTAAAGACACAACCGGAACAGTCAACATGCAAATTACATGATGCGGAGTGCCAGTTGTGTTCCTGCTTTCTTATCATCTGCTGAGACAAGAGATAATCAGTCGTGTTCGATTACGAAGGCGCACAAGCCAAACTACTTCTTTAATGCTACGAAACAATTATCAAATGTTACCTCATTTAGAAAAATAATTACAATTACATTACTAAAGTAATTCATTTTACACTAACTTAGAAACGATCTTGCACAGATATTGTCCAAATTAGGTTTCTGGTCCACGTAGTGACACTCGCTCCTTCATCTCAGGAGCATCGGGCCATTCCAGCTACCCCCAAATGCTCAGTTGGAGTGTCTCTCTTCAGCCCCCCTTGAGTGTCAGCTCTACACTCCACCAAGGGGCTCTCCTCCCAGCTGCCTGTCTCCTATCCTCCGTATCCTGGCATCTCTTATTTCCTTAATTCCTTTTGTGTGGGCTCTCTCTCTCTCTCTCCTATTTAACCTCCATCGCTCATTCTGCTCTGATCTTTTTCTTTCCCGCTCTCTCTCAACCATGCAGGCTCTTCTTTATATGGCCTGATTGGGCACAGGTGTGATATGCTGCTACCTCCGAGGCGCGAGTAAGGCATCTGACGATCTGCTTGCTGAAGCACCACAATCAACCCCGGAGTGAAGCATACTGGCGCACCCCTGCACCCAACTGGAGTCTGCACACTCTCACGACGCGATTATTTCAAAGCGGCATAACGCCACAGTTCACTTGTCACAAAGGACTGCTTGTCGTTACCACACTTGATGGGATTCCGTTTGTGGCACTGGGCAATCTTGTCGTTTTTCGGTAGGTGCCCATGCTGCTGGCTTTGAAGCTGCCGATTTGGTTTTATGGAATACGGCTGGTGGACTCATCCCTGACTGGTGCAACTTATCAGTACCTAACATGATTGGTTATTTTGTGTTTTATGTTTGTAATTCATTTAGAACACTTTGACATTAAAGAGTCTGTTTCTGTTGATCAGTGTCGAAAAAGCCAAATTAATCCACTGTGATTCAGTGTGGCATAAGAAAACGTGAAAACTTCCAAGGGGTGAATGCTTTTTATAGGCACTCTGTGTATGTCAAGTAAAGTTAGGTTGGGAGTTTTAGCCCGCAAAGTTTGGATTGTTTGTTGTCGGAGTTCAGTTCTGCCTTTTTGTACGAATTCTCCTCGCTGATTCTTTGGCCTGATTAACACGTGGCCTTGAATCAAAATGCGACAAACTTGGAGCGGCAGCTGAGTGAAATGCAGTACGTTTGCTTTGCTTTTAGTTATGACACACGATCAACGGAGGTGAATTCAAATGCAGTGTGCTTTTATAATGCATTTCAAAAATTGTGTGCTGCAGTGAAAAGAAGTCGATCATTTGGTTGATGCGTTTTTAATCACAACACAATAAAACCGTCCCAACATTAAATATGCCGCATGCATAAGCATTGCATTACAATATAATTAACATGTTGGATTACATTTAATTTTGCTCCAGATTTTGCTTTCACATTACTTGGTCATTTTCATTGAGTGGCTTATTAAAAAAAAATTCTAAGCCAGTAACACCAAAATTCACCTGTTTAAAACTGAAATACGCAATTAAGGTTTTGAACTGTAATAAATTAACAAAAATTAAGCTCATTGAATACATTGTTTGAGCAGCAAATAAATGGGTACTTATTAATGTAATTATTAATTTAAAAATTAACTTTCTTTTGATTTTTCTTGCTTTCTAGTTATTCCAGTGTGTGTTCAGACCAAAGTGGCTGTGTGTATATATTTACTTATTTAGTTACCTTATCTGTCTATTTATGTATTTATTTATTTATAAAGCTTATGTAAAAAGCCAAATTTCCCCCTGGAGATAAATAAAGTTCTGTCTATCTAAAAAAAAATGGTAGAAGTAAATACCTGCAGCCACTCCAAACCTCAAAGATCGCTACTGAGGACCCCAGCAAAGGGATCAGTGTCTGTATGCCCACCTTTTTGTTACAGTGCATCCGGAAAGTATTCACAGCGCATCGCTTTTTCCACATTTTGTTATGTTACAGCCTTATTCCAAAATGGATTAAATTCATTTTTTTCCTCAGAATTCTACACACAACACCCCATAATGACAACGTGAAAAAAGTTTACTTGTGGTTTTTCCAAATTTATTAAAAACTAGCAAAATACCCGCGCTTCGCAGCGGAGAAGTAGTGTGATAAAGAAGTTATGAAAAAGAAAAGGAAACATTTTAAAAATAATGTAACATGATTGTCAATTTAATTGTTTTGTCACTGTTATGAGTGTTGCTGTCATCAAGGATTTGATTATCATTATTTCTTTCAATCAGGTTCGTATTTGGAGGACGTGTTGTGTTCAAGTTACATTCCGTGTTTGTCAACCGTTGTAAAGATAACAGGTTTCATTCATCGAAGTGTTCACTACCCAAATTGCTATGCGAGTATTTAGCGGCAGCGTCTCTAAGTTGTGGATTTGCCTGCGAGTATTTAGCGACAGCGTGCCTATTAACTTGTGGATTTTTCTGCGAGTATTTGGCGGCAGCGTCACGAAGTTGTTTTCGTCTAGCTGCATCAGAAAATGTACCACGACGTCTGACACGCCTCCTTTTTAGTGTTTTCTCACAGCTTGGATTGCTGCTGTCATAATCGGTTTGAGTCTACATATACATATACACAGTAGTACCTTGGTATACGTCTGCTTTGGAATAAGTCCAACTTGGTATACGTCCTGTTTGGACACGAAAAATTTTGCTTGGTATACGACCTTTGTTTGGAATACGATTCGCGTGCTAACCTTGTTTACCTCTCTCGAGACAAAACCACGACTGCCCACGAGCGTCAGTACGCCAGTTGCTAGCATTCAGTGAACAACCCGCGCTATAACTCTCTGTGAACTTTCACGTGTGTGGTATAGCGGGGTCCACAGCTCCTGTCAAAGTCCAGCTTTAAAATAAATAATCACCGCACTCGCGGCTTGGTGAGGGGGCATGGTGGTTATGTGGCTGAAGGTTGTCAGGGCGATTCGCAATGTGGGCGTTTCTCACCAAAGTGCACAGGTGACAGACCATCCGCATTCGTGATTGTTCCTGGGGCTGCTTATCTTGATAAACAGAAGCGCGAGTCGGCTAGAAGGGGAGGAAAAAGAAAGAACAGACGGGAGGTTGAGAGAGAGAGAGAGAGAGCGCGAGCGCGAAGTAGCTGAAGTAGGCAGAGTTAACGTCAGCTGCAAGTAGGGCGACTCCCCTGTTGGGAAGCAGGGGGACCGCCAGGTAAAAAGGCACCAGGCTGCTTCTTGGTTTTTTTTGTTTTTTTTTTAAAAGAATGCTTCCTGCTGTATTTTAACTTCGTTGTTTTTAAGAAGACTTTTTTCTATTGTTTTTAACCTCCACATTTCACTTCTGATTTTATGGATTATTTATTGGAACTTTGGAGACTGCACTTTAATTTGAACACCTTGTTTTGTTAATTGTTTTAATAAAAGCACTTTGCACGTTTTCACCATCCCCTTGCTTTGTTGTTACCGATGAGGTTAGCAGTGCGGCACATTACCGACGGTGTAGGGTTCAAGGGCTCCCCGGCATAACCGGCTCCGACGGTATAACACAACAGGTAAGTAGTACTAACAGCAGCTAAAATGTATATGGATCATCTCTCGGTAGTAGATCCCTTTTGAAAGACGCTACACGACGGCTGTGGTATAGAAATTACATTTTCTATGTGAACATCCAAATTTCTGCCTCTGGTAATGTGCCTTACCGGCATTACCAGCAATTAAAGAAAATTAGTTTTGTGTCCTCTCTAGTGTTAAGAGAGAAAGGCTATGGTTTGGGATGAAAGGAAAAAAGGTGTAAAGAAAGGAAATTTGCCTTTTTCTTTTATATAGTGTAGAGATACGTCTTCGCTCACGATATGAGCGCCTTTTGGGGACTGTCGCAGTGGGTCTCGTGTAGACTGGTGAGACGTCCCTGCCATTAACCGGCCGGGACGGCACTGTCGGTCCTCCACTCCTGTGCGTGTCTTCCGTGACCTCATAATCGTTCATCGCTCATAAAGCGCTCTTTGGAGGTCTTGCTTGTTCTCTGCGTACTGCGTTCATAGTCAGTTCATGTGAGCCGCTCGGAGTACATGCATCGAAGCTTCTCAGCTGTGCTTGTGCTATCTCGTGCGATCTCGCGATGTCCACGGCTTTATTTTAATGTTACCTAAGACCCGGCACTTGTTTCTCTCGCAGTTTCACTGAGTTTGTGTCTAACACCACCCTGACCATCTCATCTTCGTCTGAATATTTAGCGGCAGTGTGTCTATTGAATTGCCGCTGAGGGACCGCCTTATATGGGCAGGCACTCAATTACGTGGGAGGCGTGACGATGAGGGACGGAACTCTGCCTCACACGGCGACCGAGCTGCAGGCTATGGCCGGCATATATGTACATAAGTACATTCCAGTTATGACCGTTACGCATAGAATTTCGAAATGAAACCTGCCTAACTTTTGTAAGTAAGCTGTAAGGAATTAGCCTGCCAAATTTCAGCCTTCTACCTACATGGGAAGTTGGAGAATTAGTGATGAGTGAGTCAGTCAGTGAGTGAGTCAGTGAGGGCTTTGCCTTTTATTAGTATAGATAAAAAAAAACTGAGAAATCACATGTACAGAAGTATTCACAGCCTTTGCTCAATACTCTGTCGATGCACCTTTGGCAGCAATTACAGCCTCAAGTCTTTTTGAATATGATGCCACAAGTTTGGCACACCTCTCCTTAGCCAGTTTGGCCCATTCCTCTTTGCAGCACCTCTCAAGCTCCATCAGGTTGGATGGGAAGCGTCGGTGCACAGCCATTTTAAGATCTCTCCAGAGATGTTCAATTGGATTCAAGTCTGGGCTCTGGCTGGGCCACTCAAGGACATTCACAGAGTTGTCCTGAAGCCACTCCTTTGATATCTTGGCTGTGTGCTTAGGGTCGTTGTCCTGCCGAAAGATGAACCGTCGCCCCAGTCTGAGGTCAAGAGTGCTCTGGAGCAGGTTTTCATCCTGGATGTCTCTGTACATTGCTGCAGTCATCTTTCCCTTTATCCTGACTAGTCTCCCAGTTCCTGCCACTGAAAAACATCCCCACAGCATGATGCTGCCACCACCATGCTTCACTGTAGGGATGGTATTGGCCTGATGATGAGCGGTGCCTGGTTTCCTCCAAACGTGACGCCTGGCATTCACACCAAAGAGTTCAATCTTTGACTCATCAGACCAGAGAATTTTGTTTCTCATGGTCTGAGAGTCCTCAGGTGCCTTTTGGCAAACTCCAGGCGGGCTGCCATGTGCCTTTTACTAAGGAGTGGCTTCCGTCTGGCCACTCTACCATACAGGCCTGATTGGTGGATTGCTGCAGAGATGGTTATCCTTCTGGAAGGTTCTCCTCTCTCCACAGAGGACCTCTGGAGCTCTGACAGAGTGACCATCGGGTTCTTGGTCACCTCCCTGACTAAGGCCCTTCTCCCCAGATCGCTCAGTTTAGATGGCCGGCCAGCTCTAGGAAGAATCCTGGTGGTTTCGAACTTCTTCCACTTACGGGTGATGGAGGCCACTGTGCTCATTGGGACCTTCAAAGCAGCAGAAATTTTTCTGTAACCTTCCCCAGATTTGTGCCTCGAGACAATCCTG
>JANRMT010062835.1:29891902-30015250 GCA_026402145.1 Polypterus bichir lapradei | reverse complement strand
CCGTCTACTTGCGATCTTTGAAGATCTCTCTATTGGATATCAGACCCCTTCGAGTGAAACTTGTGGAATCGTGCAGACTTTGTCCACTCGGAATACTTAAACTCGCCTTTAGCTGTGCACAGTTCGTAGCCGTCAATAATAATAATAGTAATAACAAGAACTCGGAATTGCGTGGACGGACACATTTCTGTTGGAATTTACAGGGAAAACTTCTGTTTCTCCTCTCCGAGGCTTTAATATGAATGGAAGAAAACAGGGAGAGGGCATTCACAACGGACCCCGCCTGGAGGTGAGTGACACACCAGTTTGAAACCCGATTTGGGGATGCCACGCAGGAACAGGTGGGCGCACGTGAGTTGGAGAATTCCGTGCATAACGCACATTCGCTTCATTGTAGTCCACAGGTGTTCTTTTGAGTTAAACTCATTTTAGATATGAGGGGAGCGGAAATCTGACTGTATGCCTGTCCTGTACTGACACACTGTCATTATTAATAGTTGAACGAATTATCTCGATGTCACCCATTAACTGTAGTTTTTTTGTTCAGCAGTGCGCGCTACGCGAAGTGACAGATGTTTGCTAAAATCGAAACAGAATTCAAATAAATCCGAGATTGCGAGTTGCAGTGTCGGCGCGGAGAAAGAGCAGTTTGAATATCGGAACTGTCACCTCTGTCATCGCAGACTGGCGTTATGTGCGAGTGTCTCGCCGTCTGTCGGCTTCTCGGTGCCATTCCTGAACTCGCGTTGTCCCCATCAGGATTGCGCAGAGTGAGAGACTGCAGAGGAACTGGACGGGACGTCAGATTATGTCAGAGTATATGAGATTATTACACGTGTTTATGTAAAAGAGCTGTGTACATAAAATGTGCGGGGCAGAAATAGGTTTGTTTTTTTGTGAGTACAAAAAAGGAGGCCTAATGCAACTACGTTTGCAAATACAATGCATGTTCCTGCAGATGCGTCCTCATGTACTTCTCGGGATAAATTCAGAAACACATTATTGGTTTATAAAGATATAATTATGGGCAGATGCGGCGAAGTTGTGCTTATCCCTCCTGCTTCACAATTTCAGGGTGCCGGGTTCAAATCTCAGGCCAGGCCAAGTCCCGGTGCACCGCATCACAAAGGCATGCGTGTGAGCGGAATTGGCTTCTTTGAGGTCACCTCGGGGAGAGTGTGTGTGTGTGAGAGAGAGAGAGACAGAGCATACCTCCCGCGATGGCCAGCAGACCCCCTGCCTTGTGCGTGATGCTACAGGGGGAGGCTGCGTTTCTGTAACGTTGAACTGGTTTAAGTACGCCGCACATCAGTGATTCTCGGGGTCAGTTTCGGGACCACCATGGCTGCAGGTTTTCGTCCCATGCAGTTTGACCACCAGTGAGGTATTTTACCTTTGACCGATCCCGTCATTTAATTACGTGCCCTTTTTTCTTATTGCCTAGCTTTCCGGAAAGTACCGTAGTGCGAGATTTACAGTGACAAGAAATACGACGTGTGTTTGTGCCACATCTTTCAATGCTTTTCTCATTTTCGTTTTAATCCACTTTTGCTTTGGAGTTTGCTCTCTTAATTGTATGTACTGACAACTAATGATGAGCTCAATAGACCCCCGTGCAAACAACACGGGGGCTTCAGGGGGCTCCAGGACTGAACTCGACAACCACTGATGTGGTAATAATGCGTGTGATGTCATCAGAGCATAGGCATGGAGGAAATGACTGCAATAATGCTGAGATGGCTGATTTAGCTCTTCATATCGGTAGTAATCATAACAGAAATGTAATCGACTGAACATAGTTAATAATAATGAGATCTAATACTGTAATCATTAATGTATATTATGAGCTGAGATGCAGTGATGTGGATATTCATATTAGTAATAAGAAGAATATTACAGTGTATCATTAATAGAAATACACTGGTTTAGATGGACATATACAGTGGATAATAATGGTAACTGATGATAATAACATTTTAGTTAAGATGTAGTGAATTGCATATACTTATTGGTAATAATAATTTATAATAAAGTACATTTTTGGTCTAGAGCCATTAGATATATAAATATTGCCAATAGGAATGATAGAATATGATATTATTAAAGGACATACAATGCTTTAGATATATAATAATAATACTAATAATATTGGATTAAATATACATATTGGTGGTGGTAATAATAGTAATGATAATAATAATCTTCTTTCTGCTGCTCCCGTTAGGGGTCGCCACAGCGGATCATGATTAATAATAAAGCCTACAGGTAGATGCAGTAGAATGCATGTACATGTTAGTAATAAGAATGATAAAATATTATATTATTAATGGACACACAAAGGTTTAGATATACAAACTAATAATAATGACAATATTATTAATGGTATACACTGGATTTAATATACATATTGGTAATAATAACAATGTATTGGATTGCATGTGCATGTTAGTAATAAGAATGACAGAATTTGATATTAATGGACACACAAAGGTTTAGATATACAAATTGATAATAACAATATTAATGGGTATACACTGGATTTAGTATACATATTGGTAATAATAATGATAATAATATAATGTATTGGACTGCATGTGCATATTAGTAATAAGAAAGACAGAATATAATAATAATAGATATACAAATTGCTGATAATAAGCATATTATATTATTATATGACCAAACACTAGATTGGATATACATATTAGTAATAATAATAATAATAATAACTGAAAATAATAAAACATTTTTGTCTAGATTAATTGAATATACTTATTGGTAATAATAGTAATAACTAACGTAAATGTCTATTATTTGCTTAGAATGTCTTGTTTGAATGAATTTCTTAATGATAACACTAATAATAGTTGTAATACAGTATATATCTGAAGCACTGCATCTCTTGGTAGTAATAATAACAATAATATTAGCTACAGTGTCGTGCATTTCTGGATTCTATTTCTAAATTATTAATGATAAAGTAAACTGATTTATTATCAATTGAGAAGCACTGGTTTGTATATATACTCAGCAAAAAAAGAAACGTCCCTTTTTCAGGACTGTGTATTTCAACAATAATGTTTTAAAAATCCAAATAACTTTACAGATCTTCATTGTAAATTGTTTAAACAATGTTTTCCATGCATGTTCAATTAACCATAATCAATTAATTAACATGCACCTGTGGAATGGTCGTTAAGACCTTAACAGCTTACAGAAAGTAGGCATTTAAGGTCACAGTTCTAAAAACGCAGGACACTAAAGAGACTTGTCTACCGACTGTGAAAAACACCCAAAGAAAGATGCCCAGGGTCCCTGCTCATCTGTGTGAACGTGCATTAGGCATGCTGCAGGGAGGCATGAGGACTGCTGATGTGGCTAGGGCAATAAATTGCCATGTCCGCACTGTGAGACGCCTAAGACAGCGCTACAGGGAGACAGGAAGGACAGCTGATCATCCTCGCAGTGGAAGACCACGTGTAACAACACCTGCACAGGATCGGTACATCCGAATATCGCACCTGCGTGACAGGTACAGGATGGCCACAACAACTGCCCGAGTCACACCAGGAACACACAATCCCTCCATCAGTGCTCAGACTGTCCGCAATAGGCTGAGAGAGGCTGGACTGAGGGCTTGTAGGCCTGTTGTAAGGCAGGTCCTTACCAGACATCACCAGCAACAACGCCGCCTATGGGCACAAACCCACCTTCGCTGGACCAGACAGGAGTGGCAAAAAGTGTGTGAGTTTCTGCATGACAGCAATGTCAGTGTTCTGCCATGGCCAGCGAAGAGCCCAGATCTCAATCCCATTGAGCACGTCTGGGACCTGTTGGATCGCAGGGTGAGGGCTAGGGCCATTCCCCCCAGAAATGTCCAGGAACTTGCAGGTGCCTTGGTGGAAGAGTGGGGTAACATCTCACAGCAAGAACTGACAAATCTGGTCCAGTCCATGAGGAGGAGATGCACTGCAGTACTTCAAGCAGCTGGTGGCCACACCAGATACTGACTGGTACTTTTGATTTTGAGCCTCCCTTCATTCAGGGACACATTGTGAAACATTTTTAGTTTATGTCTTATGGTGTTGACTCTTTTAGTGTTCATACAAATATTTACACATTAAGTCTACTGAAAGTAAAAACAGTTGAAAGTCAGAGGACGTTTCTTTTTTTGCTGAGTATATATATTGGTAATAATAAACATAATAATATATAGTTCACATGCACTGTGTTGGGTGTTATTTTTTTATATTTGCCTAATAGCTTGATCCAAGGTGACGTACAACATCAGGACATATTAAATCTGCTTATTGATTTTTTTAGGGCAGGTAAATGAGTTGCTCAGAGTCACACAGTGAGGTTTACGTCCACAGTCTTGCTGGCTCTGCGTTGGTTCTGTTGTACTCTAAACACTCGTTCAGGTCTCTTAGTCTCGGCAGATGCTGGCTTTGCCTAACTCTGTGGATCATCAGCGTGTGAAAGAAGCAGAGATATCCTGTCAATGAGAGCTGACAAAAACCAGACCGTCGTTCTATGAGATACGGCAAATACTGGCATTTATTCAACGTGCGATTGAAATTGTTTTAAGACTTGTGCAGTCAATCATTTTTTGTTTAATTCTTAACTACTTATTAAATATTTCTGCAATTTCTGTCACATTGAATAATGAAGCAATTAGACACATTTAGACTTAATTTCATGCTTGGCAGAATTGGAAAATTTTGCAGGATGTTAATCTCACAAGACACTTTCTATTTTATATATACTATATTTATATACACGTATACACACACACACACACTGGATTCTGCACCCCTTTACTTTCTGCACACTCTATTGTATGTTGTAGGTTTAATTTTAAATTGTTGAATTTTGTGATTTTTGCTCATCAGTCTACACTCAATTAACAAGTAATGACCAAGTGTAAACCTGTTCTCAGAAATGTCTACAAATGTATTCAAATTAAAAACTGAAAGCTCTCACTCATGTGAGTATTCAAAGCTTTAATTCAGTACTTTGGAGAAGTCCCTTTTGTCAGCGATTACAGCTTCAAGTCTTCTTGGCTGAGTCTCAACAAGATTTGCACACCTGGATTTAGGCCGCTTATCCCATTCTTTCTTGCAGACCCTCTCAAGCTCTGTTAGACTGTGAAGAGCTGTCTTCAGGTCCTCAAGATTGAACCTCCTTATCCTACCAGACATTTTATTGAACCTACTTATCCTACCACAGCTTATCAGAGAAGGAGAGCCTAAGCCTATGTAAACAGCACTGAGGAAAATCCATAATGGGACTTGAATTTGCGTCTGAGCACACTGATATACAAAGGATATTAGGAAAGCTAAAAGACAGTTGGAGAAAATACTGCAGAAAAGGCAAAAGATGACCCAACAAGATTCTTTCAATATCTTAGTAGTAAAAGAACAGTCAAGGAGGAGGTGAAGAGCATTAAGAACGGTAAATGTGAACTAGAATGTACAGAAAGTGAAATAGAAAATGCTTTGAAGTTGCACTTTATTGATTTTTTACATGTGAAGAAGTCGATGACCTCTCAAAGGTGAAAGGAACTAATAAAGAGGTACTTAGTGATGTAGAAATTGTAGAGAGAGATGTGCTGATTAGATTAAAAATGCTAAAATCTAACAAATGACCAGGACCAGATAACATATTTACTCAAGTGCTCATGGAAATTAGTAAGTACATAAGTAAACCCTTAATACATATTTTTCAAAATTGTAAACTGGGGACATTCTGATAGCCTGGAAGTTACCAAATATTATCCCATTGTATAAAAAGGGTGATCAGGCTAATCTGAGTAACTAGAGACCAGTAAGCTTGATGTACATCACAGGTAAATAATGGAAGCAATTATTAGGAAGATTGAGAAGCAGATGTTTAGAACAGGAATGTCAGCAAATACTCAACTTGGGTTCAGACAAGGAGTCTTCATGATGAAGGTCATGTTTCACTAATATGCTGGAATTCAAGGAGGAAAAAAACAAAAGGCTAGTACAGTGTAAGACTTACCTTGATTTTCAGAAGGCTTTTGATAAGGTACCACATGAGAGGTTAGTGATCAATCTAATAAAAGAAGTGGAAGTTCAGAGCATGGCCTGTATGTGGATCTGAAAATTGGCTCAAACACAAGAAAGAAAGGATTATGGTGAGGGGAACTTTTTCAGAATTAGGTGATGTTAAAAGGGGTGTCCTCTGGAGGGGTCAGCGCCGGGACCGCTGCTCATTTTTTATATACACACATGATCTAGACAAGAATATAATTGATAAGCTCCTTAGGTTTGTAGATGATGCCAACTAAGTCGAAGGGCAAATAATGGAGACATAGTTACAGAGGAACTTGACAGCACAGTGTCTTGGGTAGATTTGTGGAAGATGAAATTTAATGTAAGTAAAGTATTATTGTAAAGAAGTATTGCATTTAGGAAGTAAAAACATTACTGTAGATTTAAATGAAACTTGAAAGCACATCTTATGAGAAGAACCAAAGAGCTGTAGTGGACTAATCACTGTCTACACCCAGGCAGTGAACAGAAGCGATCAAGAAAGCTAGTGGGATGCTGGGTTATAAATCACAAGGTGTGCAGTACACATCATGGACATTACTAGGTTATACCTAAGCTTTCTAACACAGTAGTGAGGCCTTGCCTGGAGTACTGTGTGCAGTTTTAGACCCCATATTACAAAAATGGCATAGCAGCACTGCAGAGAGTCCAGAGAACTAGGCCAAATCCGGACTAAGCGGTATGAGCTATAAGGAGACATTGATGGAGTTTAACCCTTTCAGTTTAAAAAAAAATGGAGATTAAGAGGAGACATGACTGAAGTGTTTAAAATGATGAATGTACAGTCCTATGAAAAAGTCTGGGAACCCCTGTCAGCCTAGTATTTACCCTACTTTCAACAAAAAAGATCACAGTGGTATGTCTTTCACTTCCTAGGAACATCTGAGTACTGGGGTATTTTCTGAACAAAGATTTTTAGTGAAGCAGTATTTAGTTGTATGAAATTAAATCAAATGTGAAAAACTGGCTGTGCAAAAATTTGGGTCCCCTTGTAATTTTGCTGATTTGAATGCATGTAATTGCTCAATCCTGATTACTTGCAACACCAAATTGGTTGGAGTAGCTTGTTAAGCCTTGAACTTCATAGACAGGTGTGTCCAATCATGAGAAAAGGTATTTAAGGTGGTCAATTGCAAGTTGTGCTTCCCTTTGACTCTCCTCTGAAGAGTGACAGACAGCATGGGATCCTCAAAGCAACTCTCAAAAGATCTGAAAACAAAGATTGTTCAGTCTCATGGATTAGGGGAAGGCCACAAAAAGAGATCTCAGAGGTTTAAACTGTCAGGTTCAACTGTAAGGAATGTAATCAGGAAATGGAAGGCCACAGGCACAGTCGCTGTTAAACCCAGCAGGTCTGGCAGGCCAAGAAAAATACAGGAGTGGCATATGCGCAGGATTGTGAGAATGGTTACAGACAACCCACAGATCACCTCTAAAGACCTGCAAGATGCTTGCTGCAGATGGTGTATTTGTACATCGTTCTGCAATTCAGCACAATTTGCACAAAGAACATCTGTATGGCAGGGTGATGAGAAAGAAGCCCTTTCTGCACTCACGCCACAAACAGAGTCGCTTGTTGTATGCCAATGCTCATTTAGACAAGCCAGATTCATTTTGGAACAAAGTGCTTTGGACTGATGAGACAAAAATTGAGTTATTTGGTCATAACAAAAAGTGCTTCACATGGTGGAAGACAAACACCGTATTTCAAGAAAAACACCAGCTACCTACTGTCAGATTTGGTGGAGGTTCCATCATGCTGTGTTACTGTGTGGCCAGTTCAGGGACTGGGGCCCTTGTTAAAGTCGAGGGTCGGATGAATTCAACCCAATATCAACAAATTCTTCAGGATAATGTTCAAGCATCAGTCACAAAGCTGAAGTTACGCAGGAGTTGGATATTCCAACAAGACAATGACCCAAAACACAGTTGGAAATCTACAAAGGCATTCATGCAGAGGGAGAAGTATAATGTTCTGGAATGGCCGTCACAGTCCCCTGACTTGAATATTATCGAAAATCTATGGGATGATTTGTAACAGGCTGTCAATGCTCAGCAGCCATCAAATTTAACTGAACTGGATAGATTTTGTAAGGAAGAATGGTCAAAAATACCTCCATCCAGAATCCAGACACTCATCAAAGGCTATAGGAGGCGTCTAGAGGCTGTTATATTTACAAAAGGAGGCTCAACTAAGTATTGATGTCATATCTCTGTCAGGGAGTCCACATTTATGCACCTGTCTAATTTTGTTATGATGCATATTGCATATTTTTTGTTAATCCAATAAACTTAATGTCACTGCTGAAATACTACTGTTTCCATATGTCATATATTAAAAGGAAGTTGCCTCTTTGAAAGCTCAGCCAATGATAAAAATCCAAAGAATTAAGAGGGGTTCCCAAACTTTTTCATATGACTGCATACAGCCAATCTCATCTGTTTCCTTAAAGAAATTTCTTCAACAAGAACATGAGGACGCAACTGGAAACATGTTAAAGGCAGGTTTCATACAAATTATTTTCATGCAAACAGCTGTAGACGTGTGGGATAAATTACCAAGTAGTGTGGTAGAAAGTCTATCTTTAGAGCCCCTTAAATCTCAACTTGATGTTAGTTTGGACAATCTCTGTGAATAGAATGGATGAGCTCGTTGGGCTGAATGGTCTGTTCTATTTTCTAATGTTCTAATGGTGTCCATGTTCTCTGTGAGGTTATCAAGCTTTGTCTGAACTGGTACAGTGGCCTATTTTTGGATGCCTTTTTACTTGGCTGCTCCACTTAAATCAGTGTTGAGATGCTGTCGCTTCTGAAGACTCCTTTGGGACAATGAGGATGGCATACACCTATAAGAGGTCTGCTGGGAGCAGCAAGCTAAGGGGGAACCTGGGAATTGTCTTTCTATGTAGCTGAGGTCTGTTATTGTGGTTTGAAAGGTCTGGTCAGACCTGCTCAGCCTGTTGCTACCAAGGTGAGATTAGAGGCAGGCGTGAGTTCCCACATAGCACATTATTTGCAAAGTTTTTCTCTGATTTGCCCAGTATGATTGAACATTAAGTGTGAGGGGATATCTCTAATGAGCTGGTGCCCCTTCCAGACTTAGCTGCTGCATTGTGTCTGATTCTGCATGGACAGGCTTTGCCTCTCTCTAACCAATAATGAAAAACTGCTTAGTCAGAAAAAGGTATTTATGGACTTTGATTATGGATTTTGCAAATGGTGTTGGAAAGGTGAACCCCCTGCCTTGATAAAAAGAAAAAAATGAAACTTCTCTCTTATGAATTACATTTGCTCTGTTAGCTTCATAAATCTTAAGATTTTTTAAGAAATCAAGCCTTGATGACTAGAGTCCATTCAGTGTTGGTTTCTACATGGCGGAATGATGCCATGATTGGCTCTGGCCCCAGGAATCCTGAATTGGACAAAGTGGGTACAGAAAATTGATGAATGGTTAGATCTTTAGAAGTCAGTCAGTAAAATCATCCATTATATGTTAACCAGTAATGGCGGACTATACGATAACATGCAATTAATACACTTGACTTATAATTTTCATCCTCTTTCTCTGTATGTTTAGCATTCGTTTGTTCAGAGGTTGATGCGCTTGCTGCTTCTTGAGCAGCTCTTCTTTTCTCTACTCTAGTCGCCCGCTTCTTCTGTTCTTTCGTTGGCATCTGTTCGCGTTAAAACTGATTAAGTCAGTGTTTGTGTTGCGATTACTTAGTACGTTTTTCTTCATTTTTCACTTAAGCTGGCACTTAAGTGTTCAATCTGCCTCAGAAGAGGAAGGGGAAGTGACAGTGAAGGTGGTAGGAATGAGAACGGCACCCGTAAACATGCGCCACATGGCCACCCTGCTGGCTGCTGCCGAGAGTTGATTCTACAATAAAATAAAATACAAATAAAAAGAGTCATAATAATCATCACCCTGAAAGCAGATAGTAGACGTCACATAGTATATGTGTACCAAATTTCTGGTCAATAATTCAAATGGTTTGCGAGCTACAGGTGATTTAAAATCCTGGACAGCCACGGTAATGTATCATATAAGAAGATCTTTAGGTGGCACAGTCGCATGACAGATTCTTGGATTGAAATCCCAGGTCTATCTTTATAGTCTGCGTTTTCTCTTTCAGTCGCTGTAGATGTTTTGTTTTTTTTCCCCACATCCCAGAAATTCTCTGCTTTAAAGTAGCAAAGTGTCCTGAGGTGGACTGGCATCCCATCCAGGATTGGTACTTAAGCGAAGGGTCCAAACTTCCTACAAATGTGTAATACATTAAGTAAGTTTAGGAGCTGAATAAACATCCCATAAATAACAAACAACATCATTTTTATACAAGATGCTTTAAATATACAGTGGTCTACATAAATACACTGTAAGAGAAAACAACTGACAGAGAAAAAGATTTGGGGCACGTCTGTGACCCCATATAATTTAAAACAATAAAATTTGTTGATCTTTTTACAAAGATGGTAGCGACATCTTTTCAGACGCGAGTCCAACAGAGAACCAACAAAATATGGGTGAACCTCTGGTCATATGGGTTCCAGACAGGAAGGGGCGGGTCCAGGAGGGAGGACAACAGAAGTGACGTCAGTGGTGGCGTGGCAGTAAGTATTCCATTCTGCAGAAGGTGGAAAAGAGAAGGCATTAGAACAAAGTGCCCACCGCTGGCTTGGCAGGTAACTACCATCACCAGAGGCCTCTTAAGAAACCTCTCAAGTGCACGTGCGTGACAACACACATGTCGAAAACTGGGCGGGTAGGCAGGAAGTGGCAGCAAGAGCAAAGAGCACCACTGCATCTACATGCACAAACCGAGCAAATTCTTAGGAACATTGAATTAATCAAGCGGTGGCAAGCGGTCCGTTCCTAAGGGGGCCCTGCTTTTGAGGTCTGCGTGTCCCATTCAAGCAGATTTGTCAAGATATATTCTCCAGTATATATATATTTGAGATGCTTCTAAGAGGAACCCTTTTAAAATCCCTCTTTAAGGTCAAATTCCGTACATGTACATCTTTGAAAACATTCCACTGTCCACCTTCATCGCCCGAAAAGGGTTGCTAGTATAATCCCTTCCTAAAATAGGTATAGCCCATTAGTCACTGGGTTGGCTTCTGTTTTGACTTGGGAACAACTGATATCTTGTTGCTTATGACTCATTCGTGTCCGGAGAGCCTACCATCGTTTCTTAGTTGAGTCTTTGGTTCAGTTTGTTACAGTAGGCCTAGTTGAAACAGTGCGGGAAGTAATTTGTAGTGGAACGCACAGCAACGTTTTATTACTGGTTTAGCTGTATCGCTGTCGACGCCATGAGTGGTAGGAATTGTGGCGCACTTCTTTTAATAGATTATATCATTATATTTTGATAAAGTCAGTGTGTTATCTTGAAAAAAATGTATCTGAATACTGTAATGAGAAAATCTACTGTACGTTAACATTATTTTTATTAAATTCGTATGCAGGTTTATACAGTCCACACAAACTGGTAACAGCGTTTGACATAACCGCCTCCCCTTTGGTCAGCCCTAGGCCCCGCACACCCCTAAGGCCGCCTCTGGAACTAATACTGTGTTGGGTCTTTCTTCTGCATTCAAAACACCCTCAGTTCTTCATAGCATGGACTTTACAAGATGCTAGAAACATTCCTTTGAGGTTCCGTGCAATGTTGACATGGTTGCATCATGCAGTTTCTGTAGATTTGTCAGGTGCTCATTCTTGCTGTGAAATTAATGTTCTACCACATCCTCAAGGTGTGGATTCAGATGTGGTGACTAGGAAGGCCACTGAGGAACACTGAACTCATTTTCATGTTCAGGAAACCAACTTGAGATGACTTTTACTTTGTGAAATGGTGCATTATCACACTTGAAGTAGCCATTAGAAGATGAGTAAATTGTGGCCGCGAAGTGATGTACGTGGTCAGCAACACTCAAACAGGCTGAGGCCTTCAAGAGATGATTGATTGGTATTAATGGGCTCATAGTGTGCCAAGAAAACATTCAGTACCATCACCAGCCTGGACTCTAGACACAAGGCAGTTTGGGTGCATGGATTTGTGCTGTTGGTGCCAAATTCTGACCCTACCATCTGTGTGCCTCAGCAGAAATTGTAGGTTCATCAGACCAGGCTATATTTTTCCACTCTTCAGTTGTCCAGTTTTGGTGAGCCTGTGCCCACCACAGCCTCAGCTTTCTGTTTTTGGCAGACAGGAGTGGGACCCGACGTGGTTTTCTGCCATTGTAGCCAATCCACCTCAAGAATGGACGCGTTGAGCATTATGAGATGATTTTCTGCTCACCACAGTTGTACAGAGTGGTGAGCTTGTACCGCTACACAAAGAAACTAACTAAGCCCAGTGCAGCCGCAAAATCAGAACACCACTCTAGTAATAGCAGTAGTGCGTAATATACTTAAAAGAAATATTTTGGGGTTCCGTGACTAACACACATCCTGTTTAATCTACCCATCTCATGTCACAGATCAACACTCAATGAAATGCAGTAAAGAAATGAAAAAGTATTTTTACATATTTACAGATAAGACAAACACTTTAGACATAACCCCTTAAACAACAAATACGTTCCTAGAACGAAGTCTTTAGACATAACCCCTTAAACAACAAATACGTTCCTAGAACAAAGTCAGAAACTAACAAATTAGGGTGCAGGATATAATCGCTATTGTTTCCAACAAATAGCACAGTCTGGTTTTACTGTCCTTAAAGTTGTTAGAGGAAAATGAAATGCTGGAAGCAGAATGGAATACACAGCCAGCCAATGCCAATATTAATAACATTAAGTCCTACTCGTCAATATGTTAGTTGCTCCATAACAAATACAAAAAAGTTCATCTTTGGAGACACGTCTCAATTGTAATCCTGAAGAACAAAATCCATCTTCCAGCAGGTGGCTCCCGTTGTAGACTTTCTGTGCTAACACGCTGTTGCTCCTCGATTCACCACCCAATGTCTCTTTCCCCTTTAGGCCAACAGTCCTATCACCTTAAAGGCACAGATCCCCATTATGGGGTAAACAACAACAACATTTATTTATATAGCACATTTTCATACAAACAGTAGCTCAAAGTGCTTTACATAATAAAGAATAGAAAAATAAAAGACACAGTAAGAAAATAAAATAAGTCAACATTAATTAACATAGAATAAGAGTAAGGTCTGATGGCCAGGGTGGACAGAAAAAACAAAAAAAAAAAAACTCCAGACGGCCGGAGAAAAAAAATAAAATCTGCAGGGATTCCAGACCATGAGACCACCCAGTCCCCTCTGGGCATTCTACCTAACATAAATGAAACAGTCCTCTTTGTATTTAGGTTTCTCACAGAAGGACTTGATGATGATGGTCATGTGGACTTCTGGCTTTTAGTCCATCAATGTTGGAGCATCATGATGCTTTGAGTAGATGGTGGTGACACAGGCCGCCACCACAAAGAAACTCGAAAAAGAAACAGAAGAGAGAGTAGGGGTCAGTACGGATTTTAGAGCCACCATGAATAGTTATTATGATGACTTGAGCATACAGAGTATCAGGATTAAGTTAAAGTGAAGTTATGAGAAGGCCATGTTAAAGTAATGTGTTTTCAGCAGTGTTTTAAAGTGCTCCACTGTATTGGCCTGGCAAATTCCTATTGGCAGGCTATTCCAGATTTTAGGTGCATAACAGCAGAAGGCTGCCTCACCACTTCTTTTAAGTTTAGCTTTCGGAATTGTAAGAAGATACTCATTTGAGGATCTAAGGTTACGATTTGGGATATAAGATGTCAGACATTCCGATATATAAGATGGGGCGAGATTATTTAAGGCTTCATAAACCATAAGCAGAATTTTAAAGTCAATCCTGAAAGACACAGGTAACCATTGTAGTGACATCAAAACTGGAGAAATGTGGTCGGATTTTCTTTTCCTAGGTAGGATTCTAGCAGCAGCATTCTGCACTCGTTGCAAATGATTTATGTGTTTTTTGGGTAGTCCTGAGAGGAGTGCGTTACAGTAATCTAGTCGACTGAAAACAAAAGCGTGAATTAATTTCTCAGCATCTTTCAATGATATAAGACGTCTAACTTTTTTTATGTTTCTTAAGTGAAAAAATGCTGTCCTAGTGTTCTGATGAATATGCGTTTTAAAATTCTGGTTGCAGTCAACAGTTACCCCTAATTTTTTTTACTTCCATCTTAACTTTCAATCCTAATGCATCAAGTTTATTTCTGATAACCTCATTGAATCCATTTTTGCCAATCACTAAAATTTCAGTTTCCTATTTATTTAGCTTGAGAAAATTACTATTCATCCATTCAGAAATACCAGTAAGACATTGTGTTAGTGAATCGAGAGAGTCGGGGTCATCAGGTGCTATTTATAAGTACAGCTGTGTGTCATCAGCATAGCTGTGGTAACTCACGTTGTGCCCCAAGATAATCTGACCTAACGGAAGCATATAGATTGACAGCAGCGGACCCAGGATAGAGCCTTGTGGAACACGAATCGGATATCATGTGTCTTTGAGCTGTGATTCCCACAACTAACAAAGAATTTTCTCCCTGACAGGTAGGATTCAAACCAATTTAAGACACTGCCAGAGAGGCCCACCCATTGACTAAGGTGATTTCTAAGAATATTTTGATCTATGGTATCAAATGCGGCACTCAGTTCTAAGAGGATAAGAACAGATACACGGCCTCTGTCTGCATTTACCCGCAAGTCATTTACTACTTTAACGAGTGCAGTTTCTGTGCTGCGATTTGTTCTAAAACCTGACTGAAATTTTTAAGAATAGCATGTTTATTGAGGTGGTCATTTAACTGCATAATGATTGCCTTCTCTAGAATTTTACTTAAGAAGGGCAGGTTAGAGATGGGTCTAAAATTTTCAAAAGCAGAGGGGTCAAGATTATTTTTCTTGAGTAGGTGTTTAACTACAGCAGTCTTAAGACAGTCTGGGAAGACCCCAGTATTTAATGACGAATTTACTGTGTCAAGAATATTATCAATTAGCACGCCTGATACTTCCTTGAAAAACCTTGTTGGTATTGGGTCAAGGACGCAGGTGGAGGGTTTCAGTTGAGAGATTATTCTATGTAAATCAGGTAAATCTATCCTGGTGAAAGAATTAAATTTGTTTATAACGGAGTACTGGGGCTTAGGAGGTTCCGCAGTGTTGGGGAGATGTACTATGTTATTTCTAATATTATTACTTTTTTGATTGAAAAATACAGCAATGTTCTCACAGGTTTCACTGGAAGTATTTTGGGGGCATTCCTTTGTGTTACCTGGGTTTAACAGACGATCAATTGTAGAAAATAAGACTCTGGGATTACTAGCATTGTTATTTATAATCTTAGAAAAATAGCAGCGCCTCTCAAGACGGACTGTGTTATTGTATTCTGTTATTTTAACCTTCAATATCTCATAATGGTTAGATAATTTAGTTTTCCATTTACGCTCAGCTCTATGACATGTTCTCTTTAAATCAGACATTCTTTAGGTCTTCCATGGAATAACAATGCTAGAAGATTTTTTAACTGTCTTTTCAGATGCAACTATGTCAACAGCAGCTCTTACTTTAGAATTAAAATTTTCCACCTTACTATTTACATTATCCTCGCTATTATAGTTGGCACTATAAACGGACTGATTACTTAGAATGTTTGTAAGTTTTAAAGCTGCTGGTGAGTCAAAGAAGCGTTTTTTAACAATATGCTTCTCATGAATGTTTTATATCATTATTTCTATATTAAATAGTAGAAGAAAGTGGTCTGATAGACCAATATCAATGATCTGCTTCACATCAACTTTTAGTCCTTTGGTAATTACTAAGTCTAACGTATGACCTGCTTTACAGTATGTGTAGGTTGATTAACGAGCTGTCTCAAATCAAGAGTCCAGGAGGTTCATAAATTCCTTTACTTTTAGGTCATACTGATTATCGATATGAAAGTTAAAGTCGCCTACAATTAAGAATGTGTCATAGTTCGTAAAGCCACAGCAACCTGTTTCCTCCGGTAAAAATTAAGGAGAGGCAAACTAACAAAAGGCCAATAGTACATGTGGTACCTGCTACAAGCTGAGTTGGTGTAGTCTTTCTGTCAGTTTGACTCAGTCTGGCCATTCTCCTCTGACCTCACTTATCAACAAGGCACCTCCATTCAGAGAACTGCAGCTCTCTGGATGTTTTTTGTTTTTCGTGTCATTCTGAGTAGACTACAGAGACTGATGTGTGTGAAAATTCTAGGAGATCAGCAGTTATAGAAATACTCAGACCATCCAGCAATCGCTGAGATTACATTTTTCCCCATTCTGGTGTTTGAACATTAACTGAGGTCCATGACCTGTATGTATCATTTTATGTATTGCGCTGCTGCCTCGGGATTGGCTGATTAGATAATTGCATGGATAAGTAGGTGTTTTAATGAACTGTACAATGAATTTATTTACAGTACTTATAAAAAATATTCACCCCTTGGATGTTTTCACATTTCATTGTTGTACAGTATGCACATATCCATGATCAACCATACTTGGTGTGATGATCTTTATGTGTGTGCCATCAATCACACCAACAACTCCAGGAAATCCAGTGATTTGCATGAATGCAGAGTGCATTAACGTTACCTCACATGGAGTGGCGGGGAAATGCATGAATCTGCGTATGACCTCACACGTTGTAAGGACATTTAACGTTTTGGGGAAAATTCAAGAAATGGTTGGTTGTGACATACCTAGATATTCGTTATTGCAAAGCTACATTTTCCCTATGCCCAAAAAACATAACGTTACCAACGCTTTCATTTTGGCTGACAGCGAATGGCTTCTTCACATAAAGGACATGGAACAATTATGTGATATTAAATTTTTTACGAATATTATTCCACCTCTTTCACATCACAGTGTCTACCACTCTTTGCCTGTCATCTTCTGGCAGCCCCTAGCAAGTTTGGACAGCTTACCAACCACTCCTAAATGTTAAAGACGTTAGGAGTAGTTTCCTAAATTAGGAAATTTAAAATGCTATTACTCCTCCTAAATTTGCGTCATTCTCAGATTTTTGGTCCAGTTAGGACTGTTTCCTTACTTAGAAAATTAGCCATCTATTTGACACAATCTTATCCATACAAGGGTGATCAAGTTCATGAGAATGTCTACCGTGCAATGTTTCTGTGGCTCCATGCTTGTGTTTTGAGTTGTGTGGTTGATATGTCCTCTGTGATGTTGTCCAAAGTATGTAGATTAAGAATGTGTAGTTTGTCTGCATGAGCAATTGCTTTGCGTAGTGCTGTTGTATGCTCTTTTGTGTGGAAGAATTTTCTTAAATTATTAATCTTCAAGTTGAGTAAATTTAATTATATCTGTGAGATCCCTTCTTCCCTTAGCAAGTGAAAGAGCAAGTGGTTCTATGGCTGCTGTTTGTGTTTTGTGAGTAGAGGTCATGTTTTCCTTTGGAACTGTTCTAAGTCTGTTTGTGACTGAAGTATAACTCCGAAGGAATATGTGAGCATTGGTATGGCGGGTGTATTTATGGCTCTGTAGGTGTGTTTTGAGTATTACTGATAGATGTGATGTATATTTTTGTCTAAGAATATATTTAAATTGTTTATATTAAATACGTTTGTTAAATATTTGTAAAGTTCATCATCTACCATGGCCTTGATTAAGTAGCCATTTTCGAGGATATACCCAACTTCTCTAAGAATTCCTTTTTTTACATTATTATTATTATTATTGTTATTATTATTTTATCCCCTTTGTAGTGAAACCTGAGTGTTAGTTTTAGAAAACTATAAAACGGTATCATAATTTCCAAGGAGACAACAAAACACCTTGTGACTGGCAGTCAGGAACAAGGCAAGACAACGTGAAAGTTTTGGGTTCAACCCCGGTAATCCCGTTTACTTTATAACTCAAAAGCAAAGAAAAAACGTTAACAGAAACAGTCCCAAAAAGAATGAATATAAGCTTCAAAATAACAAATAGTCATAACTGAAATATCTTGTATAACGCATAATCGCTTGTTTGTGCTCCTCTCTCCTCCATGGTCCTTTCAACACAGTGCCACCTTCCTGGGGTGTTGCTTTTTATGGCCCTGACACTGGAAGGGGTGGGACTTCCTTCTGACCTTACTGTTGGGCTTAGTTGCCCTCACTGGGCATGTGTTTTTCGCTGTGGAAAAAGAAGAGGAGACCATTAGTAACAGTGTACACTCTCGTCCGGAAGTGCAACTGCTTACCTTGGCTGAGCTGACTGGGCAGCCCTCTGGTGCGCATGCATAACAGCCTTACAAGTACTATTTTGAAGCTCGGGGATGCCATAAAATCTTGATGTCATTCATTGTCAAATGTGAGGTCCTACTCCTTCCTGGAAGTGGGTGTAGGATGCTTCATAACTACTCATGTCTTGTTCTGTGGTGGGACAAATTCTTATTCTGGTCAAACTTTTATTGCAACTGCTCGGAGTATTTCTAAGACAATTGGTAGATACAGGCACTGTTCACCACCTTGTTCATCTGCTGCTATCTTTCAAAGAGTCATTTTGTCTTAAAAGTGAAGTGTTGCCCAAGATGGCCTTCTTGCTAGTCTCCCTAACTAGTGGCTTCATGCTGCCCTCTTTCTACTACCCACCCTGGCCTCACTGTTTCTTAGAGCATTTGCTGTATTGGCTGCCTTCTACTGGCCTGGAGAGTCTTTACCTGCCATAATGTCCAAAACTGGTGTCTGTTGCCATGCATCTGGGCCACCCATGAACAGAACTTGCCACTTGTTAGGGGGCACTTTGTTTCCACACTCCAATGTACAGCACCTGACATGCTGTCAGCGTAGGATTCACTTCCTGCTCTGGAGATCTTTTGTAAGACTCTCTCCTGCATTGTGCCATACTACTGGTGTCCTTTCACCTGGCAATCTCCTGCCAACTACCACCCACAACATACATACTTATCATACAGATGTCTGAATGAATTTATAATAGTGAACATCTCCTTATGCCTCAAGGACTGATAAGGCCTTGTGTGTACAAGTATAAAACAATCGTCATGTGAGAAATAATAATCATTTTTAAAATAAAACTACAGACCATGTTATTACGATTACTATTATTAACAACTAACTATCTTAAGGAGTGGCACTTCATTTTCAAAGGCCGCTTTAGACCCTCTCACTAATGGCTACTGTCACACAGCAGGTCAAGTGACTTATTTGGTGCTTTTGTTGAAGTGATGACATTATCAGATGATCTGCTTTGTTTGCTGCACCGCATCTTGCTATGTTAGTGTTGGAAATGTAGCTGTTATCAGATCTTTTTGTGGGGGAAAGTTCATGGTGTTCTGTAGCAGTCCTCATAATTAAGTAAACAGAAGACACACCACAGGCGCAGTGGCTCCCGTTAACATTTTTCTGCATTTGCTTATTTTGTGCTAAGACACTTGGCAGCTTTACAAATATGTCGAGGAAGTTTATTCATCCTTGACGGCATGCATACAACTGTCCTGTTATTGTGACTTATTGGATGAGACTCCAGACTCTAAAGCACAAGGATGCGGGATAAATACTCACAAGTGTGAACCTGACCAAAATTGTTTAACCTGCCTGTGCTGCAGTTATCTGTAGGGTCTATAAGAACAGAACATCTGATTCCTCTGGAGTTTGCCTATCATCTTGCCTAGGATGCTCTCCTCTACATGCTCCACAGAGCCTACTCCCACTTGGACAAAGCCGGCACCTCAGTCAAGTTAATGTTCTTTGACTTTTTTGGTGCTTTTAACGTCATTCTACCTCATTGACGGAGGGAAAAAGCTCAAGGCTTTGAATCTTGTTGTTCCTACATTGTCCTGGATGATGGACTACCTGGCCAACAGACCTCAGTTTTGTGAGGCTGAGGGACTGTGTGCCAGAAGTGGTTGTGTGTAATACTGGAGCACCTCAGGGAACTGTCCTGTCTCTCTTCCTGTTTACCTTCTACACAACGGCTTCTTGCACAATACCAGTGCTTGTCACCTTCAGAATTTTTCAGATGACTCGTCCATCATAGGCTGCATTAATAATGAAGATGAGTCATCTGCAAATTTCTGTAGATGGCAAGAGCTGGTATTGTGCTGGAAGTCTGTTATGTAAAGGGAAACAGTAAAGTTGTGGAGGACTTCATCTTGTGCTGTAAAGAAGCCTCCGAGACCAGTCGCAATTTAGCAGGAAGATGTGGAAGTGGTGCAGAGCTACAAGTACCTGAGGATTAATAACAATAATAACAAACTGCACTGGACTGACATTCCAAGAAGGGTCAGAGCAGACTGGACTTGCTAAGGAGATTCGGGTCTTTTGATGTGTGCAGCAAGCTCAATGGAAATGTTCATGGTAGCCAGTGTGGTGTTCCATGCTTTAGTCTCCTGGGGAAGCAACCTGACCACAAAAGAAGCACAATGTGTGAAGAAATGTATCAGTAATGCCTGTTACATCACTGGGTGAACCCTGGACACACTGGAAGCTGTTGTGGAAATTTTATGCCATCATGACAAATCCCCTTCATCCCCTCCAGGAGGTGCTCTCTTGGAGCACTTTAAGCCACAGGCTTATTCCAACATGGTGTGCTAATTGCTTCTGGGGGTCTTTTCTGTCCACTGCTATTAGGCAATTAAATGTTTCTACCCAATGTACTCATTAAGTTTATTTATTTATTGATTGGCTGCATAATCTGTATCTTTGTTTGTTATGTTTCTGCTGCTGTATGTATTTTAATTTCCCATTATGATCAATGAAGAAAGATGTGGGAGTTCAGGGTGATGTTTGTAGATGGGTGCAGAATTGATCAGACACAGGAGGCAGAGGGTGATGGTGCGAAGAACCTTATCAGAAATAGCTGATGTTAAGAGTGGTGTTCCACAGGGGTCCATGCTGGGGCCACTGCTATTTTTAATGTATTTAAACGATTTGGATAGGAATATAATATATAATTTGGAATCCGTTATATCATTACAGAAGGACTTGAACAGCATACAGGCTTGGGTAGATTTGTGGCAAATGAAACTTAATGTCAGTAAATGTAAAGTATTACACGTTTGAAGTAAAAATGAATACATAATGGCAGGTCTGAAAATTGAGAGTACACCTTATGAGAAGGATTTAGGAGTCGTAGTGGACTCTTCACTATCAACTGCCAGACAGTGTTGTTCAGAAGCCATTAAGAAGGCTAATAGAATGTCAGGTTATATAGCGCCCTGATGTGTGGAGTACAAGTCACAGGAGGTTCTGCTCAGGCTTTATAACACACTGGTGAAGCCTCATCTGGAGTACTGGGGGCAGTTTTGGTCTCCAGGCTACAAAAATGACATAGCAGTGCTAGGAAAATGTCCAAAGAAAAGTGACTAAGTTGATTCCAGGGCTACAGGGCATGGGTTATGAAGTAAGATTAAAAGAGCTGAGCCTTTTCATTGTAAGCAAAATAAGATTAAAAGGTGACACGATTAAAGTGTTTAAAATTATAAAGGGTATTAATACAGACTCGATCGAGACTGTTATGTTAAAACGAGTTTAGCGAGAATACAGGGATGGAAACTTAAGGGTAAAATTTGCAAAAAAAAAAAATTTGTTTTTTGCTTTACACAGAGAACCGTAAACGCTTGAATAAGATAACAAGTAGCGTGGTAGACAGTAGGACTTTAGGGACTTTCAAAACTCGACTTAAGGGTAAATTTCGCACAAACATTAGGAAGTTTGTCTTTACACATAGAACCATAGACACTTAGAATAAGCTAGCAAGTAGTGTGGTAGACAGTTGGACTTTCAAAACTAGACAATGTTTTTTTAGAAGAATGAAGTGGATAGGATTGGCGTGCTTTGTTGGGCTGAATGGCCTCTTCTCATCTAGATTGTTGTAATGTTCTAATAAAGTTTATCTAATCTAATTTGTCTTTTTTGACATTGATCATCAGAAAAAGTCTCTTTAATGTAAAAGTGATCAAAATAAACAACAAATATAAAACACAAATAACTGATCTCGTAATTATTAACCTGCTTCAGGTCAGTGCGTAGTAGACAAATCTTTGACAGCCATGTCAGCCTTGAGTCAGTGTGCTCAGGTCTCTATCAGCTTTGCACGTCTGGACGCTGGCCATTTTTTCCCACTCTTCTCTGTCAGGGGTTGTGAATGAACAGCCTTTATCACGTCCAGCCACAGCATCTCAATGGGACTGAGATCTGGACTTTGACTCAGCTACTACGAGACCTGAACATTGTCATTTGTAAGTCACTGAGCTCTAAAATGAGTTAAGTAGGTGAATGTTATTTTATTATTTTGAATTGCTTTGTAAAAGTATTCTTGATGCCTGATTGTTGTTGTAAATTTCTCATTTTACTAAATCGGATCCACAATAAATGACAAATTAGTGTAATTCCACTAAGTAAAAAGCGACAATAGGAAAAATAAAAGAGAAGGTTGCTAGTGTCACCTAGATGGATAATGAATGTACTGTAATGTTTTTTTTCAAAAATCATCCAAGTTTATGTTTGAAATGAATTACAGCAGCACTTCCCTGATATTCTTACTAGTCTAATAATTTTCAGATGGCTTTTAGAAAATGTAGATGACAAAAGTTCACAATCTGTTTATAAGAACAAAGAGTCTCGCCCTATTTATTCATCTTCTTTTCATAATACAGTGCATATAATAATGTTGGTCTGTGGGAAATCAACAACCCCTTGAGGTGTCTTTAAGTGGACCAAAAACCTGGTATACCACATGCACTTCAGAACAGGTCATCCATCCGTCCTTCATAAAGAGCAGAGTGTATCCCGTGTGCTGGCTTAATTGCCCTCCATGGTCTTGTCATTCTGGCCCCCTAATCATCCCCCATCTCACACCACTTCACCAGCTAACACCTAATGTGTGGTGAGTTTACTGGCACAATATGGCTGCCGTCACATCACCCAGGTGGATGATACCCTTTAGTGCTGGTTGAAGTGGCTCCCCACTCACTGTGTAAAGCACTCGGAGTAGTGAGAACAGAGCTTTATACAAGTATCACTTTCTCTGCATTCGGTTGGGATCTGAATTTTGTTTTCATTTTTTCATATTTGCCTATACTTTTATATTTGTCTTCTTATTGAGAGATAAGAATTAATCCAGCCCATCTACAAAAAAGTCTGCATCATATGATATAAAACAAATGAAAAACATTTCAAGTGTGCTGAAGAGGAGACACAAAAATTGTGAGATTTTAAAAAGCATCTGTACCCTTTCTAAGTATAAGGCGAACTTTGCAGCTAATTTGTTGATGGTCTTCATCTGTGTAGGAAATGGGTGGATCACCTGTTCTCAATTAATTTATGAGGACAAATGCCACCTCACTCACTCGCCAGGTCTAACGGTATGGTAGAGACTTTCAACAAAGCAAACCAACAAGAAGACAAAAGAGTATTCAGAGCAAGTTGGGGATACGCAGTGAATTCAGAGAATATTCAGACTGCTCCTTCTGTGCACTTTATTGTGTTATAGTTTTAATTTTACAGTTGTAATCAGATGTTTCCGTACACTTAGGGTGAATCCTTTAAAACTGACTTCATAATCCCACCACAGATTTTATACTAACAAACCATAAATTTGGCAAATCGTTCAAGACCTCCACTTTGTGCAGGACAAAGTAATTTATTCCAACAATGTTCACAGACCTCAGATTCGTTCACTTTTTATTGACTATATCACAATTCTAGTGGGTCACAAGTTTAATTTGTTAATATTTAGTAATATTGCCTTTAAATTGTTTAACTTGAGCCAAACATTTTGGGTCACCTTCCACAAGCTTCTTAGCATAAGTTGCTAAAATTCTGGCACATTCCTCTCCCAGACTGAACTGGTGTAACTGGGACAAATTTGTAGGCCTCTTTGCTCGCACACACTTTTTCTATCAGATTGAGGTCAGAGCTTTGTGATGGCCACTCCAATACCTTGGCCTTGTTGTCCTTAAGCCACTTTGCCACAGCGTTGGAGGTATGCTTGGGGTGATTTTCCATTTGGAAGACCCATTTGTGACTGAGCTTCAACTTCCTTGCTGAGCTCTTGAGATGTAGCTGCAGTGTATATCTACATAATTTTCCTTCCTCATGATGCCATCTGTTTTGTGAAGTGAGCCAGTCCCTCCTGCAGCAAAGCACCCCCACAACATGGTGCTCCCACCCCAATGCTAGAAGGTTGGGATGGTGTTCTTTGGCTTGCAAGTCTCACCTTTTTTCCTCCAAAAATAACAATGGTCATTATGGCCAAACAGTTCAATCTTGGATTTATCAGACCAGAGGACATTTCTCCAGAAAGTAAGATCTTTGTCCCCATGTGCTATTGCAAACTGCAATCTGGCATTTTTATGGTGGCTTTGAAGCAGTGGCTTCTTCCTTGCTGTACAGCCTTTCAGGTTATGTTGATATGGTACTCATTTTAGTGTGGATATGGATACTTGTCTACTTGTGTCCTCCAGCATCTTCACAAGGTCCTTTGCTGTTGTTCTGGGATTGATTTGCACTTTTCCTGCCAAAGCACGTTCTTCTCTAACAGACAGAATGCGTCTCCTTCTTGAGCAGTATGACGGCTGTATAGTCCCATGGGGTTTATACTTGTGCATTATTCTTTGTATAGATGAACATGGAAACTTCAGCCTTTTGTAAATTGTTCCCAAGGATGAGCCAGATTTGTGGAGGTCCACAGCTTTTTTTCTGAGGTCTTGGCTGATTTCATTTGATTTTCCCCATTATGTTAAGCACAGAGGCAGTGCGTTTGATGGTAGGCCTTAACATCCATCCACATGTTGACTCCAGTTAGGCTAATTGGCTATTAGAAGCTAATAGAAGATCCAAAAGTACAGTGGGAAAATGATCTCTCACTCAGCATCTCAGAAAAGGAGTGGAAGGTACATAGAATTCACTCAATAATTGAGAAATGGAAGACATTCGGGACCACCAGGACTCTTCCTAGAGTTGGCCACCCAGCCAAACTGAGTAACCAGGCAAGAAGTGCCTTAATCAGGAAGGAGACCAAGAACACTTCTAATAGAGCTTTGGAAGTCCTTTACTGAGATGGGAGAATGTGTCAGAAGGTCAACCATCTCAGCAGCACTCCATTAAGCAGGCATTTATGGTACACTGGCTGGACTGAGGCCAATATTTAGTACTCACAAAGAGCACATGACAGCCTGCTTAAAGTTTGTCGAATGGCATTCAAAGAACTCTGAGGAAAAAATAGGGAGGGAATGAAAAGGAGCAGGAGGAAAAAGATTACCTGGTCTGATGAGACAAAAATTGAACTCTTTGAGTAGAAGTCCCAGCAATGTGTCTGAAAAAGACTAGGGACTGCTCATCACTTGCCTAATACCATCTCTGTGTTGAAGCATGATGGTAATAGGAACATGCTATAAGGGTGCTTCTCAGTGGCACGGCTACAGAAAGTGGTCAGAATTGAGCGAAGGATGAATGCAGCTAAATACAGAGAGGTCCTTGATGAAAGCTGGCTACAGAGTTTACGCCACCTCAGACTTTCTTATTTGCAATGGTAATGGACAGGTTTACAGAGGAGATCAGACAGGAGTCCCTGTGGACTATGATGTTTGCTGATGACATTGTGATCTGTAGTGAGAGTAGGGAGAGGGTTGAGGAGACCCTGGAGAGGAGGAGATATGCTCTAGAGAGGAGAGAAATGAAGGTCAGTAGGAACAAAACAGAATACATGTGTGTAAATGAGAGGGAGGTCAGTGGAATGGTGAGGATGCAAGGAATAGAGTTGGTGAAGGTGGATGATACTTGGGATCAACAGTACAAAGTAATTGGAAATTGTGGAAGAGAGGTGAAAAAGAGAGAGTAGGCAGGGTGGAGTGGGTGGAGAAGAGTGTCAGGCGTGATTTGTGACAGATGGGTATCAGCAAGAGTGAAAGGGAAGGTCTACAGGACGTTAGTGAGACCAGCTATGTTATATGTGCTGGAGACGGTGGCACTGACCAGAAAGCAGGAGACAGAACTGGAGGTGGAAGAGTTAAAGATATTAAGATTTGCATTGAGTGTGACGAGCATGGACAGGATTAGTAATGCGTACACTAGAGTAGTGGTCCCCAACCTTATAGACACCAAGGACCACTTTAAGCAATTTGAGCTACATTATTTGTATGAAAATGTGCTATATAAATAAATGCTGTTGTTGTTGTACTAGAAGCAGATTTTATTGAGGATTCAGGGCTGGTTCGTAGGGCAGTTTTATACACAATTTACATTACATTTCTATTATTATTAACTTATAATATCGTAATAGAAATTATACAACTTACCATAATGCAGAATCAGTGGGAGTCATAAGCTTTTGTTCCTGCAACCAGACAATCCTATTTGGGGACGATGGGATGGAAGACAGTGACACACGAAGTGTGTTGCTAATGTTCAGTCTACTCCGTAATCTTGTTTTGGTTGCTGTCACTGCAGAAAACACTGCCTTACAAAGATAGGATGTTGGAAATGAAAGCAGACTTTTCAGTGCTTTTGTGGCAACCTCGGGATATTCCGCTTTGACTTTAATCCAAAACGTATGGAGATTTGAAGTTGTCTCAAACATACTTTTAAGGGCACCATCATTTGCAACCTCAAGCAGTTGATCCTTTTCAAGTATAGACAAAGTTGATTCACCTACCTTATTCACAAATGGGTCACAGATCCATTCTTTCTCATTTCCGGGGTCTTTTGTGGTTGGGAATAATGCTCAAACTCTTTTCAAAGCTGAGATAGGTGATCATACACCAGCTGGGAGAAAGAAGGCCCTGGCTTGGTATCTTTAACAACCTCTGCTAACGTTTGAAACATATCAAAAATCCCAATGTTCACTTGTTGGCCCCATAAATCAAGTTTGGCTTTGAATGCAGCCACTTTATCTGCCAACTTGAACAACGGGTATCTTCTGCCTCTGCCCCACGTGCTGCTGCTCCACCGCTGCCTCAGATTTTCCTCCAGCACTCCTCCAGCCTGGCTGGATACTGAGTCTGCAGAGTGGGTAAAGGTGTGGTGCCCAATAGTGCCTGTATGCCTGTTCATATTGTGAGGTTTCTAAACTCTTTTGGGATCCCCCCCACCCAACGGGAAGATCACGCTGAAGTGCGTCCCAAAGCACGATTGCTTTGAAGTAGAGCTGTGAGCCTGCTGTTGCCCTGGCAACAGATAAACAGACTTAAACAGACGTGGTGATTGCACTTTGGGATGCTCTTCGGCGTGTTGTCCCGTCGACGGAGGTCCCAAGAGAGTTTACAAACCTCACATTTTCTTGAATGAGTGCCGCATTAATAGGAATGTTTCTTGAACGAGCATCACTGAAGCACATAAAAACTGTCTTCAAATGCAGCAGTTCGCATACATTTGCAACCAGAGATTTTTCTTCTTTTTTTGCATATACTGTAACAAAGACATATGCATTGCATTTGTCATTCCAACAGATTGCACATCACAAACATTAACACTGTTGTCGTTTTTTCGTGTCTGCCGTTTCTATAGGAGGGTGACAATGAGTTAAATTCCAATGGATGTTTTTCAAATGTTGACAAGCAATAAGCAAAAGGAAAACCACAGAAAACAAAAACGGCAAAAAAAAAACTGTATGGAAAGTTAGAAGAAAGAAATTTTTTTACAATGTTTCTGTTTGGGGATCGTTATGCAAATGTGCACAACTGAGCTGCGACCACAGATCTAACTGCTCTGTGGATGATTCATTCTAGCATTTCAAGGTCACTTCGTTGTAATGAAAGTATCTGCTGAATGTACTTCATAGTAACGAGATTTCTATAGACTCATGTCATATGAGGAAACTGTCGGGACCATAAAAATACTTTGTTGTAATACTCTCTCACCTTGGTCTCTCTCCCCTCTCTGCGCCACTGCAAAGCCCCACCCGCCAAGCGTTCTGATAAGTGTCCACAGTGAAGGGGGCAGCCAATTTGCTGTAGCCCTTCACTGAGTGAGTCTTCGTTGCCGGCAGTTCTCTTGCGGCCCGGCTGTCAGACGGCTGTGGACCGAGGGATTGGGGACCCCTGCATTAGAGGATCAGCTCAGGTTGGATGGTTTGGAGCCAGAGAGGTGAGATTGCGTGGGTTTGGACATGTGCAGAGGAGAGATGCTGGGTATTTTGGGAGAAGGATGTAGGGACGGAGCTGCCAGGCAAGAGGAAAAGAGGAAGGCCTAAGAAGAGGTTAATGGATGTGGTGAGAGAAGGCATGCAGGTGGTGGGTGTAACGGAGCAAGATGTAGAGGACATAAAGATATGGAAAAAGATGATCTGCTGTGGTGAACCCTAATGGGAGCAGCCAAATAAGGAAGAAGACTGAGACAACAGTTCAACTTTAAACACAACAATGACCTGAAGCACAGAGCCAAGAAAACACTGGAGTGACTTCAGGACACGTCTCTGAGTGTCCTTGTGTGGCCCAACCAAAGTCCAAACTTAAACCACTATAACAACATCTGTGCAGAGTCCTGAACATAGCAGTACTAAATTAAGGTACGGAATACTTACTGTACAGTTGTGCTCATAAGTTTATATACCGTGCCAGAATTTGTGAAATATTGGGCATTGTTTGAAAAATATAAGTAACCATGCAGAAAGCTTTCCTTTTAATTAGGGAGTGTGCTCAGGCAAAGCAATTTATTATAATAAAATTATCATATAATTGTGTGTGCCTTTTTAAAATCATAATGATAACTGAAATCACCCAAATAGGCCTCATCAAAAGTTTACATCCCCTTAAATGTTGGGGCTAATAACACAAGTTGACACACACAGGTTCAAATGAAGGGGAATTAAGGGAAAGTGTCCACATGTGTAACCTCTTGGATTGTAATCAGTGTCTGTGTATAAATAGTCAATTTAAATTCATGCAGAGCTGCACAGATTTTGCTGGATGCCGAACCATGGGGGAAAGTAAAAGAAAAGTCAAAGGACCTGTGAGAAAAGGTTGTTGAATTGTATAAATCAAGAAAAGGATATAAAAAGATATCCAGAGATTTGAAAATGCCTGTCAGTAGTGTTCAAACTCTGATAAAAAAAAGTAGGAAGTTAGGGTTTCTGTTGTCATCAGGCCACAGTCAGGTAGACCAAATAAGATTTCAGCCACAACTGCCAGGATCATTTGTTGAGCTGCCAAGAATAACCCAAAAGCCACTTAAGCCGGTGTTGCTGTTTCAAAATGCACAATAAGGAGGTACTTGAACGAAAATGAGCTGCATGATTGA
Organism: Polypterus bichir lapradei; assembly: GCA_026402145.1. Taxonomy (NCBI): domain Eukaryota; kingdom Metazoa; phylum Chordata; class Cladistia; order Polypteriformes; family Polypteridae; genus Polypterus; species Polypterus bichir. The sequence continues at coordinate 29,985,935 of JANRMT010062835.1, read as the reverse complement.
GTTGCAAGAAAAAAGTCTTTACTTTGCCAATGCCTTAAAACAATATGGCAAACAGGATCTAGAGGAGGCTCAAAATCTCTGGAACAAAGTCCTCTGGAGTGATGAGACCAAAGGTGAACTTTATGGTCACAACCATAAAGAGAAGAGGATGCGACAAGGCACATGACATAAAGTACACCATCGCTACTGTGAAGCATGGAGGTGGATCTCTGACCTGGGGGTGTGTGAGCTACAGTGGCACAGGTAACGTAGTGAAAATTGATGGCAAGATGAATGCAGCATGTTACCGGAAAATATTGGAGAGCAACTTGCATTCATCAGTCCAGAAGCTGCGCATGTGACACACTTGGATCTTCCAGCATGACAGTGACCCAAAACACTAAGCCAAGTCGACCCTTCTGAGGTTACAGCAAAAAACAAGTGAAGATGCAGGAGTGGCCATCTCAGTTTCCTGACATCAATTTCATTATGCCTCTTTAGGGAAATCTCAAATGTGCAGTCCATGTAAGACAACCCAAGAATGTACGAGTTCTAAAGGCCTTTTACCAAGAAGAATGGGCAGCTTTACCACCTGAGAAAATCAAGGGCTTCCTCCACAACTATCACAAAAGACTGCATGCCATCATTGATGCTAAAGGGGGCAATAAACAGCAGTAAGAACTAAGGGTATTCAAACTTTTGAACAGGGACCATCTCTTTATTTCTTTTGTAGCGGGGCCACATAGGGGTTTTTTGTTTCTATGTAAGTATGTCCAGTTGAGTGTTTGTGAAATGTGAATGACAACACTGGGTGCATTGATTTCTCTTTGTAAATTGGGGTCGGTGTCTTTAAACAGGTTTGCACTGATGCGGAGGGGCTTGTGGGATTTGTAGTTTGTGGTTTGTATGCAGTGTACCAATAAAACCGGAAGAGAAAGATGTAGTGGGGCTTTTTCGAGTAGACCATTTTCTAATCTATATCATCTACAGAAGCTCCTAAACATTTTCAGTTACTGGACATTCATAGTGAAGAAAGATGGTGCTCGGCCACCAGACATAAGGATGGCGGTGGGTTCTTTTCCTCCCAATCCAGTCCTTTGAGGCTCTTGGATAAGAGGCGCGCCTCCAAAGACTATTCTTGTGGACTCCGGTGGTAGGACAGAATTTCACTATCCATATTCCAGGAAGCAGTTTATTGTATAGGAGTGTTCCACACTTCTTTCCATCATTTAACCCTAGTTTCCATTTCCAGAATCACTCCCATCATTTACAGTACGGTCTTTTTTTTCCAGGATTGTAATCATCGTCGTGTCGGGGTTTGTTTGTGAGAGGTGTTTAGAATTTTTTGTATTTGTAAATAGTTATTCTAGCAAATAAGGATCATTTTATATATTTGTGCGTTTGGTGTATTTAATCTTAAGGGTTTTTTTCCTGGGTGTTGTTAATATTCGGGTGGCAGGGTGGAAATCTGGTAGGGCTTAGGTGTTGGCCTGATTTTATCCATCCCTCATTTTAAAAGCGTAGCGGCTTCCTTGCTACGCAAATCTGGTAACACAATCCGCACAAGCTATAAGCTGGGTGGTGTGCTACATCTTTATTACTATGTTTTGTTTAATGGGTGCGCTAATCTGTGATGCCTTACAGTTTCATTTTGAATTCTATTAAAAGTAAATAAAGTGTCTTTTGCCCAATCAGTCATCTTTTCTTTAAAGTGTGGTACACATTTTACAAATTCTGCCAGAGTATGTAAACTTAGGAGTACAACTGTAAATGAATGAGAGATTTCAGTTTTAGATTTTTAGCAAATTTGCAAACCTTTCTGAAAACAGGTTTTCACTTTGTCATTAAGGTTTATTGAGTGCAGATTGATGGGCAAAAATGGCAACTGTACCCATTTAAAATAAAATCTAGGTCACAGTAGATTGTGCAGAAAGTGACAATGTCTGAACACATTCAGAGTTGACTGTAATTATAGAGAAGCACAGACTTGAGAAGGGTACAAGAAGATCTGAAAGGCACTGAATATACATCAGAACTCAGTCCAGTCCATCATACAGAAGTGGAGAAAAATGAAACTATAGCCACACTGCCATGGTCAGGCTGCCCCGCTAAACGTAGCTGTGAACAAGTATGACATAAATTGTCACTCTGACTGAGTTGCAGAAATCAGAGTCTACAATTAAAGAGTATGTTGAAGACTCGACAACCTTCGAGGCACTGCACAAAAAAGGGATTTTGTGGCAATGAAGAAGCCCTGACTGTAAAAAGCTAAAACACGGTGATGCTAGTAAAGGATTTGCAGCATGTCATCTGAAAGATACTGCTAAGATGTGGCACAACATCTTTTGGTCTGATGAGACCAAATTGCAGCTTTCTGATTTGTACAACTAAAGCGGTATGTGTGGAGTCAATCTAACATCATCAAGGCAACACCATCCCCATTGGAAAATGTGGTGGAGGCAGCAGCAGGCTGTTGGCATGGCTTTTAGCAGGTGGCACTGGACAGAACTGATGGATGCTGTACAGTACAGACAGATCCCGAAGGAACAACTGCTCCCCTTTGGTAGAAAGCTTAGACTGCGGAGGAAGTTTGTATTTCAGTAGAACAATGAGATAAGGCACACTGCCACAGTAACAACAGAGAGGCTTAAGATGAAGAAAACGGATGTCCTCAAGGTGCCCAGTCAGAGTCTTGACCTTTACTCTCTCAAACCTGAACGTTGCCTTCCACCACTGTTTCTCTACTAAACCAGCCACAGCTTGATGAATTTTGTAAGGAGGAATGGGCCACTTAGTAGGAATGAGCCGTAGAATTCTGAAGAATCCTAACAACATCAGGTGGAAGGCAAGAAGCAGCCCTGAGCAGGGTGTCAGTCCATCATGGTCTGTTCAAAAAATCCCTGAAAGATGAAAGCACACAGAAAGGAAACGGGGCAAAAAATATAAACACACTTCAATGGAAACAGCTCTGTGGAAGATTTTTTTTTCCAGTGTATTGCAAGAAATCTCCATGTAAGGGAAGAGCTTATTCTGGTCCTGCAATATGGAAATGTAAAAGCTGAAAGAACCGTCTTGACTGACTCGTTCAGTCAGTGAAGACAAAAGGCTCAAAACTCTGCCTTAGGAAAGCCACATTAGTAGTACTAATGTATATGTAAAATATCAGTCATTTCGCAGACTGATGATTATAAAGAAGAAAATGAGATTCGCCACTAACATAACTTGTGTAATCCAATTGTGGTGAAACGTGCCCGGGTCCATGGCAGATAGGAATAGGTGAAAAGAACAGTGCGGCTCCGACCTCGTGAGTGTTAGTGTGCAGGGAGAAAGCTGCACGGCTGCAGAGTGTTTAATGAGGGAGTTGGCTCAGTGTTGGTGAACAGTCGGCACATCCATCCCTCATTGGCTTTCAGAGGAACCTGAACTAATAAAGTGAATAAAAGGTCGGAGTTGGTCAATAGGTGGGAGGAAAGAAAAAGAGAAGACCAAGGAAAAAAGATGAGAGCAGGCATGATTGAGCAATCGGGCCATTGCAATGGAGAGGGGGTGAAGAGGGTGGGATGCCTTGTGGTGGAGTATGGGAAACAGCGATCTAAGGGAAGATCTCTCCTTCAAGAGCAGGAGTGATTGTGGGTTTCCAATGGTCGTGTGGTGTTACTGTGGGTACTGAAGGAGGTGGCTGGGACAAGAGTCAGATGGTGGTCAACGTTCACCATTGCCTCAGTCCTGCTGCAAGATCCTGAGGAGAGACAAGAGGGAGAGAAAGCACAATGGGGATGAGAAAAAACGAGACGATTCTAACTCGATTTGCTTCCTAGTTGTAACACTTCATTGGATTTACTTATTGGTTTTAACATCCCTGCACTATTTTATGGTTTATAGTTGCATTGCACTTGTTGGACCCTTTTTGCATTTAATAAATGCATTTTGCACTATTGCACTTTAAACCTTGTTGTTATGTGCCCTTGTTGGCCCTAGTCCATCCCGGGTTATGACTATCGATGTCCCTGGAAATGGAACGAACCTGTGGCTGCAGGCACCTGGGGCATCACACCAATTCAGGGTTGCCGGGGCTGGACCCCATCCCGGCAGCTTCGGGTGCAAAGCAGGATGCAATTCTGGACAGAGCCCCAGTCGATTGTGAGACACACTGTCACACACTTACACTGGACCAACTATGAATTGACAAATCACCCAGTGGCACATTGTCTATGCAGAATTTGCATATTCTGCCCATGCCTTTGTGGGTTACCTGTCTTAACATTCTAAAAATCCTGCAGTTCTGTTCGGTGTCTGTTCTAGATGCATCGGACGCAAGGCAGGAAACGGCCTTGGACAGACACCAGTACACTGCAGGGGCTCATTAATGCACACAACCACATGGAGTCAATTTAGAATCAACAATTAACCTAACCAGTATGTCTTTGAGGATATGGGAGTAAAAACAATGCAGAAACAGGGAAAACATTCAAACCTGACGCCAAGAAAGCACAGGATTTGAACCTGCGTCTGTCAAAACAGCAATACTAACCACTGCATGGCTACCCAGCAAAGATCAATCAGTACTAAAAATAAAATCGAATACCTGAAAGCATGTCAAATTCTTAATGAGCCCCCTTAGACAAATATGATTGTAGTCTATGCAGACATGACATTTGAGACCAATGTGGTTTTCCAGCAAATGCCTTACCCAATGGTAAAAAGAGTGCTGTGTGTATATATAATGAGTCACTTCAGCCAGTATTGAGGGCCACTGAAAATAAAACTGCAGTAACCACAGGATGAGCCAACACTCATAAAGTCCTGGCCCTCCCAAAGCACTAAAGAAGGAGAGCATTTTCTAGAGACAATAATAATAATACAGAGCTGGCATATCAATTCAAGAAGGTGCAACAAAAAATGATGCAATAATCCACTTGCTTTGCTTTGAAGTTCAAGTTCTTTCTGTCACTTTTCGTGTCCAATGCCTGCACATACACTCAGTGAGCAAATTATTAGGAACATCTGTGTGCTGCTTATCCATGTAATTATCTATTTGGCCAATTACTTGGCAGCAGCACAATGTATAAAGTCATGCAGATACATGTCAGGATCTTCAGATAACGTTTACATCAAACACCAGACTGGGAAAGAAAATGTGATCTCAGTGATTTCAACTGTGCCATGATTGTTGGTGCCATACCTGCTGGTCTGAGCATTTCTCCAACTGCTGATCTCCAGGGATTTTCCCTCACCACGGTCTCTTGAGTTTTCTCAGAGTAGTGCAAAAAATATGCAGGGAGCAGCAATTCTGCAGATGGAAATGCCTTGTTGATGAGAAAGGTCAGAGGAGAATGGTCAGGCCAGACTGGTTCCAGCTGACAGAAAGGCTATGGTAACTCAGATAACCACTTTGTACAACTGTGCTGAGCAAAATAGCATCGCAGAATGCATAACACATCAAACCTTGAGGCAGATGGGCTACGACAACAGAAGACCACGTTGAGTTCCACCTCGGTCAGCCAAGAACAGAAAGCCGAGGCTGCAGTGGGCACAGGCTCATCAAAACTAGACAGTTGGAGACTGGAGAAAAGGTAGTCTAGTCTGATGAATCTCAATTTCTACTGAGGATCACAGATTATAGGGGCAGAATATGGCTGCAACAGCATGAATCCATGCACCCATGCCTTGTGTCAACAGTCCAGGCTGGCTGGTGATGGTGGATTAATGATGTGGAATGCAATGTTTTCTTGAACACTTTGGACCAAATAATACAACTTAATCATCACTTGCATGCCATGGCCTATTTGTGTGTTGTTGCTGACCATGTGCGTCCATTCATGGTCACAATTTACCTATCTTCTAATGCAGAAAGTCCTAATTAATTTTCATTGACTTACCAGTTAATTGTTTCTTTTTCCTTAATTAGCAGCCAAACAATAATGAGATACAAAATGAGTCAAAACATGACCAGCAAACTGTGTCCATCATACAATATCTGAAAATAAAGAAAAGTGAAGGTCTCAAGAATGTTGATCTGCTCAGGTCCCCAAAACATTTTCAGAATGCTCTTAGAAAAGAGAAAATCAACAATTTCAGAAATGTCTGCTATTGCACAATGAGAGCCGCAACAAGCCGTAGAATTTAAGAATGGGTTTAATTAACAAGAAGAATCGGCACCTAATTAAGCAACTGGTTGGAGTGAAACTGGTTGGAGTTTGAGGTCCTGACTTAGTTGGTCTTCAGTTGGCTCACTCACTTCACATTTCATTTCTGTTTGGGTGCCATTTAAGGAAAGAAATGAAGCAATTTAGAGGAACAATGAAGAAATCCAGTGGAACAAATCTTAAAATACAAGTCAATTAAAATTAATTCGAAAGAAGTTAATTAGCAGCAAAAACAGTGCACTAATTAAGAAAAGGGTTAGAATGAAAATCTGCAGCCACTTCGGCCCTTCAGGACCGGAGTTGGGGACCCCTGTTCTGATGACTACTTCCAGCATGATAATGCACCAGGTCACAAAGCAAAGGTTGTCTCCAACTGGTATCAAGAACATGCCAATGTGTTCAGTTCAGTTCATGTCAACATGGACCAGAATCTCAAAGGAATGTTTCCAGCATCTTGTGGAATCCATGCCATGAAGAATTCAGGCTGTTTTGAGAGCAAAGGATGTCCTCTCCAGTATCAGTATAGTGTTGTTAATAATTACCTCAGTGAGAGTATATTTTCTTGTTAAAAGAATTGACAGTGAGGTCCAGTTTTTTTAGGCCAAGTAATGTCAAGTGAATTGTCCACTGTGCCAGAATCAATAAAGGCGGCACTAGAGAAACTTTCACCACCTTGAAAAACCAACACACTTACAAAAAACTGGAATTAAAATAATGAGCCATGCCAGCTTTGCTCAATAAAAACACCTTTTCACTGGCACATTAGTCACTACAGCTGGAAAAGTGGCTTTAAGCTTAGGCCATTGTCACTTTCCTCTCATCTTTTACAAATGTTGTATGGCTATGCTAATGAAGATTGTTCAAGTCAGATTGGTTTTCTAGATTACTTATGCTGTGGGTAATAACTCCATTGCCAAATGGACACACCCTGGATAGCTGTACACAGAGGAGTAACTAGAATACTGTATAATGAGCCATTGTATAAAAAATAAATTAGCCCCCTCCGTGCCACCATGTAAAGTTAAATTAAATCCAATTAAAAGTAACTGCCACCAATGAGATAGCTCAAGCATTTAAGATACATGAAAGGTCAGTAGTCATAATTAAGCTTTATGGAGTTGTGGGAATGGCAACACCATTAACCTTTTGATTCCAATGTCAAGTAGGTTAGTATATTAAAAATAAAGCCTTTGGAACAACAACCATACAGTCACCATGGGACTCCAAGTCTCACAGGTCTTGGTGCAACTGCCACACTTGCAGTGCCTAAAGTTACATCACCAGGCCATATAAATCATTGACGCCACAGGGCCAGGCCAGTATAATAATATTAATAAGATCTACGGGGACTTTCCTCAAATCAAATCAGATTTTATTTCTCAAATAATTATACACACAGTACAGTATGCAGTGAAATGCTTAGTTGCTAAACGCCAAGACTGTGCATTAAAATGACAATAAATACACGAGTCTATAAAATATCAAAAATCAATATGTACAATTACATCAGTAGAAGGTATTATATTAATAATTTAGAAATATGTAATAAATAACTTACTTAATATAGGAGAATTATCAATAGGGCATCATGTAACTCCAGGCACTGTCTTCATTTAGGATGCAGATGGACTGTAGACAGAAGCTTCTCCTCAGTCTCTCTGAATCGGTCTTCAGGCAGCCATGGTGTTTCCCCGTCCGTAGCAAAGAGAAGAGGCCGTTGTTGGGATGGCTGGTATCTAATATATAATAAAACACTAAGATATGTGTGTGTCACTTCTTCAGGACAGTTTGGCTTTGGTGTGATTGGTCAGTCTAACTTTGCTTTTGTGACTGAGAGAGGAAGTATAAGATGAGACACATAAGGAGGAGTAAAGGAGTAGGAGGCACACTGATGGTATCCTTCAAAGAAGGGAGGTATAAAAGCTGACAGGAGGTGAGCAAAAGGCACCTCAGAATGACAAAGTCTCAGAGTCTAAGAAGCAGGCTTTACGAGAAGGTCCTCAGGGGAGGGAATTCTGGAGAAGAGAGTGTTAGACATGCAAGGAAACAGAGGAAAGGTGCTGAAGGTACATGTGGGGCAAGAGATATCAAATATTTTTAAATTTATTTTAGAACCTGTCTTTTTTATTTTATTACGTTTAATTAAAAGCAAATAGCAATCCCTACAATCAAATCAAACTTAAAATAACAAAAATTCCCATCCAAAAGAAAGAAAGAGGAGAGCCAGCCAACAAAGCAAATCTTTGAAGTAGCAAGGAAGGAAAATTATCCTTTACCCTGATAAAGAAGCTTATTTTAAAATATTACTGATTAGATTCTGCCATATTTTAAAAAAGTTTTGAATAGATCCTCTAAGTGAGAATTTGATTTTTTCCAGTTTCAAATAGTATAGGACATCAGTTACTCACTGATTTAAAAGTGGTGGGATTGGATTCTTCCAGCTGAGCAAAATAAGTCTATTTGCTAGTAGTGAAGGTAAGGCAATTACGATTTGTTTGTCCTTCTCCACTTTAAGCCCATCTGGAAGTCCATGAAACACAGCTGTTAATTGGATTAGGAGGGATTGTGACACCAAGGCTATCTGATAGACATTCAAATATTTTTGTCCAAAACAATGTTAATTTGGTGCAGGCCCAAAACACGGGGCCCAGTGAGGCTGGAGCTCGATTGCAACGTTCACAGATTGATTCTTGCACTGGAAACATCTTTGACAGGTAATGTGACGAGTCACTAATAATGTTCTTTGCTCTGGACCAAGATTGTTTAATGTGGATATCCTGGACGTTAGAAGGTGTACGCCGAATATTGTGCTCAGCTGACTACACCGCACGCTACAGAGCTGTATGCTGTTTCCAAAACAAGTGGTGGTAACTCCTGTCACAGTACTTTAAATGGTTCTTTAGTATTTGGGAGGGCAGCCTACAAGCCCTGATGCTTCTGAAGTGGTAAGGGCATGGCTGTGCCTTCTTCACCAAACTTTCCAGAGAACCAGGTCAGGTCATCTATGCTGTAGACACTGAAAGTAACCAGAGTGCTATTAATACTGAGAGAGGTGGTAGTGCCTCTGTTGTTTTCTCTTAAAGTCCACAATCATCTTCTCTGTCTTGGCTCACATTCAGGAGTAGAGTGTTGTCCTGACACCAGTGTGATAGACTCTCTGCACTTCAGGTGAGCCTGCTCATTGCTTTTAGAGTTCAGGCCTACCACAGTTGTGTCATCAGCAAACGTGACAATGATGTTAGAGTCATGTACAACTGTGCAGCCATATGTGTAGAGGGAGTAAGATACAGAATACAGCCCTGTGGAGCCCCCTGTGTTGTCAGTGAGGGATGATGATGATGAGGTGTGACCACCCACTCAAAGCACCTGCGGTCTACCTGTCAGGAAGTTAAAAATCCCCTGTGTGTGAGCTTGGTGACAAGTTTACAGGGGATTATTTGTTAAGTGCAGAACGATAGTTTATAAATAACATTCATACATAACTCCCCTGCGGTGGGCTGGCGCCCTGCCCAGGGTTTGTTTCCTGCCTTGAGCCCTGTGTTGGCTGGGATTGGCTCCAACAGACCCCCATGACCCTGTAGTTGGGATATAGCGGGTTGGATAATGGATGGATGGATGAACATAACTCCCTCTCCTGTTGTCCATGTGGGCCAGTACTGAATTTGAGATCATTTGTATCACTTAATGCACTGTTCGCTCAGTAAAAACACTGACAAGGTTAAGGATGTCAACTCCTTGGCTGCCTCCAGTGTATCATCAAAATGGCTCAGAGAATTACTGTCACTAAGCTACCATCACTGGAAGATCTCTTCACTACCTGCTGCAGCAGAAAAGCAAAGAACATTTGTAAAGATCCAACCCTCCCTGGCCATAGCATTTTTACTCCTCTGCCCTCTGGTAGGCACTTCAGAGCCCTGCATGCCCACATTACCAGGCTGAAGAACAGCTTTTACTCCAAAGCAATTAGTCTATTAAATGCACATCGGTCACTGCCCCTTCCTATAACAGAGACCACCTCTAATTGAACTGAACTTCTTCAACAATCATGCGTTACACTTATATATGATCCATTTAGAACTTATGACCATTGCATTGACTGTAATCTTCACTGTGACTTCATTTATTGATTATTTATTTATGCTTATATGTTTACCTTTACTTTGTGTATACAGAGGAGGCCAAAAATGTATGCACACTCCAACAAAAGAAACACCTGTAACAAAGTTGTGATATTAAATTTATACTGGCATCAAGGGATTCATTTAAGTCAATTTTGACTTCTACATTTACAACAGGTGCTTAAAATGGTTACCATGAGCGTCCACACACACTTCTTATTACGGCAAAATACTGCCTGAACAATGTTGGCCAAAGTGTCCAGTGAGACTGTTGCGCATGCTGTTTTCACTTTCTTCTCGAAGTGCGGCCATTTTTTGCCCCCCTCTGTATTTGGAGCTGTTAATAGTAACTGTGATTCTCATAGTTTAATGTTTACTTAATTGTCTACTCTTATATACTTTTATCTAAGGCACCTGTAGGCTTTCTCCAAATTATATTTCATTGTATTGTACAGTGACAATAAAGGTATCTGCCATCTTTACATCAATGAACTTGGTACTGCCAATATCCAAAGTACTACCCCTAGCACACAGAAAACTATGAAGAACTCAGTTATGTTTTGAAAGTTTATACTTCACATTTGTGGCAGATGAAGTTTAATGTCAGTAAATGTAAAGTATTACACATAAGAAGTAAAAATGTTAGGTTGGAATACAATAATGGGAGGTCTGAAAATCGAGAGTACACCTTATGAGAAGGACTTAGGAGTTGTAGTGGACTCTACACTATCAACTTCAAGGTAGAGTTCAGAAGCCACAAGTCCAAGGAGGTTCTGCTCAAGCTTTATAACACACTGGTGAGGCCTCATCTGGAGTACTGTGTGCAGTTTTGGTCTCCATGCTACAAAACGGACATAGCAGTGCTAGAAATGGTCCAGGGATGAGCGACCAGGCTGATTCTAAGACAAGAGAGGATGAGTTATGAGGAAAGATTAAAAGAGCTGAGCTTTTTCAGTTTAAGCAAAAGAAGATTAAGAGGTGACATGATTGAAGTGTTTAAAATTGTGAATGGAATTAGTCCAGTGGATCAAGACTGTTATTTTAAAATGAGTTCATCAAGAACACGGGGACACAGTTGGAAACTTTTTAAGGGTAAATTTCGCACAAACATTAGGAAGTTTGTCTTTACACAGAGAACCATTGACACTTAGAATAAGCTAGCAAGTAGTGTGGTAGACAGTAGGACTTTCAAAACTTGACCTGATGCTTTTTTTAGAAGAATTAAGTGGATAGGACTGGCGAGCTATGTTGGGCTGAATGGCCTGTTCTCGTCTAGATTGTTCTGTTCTAATGTTCAGTCCGCTTATCACTGGTCAGAGAGATTGTCTAATGTGTTAGATTATATTTATGTTTGCTCTATTAGAGAAACTGTTCTCCAGTTGACTTTGACTTACCTAGCATAGGTGACAATGACCTTACTGCTGCTACTCCAACATCTTTCTAAACTGTGCAGCTTTGGTTTGCTCCCACATACCAGATTTGCTTTACTAGTAAATCTCATGTGATCCTTATGAATGAATGTGTGTGTGCCTGCAGGGACTGTGACATGGGATGGCGTGGTACCCTGTTCAGGGTGCCATGCACCGTTGTGATCCTGAAACACCTACATTGTTGGACGGATGTAAAGAATGGAGCGACTTTACTTTCTTTCAATTTCTGTAATTGCTATGCCCTATATAATCAAAGACGGTACATCCATACAGAATAAACCTGTTGTTCTAATTAGTTTTCGATTAGGCACAGAAATGCGGTCACTACAAGTAAAACAAACACCGTTCAACTTTGTATACCCTTTTTATCAGGAAAGAATCCATTATGCCTCAGATAGGCAAATTAACTGAAACCCGCACTCGAAACGATTAAGGAAGCCGCGCGTCAGGATGACACACTGTAGCAGCTGACAAGAACTGAAGACAGCAGCGAATGCGGATTCACCGTTAAAAAAAAAAAATCTCACACTGAGGATGCACCGACAGTGAGTGAATGAATTAGAAACTGAATTGGATTAAGAAGAATGCAGCGAGGCCGGCTGTGTACGTAGCTCGCCGTGCCTTAGGCGCTTGCAGATTTCCCGCAGGTTCCGATTCTCGACCAACGCAAATCTATGGGTAGAGGTGTCTCGTTCGCAGGGCGAAGATGCTCGAGCGCCTCGGTTCCAGTTATTGCGATCACGTTTCTCAGTCTTGCAACGCCGCATTCTGAGAGAAGCACTTGAATGAGCGCCGGTGCTGAAGAAGACCTTCGGCGAAGGTGTCAGTCGCAGGAAAATCCCAAAATCATGCAGCAAAAGCAGAGAGGAAAAGATGTGAGAGGAAGCACCGGGCAGCGGAGATAACGGGGACAGAGGGCCACGTGAAATTCTAGCCCGACGCGGCGCCTCATTTGCTGAATGTTGCTGTCTTTGGACTCGCCGGCTTGCTGCCTTGAAGCGGTGCAGGGGATCTTGGACACGCCACTGAGAGGGATCAGGGCTGCCTCGCTGGTCCGGCGGAGGCTTGCCGACTTGTCGACGCTGCAGAGGGCTGCCGAGTTACGCGCGGAATGGGCTGCGCCCCCAGTATTCACGTCTCTCAGAGCGGGGTGATCTACTGCAGGGACTCAGACGAGTCCAACTCCCCGCACCAAACCACCACTATCTCCCAGGGCACCGCAGCTACTCTACATGGCCTCTTCATTAAGACCGACGCCGCCGAGTCCATCCCGTCAGTGCTGGCTTACCAGAGCCGGCACACCCGCACCAACTCCCGCCGAGAACGCAGGGACAACAGCGGGGGACAGTGCTGCATCGAGGCCGAGACCCAGACCAGTCACACCAGTGTTAAGGTACGGGGGCACCACGGCGGGCTTACTTAAATCGATTAATAAAATAAAATAAAAAAAAACGTGATGGCAATGACGATGAGGTGCCATGCACACAGGTGAACGACAGCAAGTGGCTGGGAATTCGAGCGTTTTTATGGGGGGGTGAGGGGGGTTGCTGCACGGTCACACCTGCGGTGAGTTTAGCACGAGTTATCATAGTCTTTACACAAACACTAGTATATGTTTTTTTTTACCGTTACTAAATGTGTAGGTATGTACGTATTTATTTTAAAGATGTTTGCATATATTAATTTCAAGTATATGTAATGCGTATACACAGTTGATGTTGAGCCCCAATAACCGTGATGCCAAGGGCATATATAGATACATGATGCATATTCATAGACAAATATGCCTATGCATACACACGTATATTATTCAATGCATATGTACATTATACGAATATCCTGAGCAGGCCTTCTTTAATGAGAGCCTTCTCTGTGTAACAGGGACAATGGTGGAGGGTACTCTGGAGGTGAGTCCTGTCCGTGAGTCATGCACAAATAGCAGTGCAAGATACTCCTATCATATACAGTACACTGCACCCATTCACGGACATACATATCAGCATTGATCTCCCAACCATGTGCCCCATGTTCAGGGAAAAAATGTGAGCTTTGGAAAGCAATTGATTGCATGTATTCGCACACACACAGTACTTTTGTAATCTGCTCTTTCCTTGTCAGATCTGTGAGCCAAGGTTTATCCTCGAAACTCCTCATGTAAATCAGGAACAATCCCTGGGCAGGTCTTCAGCTAATTTAGAGTCACCGGATCATTTTATCTGAGTAAGAATGATTTATATGAGCAAGTTTAAGGATGTGCACTGAGATTATCTGGGCACAGAATGGTGCCACCTCTCTGTAATCCTATAAACTATTACTTAGCTGACACCTTCATGCAAGGCAACTTACAACATTTAAGCAATGCAATTGGTTGTGTTGATTTTTTCCAGGGCGGCACGGTGGCGCAGTGGTAGCACTGCTGCCTCACAGTAAGGAGACTTGGGTCCTCCCTGCGTGGAGTTTGCATGTTCTCCCCATGTCTGCATGGGTTTCCTGCCACAGTCCAAAGACATGCAGGTTAGGTGTGTTGGTGATCGTAAATTGTCCTTAGTGTGTGCTTGGTGTGTGTGTGTGCCCTGCAGTGGGCTGGCGCCCTATTCAGGGTTTGTTTCCTGCCTTGCGCCCTGTGTTGGCTGGTATTGGCTCCAGCAGACCCCATGACCCTGTATTAGGATATATCGGGTTGGATACTGATTGACTGGCTGATTTTTTCCAATTAGAGAACAAGTAGGTGACGTGACTATTTACTGATAGAGTGTCAGTAGTGGGATTTGAAGCCACAACTTTAGGATTTGAATTCCAAAGCCTTAACCACTACACTACCTGCATATCTGTCTATCTAACAATCAGATTTTATATATCCAGGGTCACTCAAACCGTTTAGAGTCACCAATCAGCTTAACAGACATAACTTTCATGCCAGCCTCTTTCTTAATTAATAACCATTTACTGCTTTCTAATTGAAAAGACATCTTTTGCTTGAATTTTAATTGCCTCACTTGTTTCGATTCAGAACTTTCAGTTTTTTTTCTTTTTAACTTAACTACAGCCATCAGATGACAGGCTAACTTAGGGGTCTCAGGTTATGCCCACACTACTACGTTTTCCTTTAAAAAACACAGACATTAGCCTCTGTTCATTCTCATTTATCTGAGCGCACCATCTAGATATTCAATGGAGATGAGTAGATCAATATTTTGAGACAAAGTGTATGATGCACGCATACTATAGGCCTAAATGCAGTAAAGTCGTTTAGTCATCATTTGGCTCACTTTTCAAGGTTTTAATTTTTTGGGCCACTGGTTATCTATCTATCTATTGTTATATAGTGCCTTGTAATCTATCTATCAGGTTTTAAAAATATCATTCCCTGCCACGGACGCTCACACTACCTACTTAGTTACACCAATTAGCCTTACAGACACACCATTGAGATGTGAGAGGAAACAATTTAATGTGGAGAAAAATGGAGCTGCATTCTATACTCTGATGGGTATGGTGGCCACACACATACCACCATGTAATCCTTATTGTTAATATTTTGAAATATAACAGTAGTGTTTATTGTGAAGGGCTGTTACTACTGCTGACTTTTAGTTCCTGGAATTCATGGAAAGGCTAGACAGTTGCCTTTTTGGTGGTTGCATGTAATCTGTTTTTTCTCAGGGTGCTCTGATTTCATCGGGTTTTCTCAAAGACAAATATTTAAGGTTAATTGAGAGATCTGTCTTGGTCTGGAGTGAGTGAATGTGGCCATTGATTGACTGGCATACCGTCTGCAATTAGAGTTAGCCTTGCGCCTGATTCTAGTTGAATAGGCTTTGGCCCTCCCCACGCCTAAAATACATTGAGCAGATGGATGGAGTTTATTATAAAATATTTTCAGATTAATACATATAAACTCCGTATATGACTTCATCTTTTTACCTTTTTATCTCTATTTTTCTCTATTTCACTGATCACTTCTACCACTTTCTTTTATGTGGAATTGCTCCCTGGACACATTTTACTATTTTTACTACTTGACATGGATTTTTACACTCCGAGAATCGCCTATTCAAGTAGTCAGCTTAAAGCACTGAGAAGAAATGCTCATGCCGGTGTGGTTCCTTATTTACCTGACGAGGTAAGAAGACGATATCGGGGCAGCCGAGCCGGCGCAAAGATAAAAGATAAGATTAAATCAAGACAACTTGAGAGAAAATGGCGTTATAAACTGTCGGTGCCTTCTGTGATCCTGGGAAATGTGAACTCACTACCAAATAAGATCGACGAATTGGCTGTGCTGGTGAAAAATGTCAGAACCTGCAGAGAATGCAGCTTGCTGTGTTTTAGTGAATTGTGAATTTCCCCTTGGGATTAATAAAGTATCTATCTATCTATCTATGTATCTATCCATATCATGTTCTTATGTAAGCCTTTAAATGAAAGTTTAATTATGTGATTAAATCGCTTAGATCTTTCCCTTATTTACTTGCACACCCCAGTAGTGGGTCATAGGACACAGAGCTTTTTCTGGAACCAGGAGCCAACCATGGATGAAGTGACAGTCAGTCATTGGGCATACGTACACACATACAGGGCCATTTAATAAAACATACATATCTTTGGGAGAAAAATCAAGGTACCCAGAGTACAACCACATAGATGGGGGAGAATATGTAGAGTTGAAGATGAGCCTAGGATTTAAACTCGGACTCTAATGCTAATGGCAACCACTGCACTACCCATATTTATAAAATGTAATCACTGGAGTTTGTTAAAAAAGCTGATTTCTGCTTAATATCTTATTACACATAATAGGTTTAAACTCATTTGTAGGAATATTCTTTGCTGTGATTCAAGGGTGTTTCCCAGGACAAGTGAATGAAATATCTATGTGAAATTTTGTGGCCAATGGGGGCCCTTCACTTTCCGCAAGGAAGAAGGGTGAAAAGGAATGAGGGTCCCAAAAAGGTATACTGCTTAGGGCCCCAAAAGATCTAGGAATGGCTACTTCAAATCACATACATATGAGACTGTACCGGTAAATGTGTAGCTCTGGTGAAGTTGGCTTTAAATAAATGTATTTGTCAGGATGTAGAATCATTCTCTAGGTAAAACCATCCAATTTTCTCTTGTACAGTACTTGTGGACTTTTCTCTAACTGGAACAGTCTAGTAACAATCACACAATTGATAACAAATATATTTTAGAATGTTCTAAATTATAGGAAGAAAGAAATATCTTATTTAATGAAGTTTAATTGTGGTGTTATTCATTATATGGTGTAGCAGGTGTCTTACCTTCAGTGCTAGAGAGCCGCCCTGGTTTCAGGTGTTTCTTTCAACTCGATTGCTTGAACAGAACTTAAAGTTGTGATGGGAAAATGAAGCCTCGTGAAGCTTTGAGGCTTTGTTTCTATTTGTGTCTAAAAAGATTCGAAGCTTTGAAGCCTCAGCCTGAGGTCAAGGTGAGCTCTCAAGAGCGCAAGTGAAGCAGCACTCACTGTTTCAGTCTCATGTTACCAGTAAAAAGTCAGAAAAGTCTCTGTTCATTTTATTTACCTAAGGTCCTTGTCCGTTTATACTAACTAACTTTTGAGCGCTGTTTTCCGCTGTTAGTCGCCGTCTGTCACCAAAGCTCTTCAAATCTCTCACAACCCAACATTGTTGAATGAGAATGATGCATTTTGTATAGGCTACCTATTAATTTAGTGCCAAAGCTGTCAAACCAATAAAGCGCACTGTGAAGCACTGATGACGTTCGAAGCTTCAAACGTCACGGGTCACGTGACAGCGGTGTTTTGACAACAAGCTCCGATGCAGTGATTCGGCTCACTACACTTCAGATTGACTGACACAAGCTTCGGTATCGTTTTTCCCATCTCTAACTTGAAGTCAGTGACAAAACTTGTTTAACTTCGTTGTGTTTAAGTGCTCCAGTCAGCCACATCAGGTCATTCTTTTACTGTAGATTTTTCTTGCTTAGAATACCAAGCAAATGATTGTGGACTAGAGCAAACTAATAATTATCTGTCCTTTCTTTCTCATTTCTTTACAAACGTTTTATTAACACTAATGCATCATGATGAACACACACATAGGTGTAAATGTTTCAAAGTTAGATGATGAACTGCTAGTTCCATTGTCGTTTGCATCACGTTGTTAATTGTCACCTGCCTCTGAAAACAAAAAGCAATTAATGGCAGTGAGTGCAGCTGTTTAAGAGCAAAAAAGCAATTAAGGGTTGGGAATCTTAAGATGCCAGTTAATGAAAATGAAGCGTAAAAATGTTGCTTCAGTAGTAATTGCTCCAGCAGCCATAATTGGCTTCTAATTAAGAAAATGGATGGTAACAAAAACCTGTAGCCAGTGTGGCTTTCCAGATCTGACCTGAGGACCCCTGTTGTATGCTGTGTACTGTATAACTTAGGGTTCTGTGAACTAATTGTCCTCATATGGTGGTTCTGTTTTCTGAATTGGATTAATTATGTTGAAAGGTTTAAGAAATACTACTGTTTCAGCCAACTATTGGTTCTCTAGATCAGAGGTTCTTAAACTCGGTCCTGAGGGACCACTGTGGCTGCAGGTTTTTGTTCCAACCAGATTCCTAATCAGTGACAACACCTGATAGCACTGATCTCTTTTAATTAGCTGGTTTTATTTATATTCTACATTCAGAGAAGCACAGCAGCATGATTTTTACATTTATAAGAAACATTTCTTATAAATATTTCTGTTTTTGCTATGAATTTAAATGCTTAACTCTCTTTTTATTATATCTCACCCTTTCTCTGTGCAGTTTGCTCCCTTCATTGAATATTAATAATGACAATTAAAAACAAGCAGAGCAGAAACCCAAGCAAACAACACTCGATCGTGAAAGGCTGCAACTAATTTTGCGTCAGCCCCACAAAGTAGTAAATAACGGATTAATTAAACAATAAGAACACCTAGAATGACAATCAAGATGAAAAAACTGTTAAAAAAGAAACAAATACATATAACTGCTTAGTACATTTTACTACTTTTTTTTTTTTTTTTACCAAACTTAGTTTTCTAATTTGTATATTTTTCCCCAAAACAGGGAATCTGGGAAACAACAGTTCACTTAATTAGCACAGGAGTCCAATTAAAAACAGAGGCTGGTTGGAACAAAAACCCGCAGCCACAGTGGCCCCCCAGGACCGAGTTTAAGAACCCCTGCTCTAGATCAGTGGTTCTCACTCTCGGTCCTGCGGCTGTGGACCCCCTGTGGCTGCAGGTTTTTGTTCCAAGCAAAGTCTATTTTTAATTGGACTGCTAGCCTCATGAAGTGATCTGTTACTACCCAGTTTCAATATTTTGGAGTCAATGTAAAAACTACTTTTTAATAATATTTTAGTCCTGATTTTCATTGTTCTTTTCCAGGTTTTCTGGTTATTTAATCCATTATTTACTAATTAGTGGGTCTGACTTTAAAGTAGTTGCAGCCTTTCATCATTCAATGCTGTTTTCCCAGGTGTCTGTTCTGCTTATTTCTACTGTAATTGTCATCATTAAGATTCAACGAAAGAAGCAAACTATCCAGAAAAATGTCAAAATGATAGAAAAAAATTTGTTAAGCATTTAAAGATATTGAAAAAACAGAAATACTTCTAAATATTCCTTAAATGTAAAAATCATACTATTGTGCTTTTCTGAATGTAGAATAAAAGAAGAGATAAACGTCCAGCTAATTAAATGAGATCAATTATGATCACTGATTGTGAATCTGGTTGGATCAAAAGTCTGTAGCCACAGAGGGTCCCCAGGACCGAGTCTGAGAACCCCTGCTGTAGATTATTATTCTGCTTGTAGATGTACACCATAGAGCTGTCCAGAAGCACACCACAGTTCTGTCATTTTACAGTAAGTGGAGTTTTTCATGTCTTGCTTCCATCATTGCTCATTAGAGTTGACCTCTTGAGCAGAGATCTTGTCATAATACTAAAACCTGGACCGGCCCATGGTGTCATGAGTGCTTTGTAAAGCAGTTTAGACCAATGTATATCCCCATTTACAACCTACAGTATGCACTCATATTTGCCATTTGCTGTAGACCACAATTCCATTATCATAGCAGAGTGAAACGCATGATTTTTCCTGAATGCTGCTTCTAATTTACAATACACCCTGTTAACTACCACTATCAATGACATGTTCAGCAGTCTAGCATTTTATTTCTGATTAATATTTTATGAACAAATTAAGTATTTAACAATTGGCTGCCACCAGTTATAGCCTGTCTCTGTTCAGAACAGTTAGACGATTCATATTTATGATCCATGTCTACTGTTTGAAGTACAAGACCTGAAAAAGAAAATGATGTGGAAATTGCGGGAAGTGATAGTGTTTCTCAGGCTAGCATTCCATATTTGATTCTGTCATATTTCATTTATAATTGCTTTTCAATCATACATATTCAAAATGTGGCGATGCAGTTGGTGCAGTTGTCTTGTAGCTCCAGGAGATCGGACTTGAATCCTGGCTCACTCACTGTCAGTATGGCGTTTTCGGGTTCTCCCATCGTCTGTGTTGTTGTTTTTTTTTTCTCTGTTTAATTTGGTTTATTCATTCTAGGTTATTTGACAACCCTAAATTGACTTGTGTGATTATCGGTTTGTTTCCTTTCTAACACTTGACGTTTTCAGTTTTGGTTCCAGAACTTTACGACCCTGTAAATGGAGCAAATGGATTCAGGAATTGACAGATGGGTAAAGAATTAACACATATGTTTTATTTTATCAGTCCAACCATTCCTGAGCCTCTGTAATCCAGTTATAGATTCATAATCTGAAAAGACACAAAATAGGGACCAACCCTGGATGGGCCACCAGTCCATTGCAGGGGACACTTATTCATGTAGGGACAATTCCCAGTAAACTGTTCATCCAAATTGCAAGAAAGCTTTGAATTCTCAGATAATTCAGTTCTATATAGTTTAGATTGTTCTTATTTAGCAGTCTTCAGTGAAGCAAAACGCTGTGACAAGTTCTCAGGTAAGATGCAAATGCAAACTTTACAAATTACTAATTAAATAAAGAGTACCCATAAAGATGCAAATATGTATAAACAGGCAGGAAAACAAAGTAGTTTGAAACCAATTAACATATGGTAAATGGAGCATAGGAATATCTGTCCATGAATTAATTAATTGCTGAACTAAAATAAGATGAAAACACCACACCACAAAGATTTAAACGCAGGACTCTGAAATTGATAGGCAGCGGCACTAACCACTGCTCTACCATTTGCCATATACATTTTCAAAAATGTATTTATGATAAATTGCAAAATTATTTTTCAAAATTCTGCAAGCTAACTTATTTTTATTGTCATGTTTTGTATATCAAAAACAATTTGTTTTCTATCCTGTTATTTTTGCAACAATGGTGGCTTGACAGGAAATAATTCTGGATGGGCTGCTAGTCCATTACCAGGCACATCAAGTTTGGTTTATTTGTTTATATTACTATCCATCCATCCATCCAATATCCAACCTGCTATATCCTAACTACAGGGCCACGGGAGTCTGCTGGAGCCAATCCCAGCCAACAAAGGGTTCAAGGCAGGAAACAAACCCTAGGCAGGGCGCCAGCCCACCGCAGTATGTTACTATGTCATTTCAATTTATTCTAAAACTAACAGGTGCTACCCGTTTAAGATGGGTTGAAATCTAAGTAATCAACGTAGTGCTCAGTGTTAACCTTTGTAGTGCACCATGTGATAAAAATCTCTCTTATATGCCTTTTGGTATGGGATTAATAAAAGCAGTGTTAATATTTGTGATGTGCCAACTATTGGAATAACAAATGCAATGCATTTTACTATCAAACATGTTTGTGATGGACAGATCCAGACAGACACAAAGACTCAGTTATTACGGTGGATGAATAATCATAAATGGCAGCACTATAACACATACATATACTGTAATAGTGCAAGGGCACTAGATTTAATTCCAGGCTGGGCTTTCTTCTGAATGCAGATTTTATGCACGCTCAGTGACTACAAGGATATTCTCTGAAACGTCATGTTTCTTCCCACAGTTTCTGGTTGCCTCCGTGTGACTATGTTTGTGTGGCCTCTAAAAGACTGTCAGATTACATAAGCAGGGTTAAAAAAGTTAGGATGAATGCTCATGGGTCGCATAACCATCTTGAATTTACCATATCTTGGTGGACCATTTGCCAAATTGTAGAAGCACAATGAAGCAGACCCACAAGTCATTGAATTTGTGCAGCTCATGAAATATAATCCTAAAAGCTGTACCGTGTTCATAACCTTGCTGGATCAAAAATATGCTGATATAAGCAGATGTATGCAATATAATCCATCTGATCAACCTGCCGTTTTAATTTTACTGTGTAGTCAGCTAATTGATTTTCTTCTATTAAAGTGCTGTCAACGTAAAGCCAGATTTCAGTTATTTGTGTTAAAAACCAATTAGGTGGGTTCCTTTATTTTAGGCATTCAGCACGATTATTGACTCCAGAGGTGCCAAGCTACTTACATGTCTAGGTTTTTAATTGCATCCTTGCATGTTAGTGAAGTATGTAAAACGATGTTTTATTTTTCAATTGCTTTGTAAAATTCTTAGAAACAGCTAATGACTAGAACCGATTTTAAGTATGAAAATATAAGGAGGCGATTTAAGGAGAATAGGCTACTTCAAAATTGTCTATTCATTTTATGTTTTTAAAACAATATCACTTTGAGACTTGAAACACCCCCAGGGTTCTACTTATCATCTCTGTATTTAGAATTACAGACTTTTAAGGAATAACTTACTGTGTGTGGTTTGTTATTTTGTAATCACGCACTGTTTACAGTGTCGAAAAGGAAAATCATGTTGTGTCACAATGGATAATGGAATGAAGTATGTGAAGCCACAACAAAGCAGTGATAATAGAACATCTTTAAAAGTCAGTTTGATAGATTGAAAACAGTTTACAAATGATTTTAATTTGAATAGATGGAGCCATGCAAATGTTTTGGCATCTTCAGTCTAGAATACAGCCATTTGACCACCTCACCAAATCAAATATGGTCTGTGGTCCGTTAGAACATTAGAAAAACTTTGGACAGGAACAGACTATTCAGCGGAACAAAGCTCACCAGTCCCATCCATGGAATTCCTCCAAAACAACATTAAGTCAAGCTTTCAATGTCCCTAAAGTTCTACTGTCCACCACACCACTTGGTAATTTTTTCCATTGGTCTCTAGTTCTCAGTGTGAAGAAAAATGTCCTAACTTTTGGGTGAAATTTACCCTTAACAACTTTCCACCTGTGTTTTTGATGAACTCATTTGAAAGTAGCAGTCTCGATCCACTTTACTGTATCCTTTCATAATTTTAAACCCCTCAATCATGTCACCCGTTAATCTCCATTTCCTTAAACTGAAAAGGTTCAGCTCCTTCAATCTTTCCTCAAAATGCATCCTCTGTAGTCCAGGAATCAGCCTAGTCATTCTTTCCTGGACTTTTTCTAGTGCTGCTATGTCTTTTTTGGAGCCCAGAGACCGAAACTGCACACAGTACTCCAGATGAGGCCTCACTAGTGTGTTATAAAGCTTGAGCATAACCTTCTTTGTCTTGTACTGTAAACATCATGCTATATAAAGTAATATTCTGTTAGCCTTCTTAATGGCTTCTAACACTGCTTGGAAGTTAAAAATGACAAGTCCACTATGACTCTTAGGTTACTCTCATAAGGATACTTTCAATTTTCAGATCTTCCATTGTGTACTCAAATCTAATATTTTTACTTTCATGTATAATATCTTACATTTACTTACAATAAATTGAATTTGCCACAAATCTTGCCAAGCCTCTCTGTAATGCCAGTCCATCTTGCTTGGTATCATCTACACACTTAACCAGCTTGTTACTTATATTCCTATCCATATCATTTATATATATTAAAAGTAGCAGTTACTGTAGTTGCTGACCCCTGCTGAACACCACTCTTAACATCAGCCAATTCTGAGAAGGTTTCTTGCACCATAAACCTCTGATTTCTCTGTTTGAGCCAATTCTGCATCCATGTATTCACTACACCCTGAACTTCCTCTTCTTTTAGTTTGATTCCCATCCTCTCATGTGGCACCTTATCAACTGATTTCTGAAAGTTAAGATAAATAATATCGTACGCACCAGTCTGAGCGTATCCTTTTGATGCTTTCTCCTAGAATTCCAGCATGTTAGTAACACATGATCCCTAAAACACCTGTTTTTGTCATGTACTGCTCAGTCTGTTCCTTAATAATTCCTTCCATTACTTTACCTGTGATGCACGGTAAGCTTACTGGCCCATAGTTACTTGGATCTGCCTCATCACTCCTTTTATATAATGAAATAATGTTTGTTATTTTCCAGTTCTTATAAAATTCCACAGTGTGTTGTGACTCTTTAAAAATATGCATCAAGGGCTTAAAAGTGTACTCACTAACTTGTTATGAACTCTGGGATAAATGTTATCTGGTTCCAGTGATTCCTTAGATTTCAACCTATTTAATCTAAGCAGCACTTCTCCCTCTACAATTTCTAAATCACGCAGTACCTTCTTAGTGCTCCCTGTTATTGCTGGAAAGTTCTAAAACATTAGAAAAGGTTTAGAGTGTTTGCCATTTCACAAAGTTGTAAGCATATGGTATTATTTTAAAGGAAAATATACCAACTTAGAATAACTAAATAAAAAAAAACAGAATACTCATTGGTCATGAAGTAAAGTAACTGGAGAGGGACTGTTCAGTATTAAGTGGATATAAAGAGATGGAGTGCACATTATTAATGAAAGCAAGTGCATTTGATTAAAAGTGTCAGAAAGAACGGGCAAGTGAGAGTGTCATTTAGCCCATAGAGGCTCAACCACTGCTGGCCAGTTACTTTCCATTAATTTTCAGTATTCTAGTTCGGATGGAGTGAAGAAAAAAACTTTAGTAATTAACAGATGCCTGAAAATCAGTACCTCTACAACCCCATCACTTCCTGGCCTAAACAAGACCCACAAATGTTGGCTATTCTTATGAAGAGGCTCAAGATTCTGCTTCCTACAATGTATTTTTCAGTAGTGGCTGCTTCATGTAAGTAAATATATAATAGCATTCCATATAAACAATGCAATTAAGTCAGCGTTTTAGCTTTTTAATGTTATTTCCAGATAGAAAAATATGCTACAATTCAGTAGTGGCTGCTTCATGTAAGTAAATATATAATAGCATTCCATATAAACAATGCAATTAAGTCAGCGTTTTAGCTTTTTAATGTTATTTCCAGATAGAAAAATATGCTACCTTTCAGCAATTGTTAATGGTTTCTTACCTTGGAAGTGCAGACTTCAAATTAGTATTGTAGATAGTTTTAATGTTTCCTTTTGCCTCGTTTTTAGTAATTCCATCCAAACTATGACTTTGACAGATGTTAGGAGTTATATTCACCAAATCGACAAGCTATTTAAAGGGGCAGGCTCAGGTAAGGATCAGATTCTAGACCCCCTGGAGGTCATAGTGAAGGTCAGGTGAGGTTGGGGAGCATGCACTGGTACAGCACATTACTGCACCCACCACACAACAAAACAGCTCAGGATCCTGGTTGGCAACTCCCCAGGCAGAAATGCAGTCCAGTCCCACCCTCTGGAAATGACCGTCTATCTACTGTAGCCAGGTGTTATGTGGGTGTCCCCTTGGTCTGGTCCGGCCACTCAGGTCTTCAACAATTAGGATCCTGCAAGCCGGATCATCCTTGGGAATCACACCACATGGCTGAAGTGCCGTAACTGATGCTCCCTCACAATGCAGATAATGTGCCTCATTCAGGACTCCATGAGCAATCACTCATTCAACACAAAATCACATCAGCTGTACCCAAGGATTCTCTGAAGAGACACAGTACCAAAGGAGTCCAGTCTTCGTGTCAGGTCACAGGACAGCATCCACGTCTCGCAACCATATAGCAAGACAGGAAGCACCAGGATGCTAAAGACTTGGACCTTTGTCCACCACCTGATCAAAGCACCGTGATGTCCCTACATTGATGGATTAAAGGCCAGAAGTCCACATGACCGTCATCATCAAGTTCTTCCATGTGAACCCTGAATACCATGAGGACTGATTGAGGTCATTTATGTTAGGTAGAATGCCTAGAGGGGGCTGGGTGGTCTCGTGGCCTTGGAACCCCTGCAGATTTTATTTTTTTTCTCCAGCCGTCTGGATTTTTTTTTTCTGTTCTCCCTGCCCATCGGTACTTATTTTTATTCTATATTAATTAGTATTGCCTAATTTTATTTCTTGTATATTTTGTCATTTTTTTCTCTTCATCCTGTAAAGCACTTTGAGCTACATCATTTGTATGAAAATGTGATATATAAATAAATGTTGTTGTTTTGCATAGATATTGGAAGCTCCACAAACCCCTTACCAGCCACCCCATGACCCCTGATGCACCAAAGACATGAATGTCACTGCCGAGGTAATTAAACCTCTCAACAAGGTCGACACTCTCTCTTCAGACAGACACACTGCTGATGGCTATACCTAAGAGGTCATTAAAGGCCTGGATCTTGGTTTTTATCCAGGACACTCGCAAGCCCAGACACTCAAGACTCCTCGCTCAGTCTCTCGAGCGCCCCGATGAGAGCCTCCATTGACTCTCCGAGTAAATCATAGGGTTACTCATGCCTAAAACTTGTTATCTTTAAATATGCACTACTAAACAGACGAACAGACAAACAAAATGTTGCTTCACAACACCATTAGCTAAGGTTTGAATCCTAGAGTAGCCTCAGTTGAAATGGAGTCGCCATGTTCAACTTACGCTTGTGCAGGTTTTTCTCCAGATGTTTAGGTTCTTCTCCAACAAACCAGAAATGTGCTTGTTATTCTGATTTTGTCTTTGAAGGTATTTTTATTTTGAGTTGGATGAAATATTTTTCAATTTTTCATTTAGGACTTGTTTAAAGCATTTACTGTTTTGTTTGGCCCCTATTTTGAGGATTGGTAATCTTTCTAACATCTTTGGCTGCACATGGAAAATGAGCTGGGTGTGGAGTTGAAAAGTGTGCCGAATATCAGCTGTGTTTATTTTTAATGCTAGTTTGCACTACAGATATTGATTTTATAATGAATGGTTACTCAGTTGCTGTTTATCTTGGAGTTTCTCTTTAAGAACTTGAATGACTGACAGCTTTTCTGGACTCATAGAGTACAGCATGATTTCAGGTAGCAGTTTTCTTGCATTGTGTTAAAATGTTCTTACAGCCATTATGATGAAACCGGTAGATAGTATAATCCAGAATGCTTTTATAACATAAAATAATACATCATAACATTCTGAAACCTGCTTTATACAATTTTATTGCAATGAGTGCAAAGCAGAAACTAGTTCTGAACAGGGCATCAGAAGGCCCACTCACCTTCCACACACATAAGGATCTAAATTAAAAGTATATGTCTTTTGGTGTCAATCTCTCACTTTATTCATTGTAAATATATAGGGAAAACAAGCAAGAAGTAATGAAGTTTGGGAAGCAGTCTGTGACATTTTTAATACAGTAAAGTAAAATTGGCAGCAACAAAAATAATTAAAGAGGTTGCATGTCCGATGCTGCCTCTCTCTCTAGGCTGCTCTTTACTAAATTCTCGGAGCTCTATGCTCTTTTAAGTCTGCTTCATCCATGAATGCAAACTTCCTGAACTTTCAGTCTTTAAATTGCCCATAGGATGGAAGTGGCAGGACCTTCTGGGGTCAAACTGGATGTGACTTCAGTGGGCTTTGCTGTCTGGGCTGTGGGTGAAAGAGAAGAGACTGTTAGATGTTGCATTTCCCCAATTTCTTACCTCTGAATTGTCGCTTGGATGCCCCCAAACTTCCCGTGTGTGACATAATGTAATACATTAGTTACTAGGACTTAACTTTTGCTTCATACTGTATAATACATCACTATGGTCTGTGTGTGAAGTCTGTCTGAGCAATCTGATTAGTCAGTTGGGCTTTGGTAATCCGGCGAAAGAGGAAGTGCAAGTGTAAAACACACAAGCAGGGGTAAAGGCATATGAGGCCTGCTGAGACAGATATATATGTACTCTATTAGTCCTGGGTAAGGATTAATGTGGCTTGTTTAATGTGTTCAAAAATATTGTCGCATCCTGGGCAGTGCTTTGATCAGGGTGGCATTTTCATGTAATTTTGTTTAACATAATGAAA
Organism: Polypterus bichir lapradei; assembly: GCA_026402145.1. Classification (NCBI taxonomy): domain Eukaryota; kingdom Metazoa; phylum Chordata; class Cladistia; order Polypteriformes; family Polypteridae; genus Polypterus; species Polypterus bichir. Next base: position 29,958,059 of record JANRMT010062835.1, on the reverse strand, counting down.
CAATAATATAAAAAAGTTAAGTGCGTACCTAAAGAATTACATATACATCCAGTATCATATTTATATACTACCTTTAAATATTTTATGAAATAAAATTTTAACTTAAAGGTTGGTGTTCATTTTCTTGATTTATACATACTGACAGAGGTGCAGGGGAGTTGGGTTTATGGTAGTCCTAGCGCAATACTAGAGAAAAGCTATGAAAGTCAACATTATGCTCTCTTTCTTTTTTTTCATTTGATGCTTCTGTAAGAAGATCGATTCAATGTTGTATCACATAAATGCTAAATAAATTATCTTTGAGTGGCACTAAAACCAAAATATATCTCCAGTATTTAACTTGCTAGTCTGCCAGGTAGCTTGTGCCTGCACTAATATAATGGACACAATTCTCCAAAACAGAAGTGTAATGATTATCCCTACCCATTATTCCATTTTGCAGTATCTTCATTGATTTATTCAATGAACGCAAAATAACCACCCAAGTAATGTACAGTGTCAGTTTTTAAGTGAGCTAGTAGCTATGGAGATCTTTTTTAGCATGCCAGGAACAAAGGTGTTGGTAGAATAGTGTTTTCACAGCTTTTTTATGTGGTGGCACACTTTTTGTAACCCAATAATCCCAAGGCACACCTCAATTTTACCAATGACAAAAGCATTAAATTTCTTAAACATGTTAAACTGTCGGAAGGGACACCTTAGAGATTGCCATTATTAGACACAGCACTTGTGTAGAGTATAATCATCAAGTCATTTATGGTGATGAACAACTGAGGATAGTATTTGCAGAGTTTTAACACAAGTTTTAATGTATGCCCATTTAAGAGCTGCGTATTCTGTCAATTAAATTAGTCTTTACCACTGCATTCAAAGTCAACAGTCTGTGTCTCATATGCTATGCATACTTGATAATCAATATATTGGCCATGTTTTCTTATACACTGTTTTGATTTGCTCAAGTAGTAGTTTGTTAAAAGGTTAGGTTTAAGGTCATTGTTTAAGTTTAAACTATGCCATTCATTTCTTAAAAATCCTTTGGGTTGATTCTGCATTAATTTTGTGATTCAGTGTGTATTTACTTAATGATTCATGTCTTAATTTTATAATTATGTTTTATGTTAGATGTGATTAATCATGATTGGTTACATATATTTATGCAATTCCCAAACCTTGAATATATATATATATATATATATATATATATATATATATAGTGAACATTCCAGCCCGGAACACAGACAGACGCTATTGACACCATTACCAAAAGTACACTCGATTTTTATTTACAGTGTCCTCAACAGCCCAAACACACACTTTCTTTACTCTTTTTACCTCTCACTCTCTTTTCTTTCTTTATCTCTCAGTCCTTCTTTTTCCTCCACTCCTCCTCAGCAAGCTTTGTCCTCCTCCTCCCGACTCTGGCTCTTGGAGTAGTGTCTGCTGGCCCCTTCAATAGGGCACCCGGAAGTGCTCGAGGTGTCTAATGATGTGTTTCTGGCAGCGCCTCCGGGTTTGACGTAAGAACCGCTCTCCAGGGCTCAGCAGTAGTTGTAGCACCCTCTGGCAGTGCCCACGGATCCCAATAGGGCTGTACCAAACTCCAACTCCCATGAAGCCCTGTGGGAGTCCGAGGCACCCCTGCAACCCAGGGCGGCTGCCATCTAACGTTGTGGGGGAGGTAATGCACTGGCCATACTTGCTCCCCTGATGCTCCCAGCGTGGAGGCGTCCCGGCCAGCCAAGGATCCTTGCCGTCCATCACAAGGCATCTGCTCTTTACACCTGCAACCACCCATGCTGTTATAATTTAGATCTCTTTTTAAAGGGTTATGTTTGATCTGCCTTAGCACAGAGGAGATGGAAATTCCCATGAAAGCAATGAAGTGAAGGGGCAAAAAAATTACAAATGGTAACTCTGAAAACTTTCTAACCATTTGAATGTGGCATAAGATGTGTAGTTGCAGTCTTTTTGGTATTTCTGTCAAATGTTTCCCTGCACCAAAGATCCATTAAATTAAATTCTCCCTTATCTTCAACCTAATATACAGTTACTTCTGTGTAAGATTTTGAAATATGCACAATACTGTGAGTGTATGGTTCCCTGATTGTTAATAACTTTTAGAATCAGACATTGATTGAACATGGTATCTCAGTGCAAGGCACTGCTTCACCTTTCTAATCTATAAATATTAACTAGCTGTACTACCCATCTAAGGCAGGTTGAAATCTAAATAATCGACGTAGTCCTCAGCATTAACATTTGCAGTGCACCATGCAGTACAGATGTCTCTATTATATGCCATTTTGTGTGGGATTCATAAAAGGAGTGTGAATGTTTTTGATGAGCCATCTTTTGGAGTGACAGAGACACGGCAACTGGACAGACATACAGACAGACACGCAGACGCTTATCCTTTTATTAAGGTGGAAATATTTTTTTTACATGAAATAAATACCTTCTTATACATATTTCTCGACTAGCAAAATAAGTGAAGCTACTCTAAAGCAGTTTAATTAGAGACAAGAGTTGCACTGGCGATTTTCCTACATGCACTTATCCAATGTGCCGTTGTAAAACTAAATTTATTCTTGTGCTTATTTTCCTAAAAGATTTATGCTCTGGTGGATTAAAAACACAGTGAGAATCGCAGTGTCAAAGATTTACTGCTACTTTTCAGGGGTTCATCTTGCTTTCCCATTATCCTAGAATATATCTCACAAGCTGTGGCTCAGTTGGCTCCTGGAAGGAAACGTGTCATTATTGGGCTGCTGTATAGTTTAAATATAATTCTTGCCTATTTGCCTGCCCTGAATATAAACGTATTTTAAGCAGACACCCAGCTATGAAGCATGCAATGAGGGTTTTTTTTTAGCCAACAAAATTTGTTCCCAGGATCTAGACAGTTTAATGTTGACTTTATGCAGCAGTAAATGCAGCTGATAACTTCTCAGAGGGCAAGTTATTAGTTCTTATGTGTAAAAGGTGACAAACTATATATTTTACAAAATTAAAAAAAATCTTTATTGAATGCTGTACCATGGTATAATTTTGAAGGAACATCTTTAGTCAACACATTTCATTATTTTCCTGCCACAGCGAGATGTGACAATTTTGAAACATTCACATGCTAACTTGACATTTAGAGTTCACTCTGTTAAAATTGTATTTCCATTGTAAAAATAAATATATAAATATTTGCAGTTTTATTCAAAATTGTTCTGGCAGTGTTATTTTTTTCTGCTTACTCTGGTGTGTGGGAAACTAAGAAATAACTGATTGTTTCACAATTGAAAATTCCCAAAATTTTGCAAGTGGTTGTTTAAAGTCACAGCACTCTCTTCCATATATAGAAATAAACAAGTAAGATTTGCCACATTTTTATGTTTACCAATCAATCATTCATCCATGTGTTGTGTATATCCTTTTATCTTTATTTAGAGTTATGGGGAGGGAACCACACTGTGAGACAGCAACCAGCCAAAGCCAGTCGGTCACCAGACAATCTCATAAACACATCCATACACACTTGCATTATGCCAGCTTTAGGTTTTCAGAACTGTATGTGTTTGAGCTGTTGGAGGAAACCCACAGGAACATGACAGAACATGAAAACTACACTAAAAGACAATGAAAGAGAGGACTTCACTATGGTCCATGAACAGTTAAAGGATATGTTACATTTGACCATTATTCTAGCCATTTTCAGTCATAGCCTACATTTATGTAATCTTAGTGAGTCAGAGGCACGTAGTCTAACATGCCCAGCAACCCACTCCAGCTAATTGACAACTTGCTCTAACAATATCACCTTTGGTCACAGGAGCGGCTCTGTGTGCATGAGAGCTGACAATCAATGAGTGCTTGTCTGGAAGTACACTGCATATAATTTGAGGAGGAATAAGGAATCGATCTAGATAGATAGATAGATATGAATGGCACTATATGATAGATAGATAGACTATATTCTAAACACACATCGGAATGACTAAAAAGGAAGGGAATTAAAAAGAAAGACGAACTGCTGACTTGGCAGTCTCCATAACAGTGAGGCATTATGCAGGCATATTGCTGATGGTATACGACGGTATAAATGAATCCCAAAAGTGTTTCTTGACACACTTCTGCTGAATAATTCATTGTTTGAAAGTCCTCAGTATCAGTGTGTCAGAGAGAAGATGTGCAGAATTGTTCATAATGGCACTCAGTTTTGTTTTAATCCTCTCCTTCACTATTACCTACAGGGGGTCCAGGGTGTGTCTCATACCTGAGCCTGCCCTTTTAATTAGCTTGTTGATTTGGCGCTCCTCTCTTGAAGTGATGTTACCAGCCCAGCTCACCACAGTGTAGAAAATCGCTCTGGCCATCACAGAGTTATAGAAGATGTTAAGGATATCATTGCCCACATTAAAGGAGCATAGTATCCTGAAAAAAAGAGCCAGCTCTGTCCTTTTTATATAGTTTCTCTGTGTTCCAAGACTGGTTCCACTTGTCATTGATGTGAACCCCCAAGTACGTCATTGATGTGTGTCTGTGAAGATAGTTCTGCGTTGTGAAACGTTTTGTGCGTGACACAGAAACAATTTGTCGTTGCAGTGAATTTTCTTGTGTTTGGCATGGCTGGGTTTTGTTTTGAAAGGTTTACTATAAATGTCGCAGAGGAAGGTTGTACCAGTAGATGAAACTGTAGTGTTTTGTGGAAGAGAAGAATGACTGAGGGCTGATGTGTTGGTGTTATCAGACATTATATGCTGCTGTGGAGACATGATCGGAATCGGTAGGAGGGCTTCATAGTGGCCATTGTCCAGTTGTCCTGAGTACAGAAGTTAAATGAAAAGAGTATTTCCAGAATTGTAAATGCAAGGCGGATGTTGGGGTCATGTTTGAAGTAAATGACAGTGGTAGCATGGAGAATCTCTGAAAGAGCTTGAATTTCACATAAACTCCAGATGTTGCCATGTATTGATAGTACTCCTGACTTGTTGTGATAACTCGACTTGCGTTGGAAAGAACAACAGGAAGAACATCTCCAAATCTGTCCCAATGTGATGCAACGAAATCTACTGCCCTATGTCGTAGTGAGAGTGCATTGCCTTCATCAACCGTTGTGTCAGGAAGTAACCCACTGATAGGAACAGGCTGTTGCCGGATCCCGGAATAGAGATGACGTTGTACAAAAACCTGTCGACAGAGAAGATACTGTCGTTCATTTTATTAGAAAGGCATAGGAAACAATCGTCGCAGTATAATGAAAATAGCAAAGTGTATGGGAGGCCGCAGGCAGTGTGGGGAAGGGTTTGAAAAAGGACAAATAGGACTCGAAAAATGCCGTGTCAGCCATAACCATATATAAATAGACGCCACATTCACTGTGTTGCCCAGTCGACACGATACATCAGCGCGGTCCGCCCTATTGCAAGTGGCAAAAGTGCCATTTAAACTAATACAGGTAGACGTGCAAACCAGGTTTTTTAAGGAAAAAACAATAACATTTCAAACAGTATCGTTTACATACAACAGATTTTGGCGAATCATTTAAATGCAATTATTTATATCCATTTATACACTAATAATGGCAATTATTAAATAATAATAATAATTATTATTATTATTATTATTAAATAATTCCTCCCATATAAGTAACATTTCTCGGACTGCCTTCTTCCATCTTCAAAACATTTCTAGACTTCGTCCTGTTCTTACGCAACACAGTACTGAAGTATTGGTTATTGCCCGAGTCACTTCACGTATAGATTACTATAATGCTATTCTATCTGGCATCCCACAAAAACTTATCCATCGCTTACAACTTCTTCAAAATTCTGCTGCCAGGATAATAACCTGTTCTAAATCCACTGAACACATTACACATATTCTATCTCAACTTCACTGGCTCCCTGTTAACTACAGAATACAATACAAAATACTGTTCTTAACTTTTAAAACCCCCCACCCCCACCTCACTGATCTTCTACAGACTTACACTCCTACTCGCTCACTCAGATCCTCATCTGCAGCTCCACTTCCTGTACCACACATCAAACTTTGTTCTATGGGAGCTCGAGCGTCTCTCCTAGTGCTCCTCAACTTGGGAATTCTCTTCCTTCTCATATATGTCAGCTTGATTCAATAACACATTTTAAAACTGCCCTCAAAATTTATCTTTTTAAACTGGCACACCAATTGTGAATTTTGCACTGCTACTGCCAGTTATCTTTGTTTGTTTGCTAATTATTGCTGTTTGATTTATCATTCTCTTGTTTTCATTTTACTAATATTGTTTAATTTTATTGTAAGGTGACTTTGAGTGCTAAGATTCTAAAACGGGATTTTCTAATGGACAAATATAAGCAAAACAATTGTTCAGCCTTACCTACGAAATGTAATCCCCCGGGATCTAGTTTGGAGCGTACATCGGTTTTCACAATCCCAAGCAGCACATGCGTGAGGCACCTTTATCCATTACTTCACTCCACAGCAGTGCCACTCACAATATGGCAGTGACGTTGATGTACGATGCTGCTGGTCATGCGGCTTTTAGTAATTCTATGTCTATGGTGTTGGCTGCGTGTGGGCGGGAGCGGTTTTGATGAGGAAGCAGGACAAACCAGAAGAGAAATATATATAAGAGAGGCAGTTGCCGGGTCCCGGATTAGAGATGAAGTTGTACAAAAACCTGTTGACAGAGAAGATACTGTCATTCATTTTATAACAAAGGCTTAGGAAACAACCGTCGCAGTATAACGAAAATAGCAAGGTGTATGGGAGGCCTCAGGCAGTGTGGGGAAGGGTTTGGAAGAGGACGAATAGGAATCGAGAAATGCCGTGTCGGCTGCGTGAGGGCCGGACCCGTTTTGAAGAGGAATGAACGTGGTAGTCCGAAGGAGGAATAGGAATCGAGAAAAGCGGCATGGGGGTGTATGGGAGACCGCAGGAAGCGTGGGGAAGGGTTTGGAAGAGGATGAATAGGAATCAAGAAATGCCGTGTTAGCTGCGTGTGGGCTGGACTGGTTTTGAAGTGCAGTTCCCTGACTGTTTGACTCTATCTTGACCTTTTTATTATGAACCTCAGTTTAAAGACTACACACCATATCTTGTCACCACAACCACCTTTTTTCATTTGAGCTGACCTGTCCTTTTTATCTTTCTTGCCTGACTCCACTTTCTTTTTGCTTTATCCATCTCTCTTTATGTATATATTTTCTCCAACCTGACTTGTGGAAAATACAGACCATGAAGGTTAAATTGTAATAAAGTGGATTTTTTAACTTTCTCTTAATTGTGCAGTATTAAATTAAGTTTTGCCTACTTTTTCTTTACATATTGTGGGGGACTTTCCTGTTTACAATTGGTTAACTTGAGTAAAAGCATCAACAAATTGGCAAAAGTGCAAGGGATAGTCTCAATAGGGATCATTTAAAGCGGGAAGCGCCACTTTGACAATGACAGAACGTGTCTATATGACATTGTGAGACGTCAGGTGCTGTTAGGTTTCTGTAGACCCTTTGGAGGTTAACAAGGAGAAAGTGAAGTCATTGTTGTCTGGGATCAGATTCTCCAGACCAGTAGGCAGCAGCATGTGAACTCAAACTTTGACTGTGTTGCCCACTTAACAATGGCCCATGGATGACTGGCAGGAGGAGAGTGTAAATCTTTTGGAAAATTAGGTATCATCACATGGCCTCCTTTAGGACAGAATGGACCTTGTTGGCATTCAAAGCTGCCTAAATGGCAGTTGCTTGAGAGACCCAGACATTTAAGGGCTGCACAGTTTATAAATGCGCTGGAATCCCAAGGACGACCATATTATTTTTTTCTTTCAGTTCAAAAGGACTGCTCGAGGATGGAGCTAAAAGGCTGTCAAAGCTGGAGGAACCCATTTATTTAAAATGTGGAGTATCCCCATTTTGAGAATTTAGGCTCCTTAGTATTGCTATGGTTCTGCTAAGATGGCAGGAGGGCACATTTCTTTTTTTTTTACATTATGTGTATTTATTTTGTGAAGTGTTGGCCTTCTGGCAAGGGCTGCCAGAAAGTCAGTTGTGGCAGATGACAGGCCTCAGTAATTTAAATTCTTAAGAGATTTAATTGACAGAATAAAAAAAAAATATTTTGCTGCATAATGACTTTCCAACAGTTTTTATTGATATTGTTTATCTTATGGTGAGCACTTTTTCAGAGTACAGTACTGGAGGCAGCAAAACATTTAGAGGGGCATTGTGGATTTGTTTTATTTACCAACATAGTATTATATATATGTAATACTCTAAGAATTATTATTCCATCAATCCCTTTATCTGTAATCCTCTTGTCCTTCAGAATGTCAAGATAAGCTAAGGACTAGACCATCGCTTAAAGAAAATAGAGTGGGGGATGGCTAGTGAACTACACAGTTTAAAAGGTGGAATCTGCATACAAGTATAACTAACACTAAAATGGAGTGAAGAATTGACAAATAAGTAGGAAATGTAAACTACAGATTACTTGTAATATTCTGATTGGGTGACACAGTGGTCAGTGTAGCTGCTTAATGATTCCAGTGTCCAGAGTCTGAATCTCATGCTGTCAGTGTCTCTGTGGAGGTTGTGCATTTTTGTGTGGACTCCAAAGATATGCCACTCATGAGTGTAGTTTTGTGTGTTAGTGGGCTCTGATATGAGTTGGCACTCTCTCCATGGCTGATTCCTGTTCTTATGTTCTTAAACAGATCATACTGGGATGGGCACAAACCTCCAATGACTCCCATGAATTGAGTTAACAGGTTTTTGTTAAGATGTCCAGCTGCTGAGTCGCAGTATACTTCATTGCTTTGTTGAAATGTATCATTTTATTACATCAGAACCCCAGTCAATGACAAATTAGTATAACTACAGTATTTAGAAGGTTTAAAATAGGACATATAATGGAAAAAGTTTGCTAGTGTCACCCAAATGGATAATGAATGTAGTATGATATTCAAAAATCATCTGTTTTTTTACTCAAATATAGAAGCCCTGCTTTGAGTATGGTGTCATGGAGAGAAATGAAAAAGTTCAGATGATAGTGGATTTTGCAAAAAGGATTAGCATGGCTGTGGTGAATACGTATTTTAAGAAGAAGGAGGAACATAGGATGACGTACAGGAGTGGAGGAATATGCACACAAGATTAAAGACTGCAAAATGGTGCAAGGGGAAAGTGTAGTTAGACAGTATAAGATGGTGGTCTGTAGGATGATGTTGGAGATCAAGAGAGTGAGGACAAAGCCAAGGATCAAATGGTGGATGTTGAAAAAGGAAGACTGCAAGGTTGAGTTTAGGGAGGAAGTAAGACAGGCACTGGGTGGCAGTGAAGAGTTACCACACAGTTGGGCAACTACAGCAGACGTAGTAAGGGTGACACCAAGAAGGGTGCTTGGCATGACATCTGAACAGAGGAAGGAAGTAAAGGAAACCTGGTGGTAGAATGGGGAAGTACAGGCGAGTATATAGAGGAACAGGATGGCGAAGAAGAAGTGGGATAGTCTGAGAGATGCAGAAAGTAGACAAAAGCACAAGGAGATAAGGCTCAAGGTGAAGAGAGAGGTGGCGAAGGCTAAAGAAAAGGCATATGATGAGTTGTTTGAGAGGTTGGACACTAAGAAGATAGAAAAGGACCTGTACCAATTGGCTAGACAGAGGGACCGAGCTGGGAAGATGTGCAGCAGGTTAGGATCATAAAGGATAAAGATGGAAACATACTCACAAGCGAGGAGGGTGTGTTGAGAAGATGGAAAGAGTACTTCGAGAGGCTGATGAATGAAGAAAATGAGAGAAAGAGAAGGTTGGATGATGTGGAGATAGTGAATCAGGAAGTACAATGGATTAGCAAGGAGGAAGTAAGGACAGCTATGTAGAGGATGAAGAATGGAAAAGCCGTTGGTCCAGATGACATACCTGTGGAAGCATGGAGGTGTTTAGGAGAGATGGCAGTAGAGTTTTTAACCAGATTATTTAATGGAATCTTGGAAATTGAGAGGATGCCCGAGGAGGGGAGAAGAAGTATACTGGTACTGATTTTTTAAGAATAAGGGGTATGTGCAGAGCTGTAATAACTACAGGGGAATAAATTGATGAGCCACAGCATGAAGTTATGAGAAAGAGTAGTGGAAGCTAGGTTAAGAAGGGAGGTGATGATTAGTGAGCAGCAGTATGGTTTCATGCCAAGAAGGAGCACCACAGATGCAGAGTTTCCTCTGAGGATGTTGATGGAGAAGTATAGAGAAGCCCAGAAGGAGATGCATTGCCTCTTTGTGGACCTGGAGAAAGCATATGACAGGGTGCTTTGAGAGGAGTTGTGGTATTGTATGAGGAAGTCAGGAGTGGCAGAGAAGTATGTAAGAGTTGTATAGGATATGTACGAGGGAAGTGTGACAGTGGTGAGGTCTGTGATAGGAGAGGCAGATACATTCAACATGGAGGTGGGATTACATCAGGGATTTGCCCTGAGCCCTTTCTTATTTGCAATGGTGATGGACAGGTTGACAGATGAGATTAGACAGGAGTCCCCTTGAACTATGATGTTTGCTGATGACATTGTGATCTGCAGTAAGAATGAGAGAGCAGGTTGAGGAGACCCTGGAGAGGTGGAGATATGCTCTAGAGAGGAGAGGAATGAAGATCAGTAGGATCAAGACAGAATACATGTGCATGAATGAGAGGAAGGTCAGTGGAATGGTGAGGATGCAGGGAGTAGAGTTGGCAAAGGTGGATGAGCTTAAATACTTGGGATCAGCAGTACAGAGTTACGGGGATTGTGGAAGAGAGGTGAAAAAGAGAGTGCAGGCAGGGTGGAATGGGTGGAGAAGAGTGTCAGGAGTAATTTGTGACAAACGAGTACCAGCAAGAGGGAATGGGAAGGTCTACAGGATTGTAGTGAGACCAGCTATGTTATATGGGTTAGAGACAGTGGCACTGACCAGAAAGCAGGAGACAGAGCTGGAGGTGGCAGAGGTAAAGATATTAAGATTTGTATTGGGTGTGACGAGGATGGATAGGATTAGAAATGAGTACATTAGAGGGTCAGCTCAGGTTGGACGGTGGGGAGACAAAGTCAGAGAGGCAAGATTGCATTGGTTAGGACATGTGCACAGGAGAGATGCTGGGTATATTGGGAGAAGGATGTTAAAGATAGAGCTGCCAGGGAAGAGGAAAAGAGGAAGGCCTAAGAGAAGGTTTATGGATGTGGTGAGAGAGGACATGCAGGTGATGGGTATCACAGAGCAAGGTGCAGAGGACAGGAAGATATGGAACAAGATGATCCGCTGTGGCGACCCCAAACGGGAGCAGATGAAAGAAGAACAGCAGCACTGCTTTGAGGTTCTTGCTAATCTAGTAAGTGTCTATTATCTGTGTTTATTTTCAAATGGTTTTTAAAACAGTAGGGGACATAATTTTCAGAAACTGTTTATGTATGTACAGTGTCTATAAAAAGTATCCCATCCGTTCAAAGTTTTGACATTTTCTTATTATACAACATTGAATCATAATGGATTTCATTTGGCTTTTTTGACATTGTTCAACAGAAAAATGCTATTTAATGTCAAAGTGACAATGGATCTCTGCAAAATGGTGTAAATTAGTGACAAATATAAAACAAAAAATAATTCACTGCATAAATGTTCACCCCCTTCAAAGACAGTATTTAGTAGAGGCAACTTTAACAGACATGGCAGCCTTGCATCTCTGCGCCCAGGTCTCTTGTCTATCAGCTTTGTATATCTTCCCTCCATTCCTCTTTGCAAAACTGGCCAAGCCCTGTCGGATTATGAGTGAACAGCCTTTCTGAAGTCCACCCTCAAATTATGAATTGGATTGAGTATCTGGACTTTGACTTGGTCACTGCAGGACATTAACATTGTTGGTTTTAAGACATTCCTTGTAGCTTTGCTTTGTGTTTGGGGGCATTGTATTGCTGGAAAACAAATCTTCTCCCAAGGTGTAGGTTTCTTGCTTCAGTTTTCTTCCTCCAGGATTTCCCCACATTTTACTGCCTTCATTTTACCCTCACAAGCCTTTCAGGGCCTGTGTCAGAGAAACATCCCCACAGTATTATTCTTCCACGACTATACTTCACATTTGAGATGGTATATTTTTGATAATGTTTTAATTTTCAAACATGGGATTTAGTCTAATGTCCAGTACACTCAATTTTGGCCTCATCAGTCCATGGATCCTTCTTCCAATTGGCTTCAGAGTCTTCATTGTGCCTTCTGGCACACTCTGCCTGAAGTGATTTTCTCTTTGCCACTCTCCTATAAAGCTGCAACTGGTAAGGGCACCTGGGTAATGCTTGTTGTATGCACAGTGTATCTGGTCCGAGCCATCGTAGCTTTTAACTCCTTCAGACTTCCCATAGGTCTCTTGGGAGCCTGTGCCACTCGTTTTCTTCAAACACAATCATTCAGTTTTTGTGGACAGCTATTCCAGTCAGAATTACAGCTGTGCCGCATTGTTCTCATTTCTTGATAACAGATTTGACTGGACTCCAAGGGTATATTCAGTAACTCGGATATTTTCCTGTCTCCATCGTCTGACCTATCCTTTTCATTCATCTTTTCACTGAGTTGCTTGGATTGTTGTTTGGTCTTCATTTTGTAGGTTAAGCCACCATCCTGATTCAGCACAAGTTGGACCTTCCCGTTACAGGAGCATTTGTACTGCAGTCAATAGAAACATCTTCACTATAGACATCCATCCATCCATCCATTATCCAACCCGCTATATCCTAACTACAGGGTCACGGTGGTCTGCAGGAGCCAATCCCAGCTAACACAGGGCGCAAGGCAGGAAACAAACCCCGGGCAGGGCGCCAGCACACCGCAGTCACTATAGGTAGTGATCTCCATTTAATTTTGTGACATCTAAAACCAAATGGCTGCACCACTGATGGTTTAGGTGTGTTATATTAAAGGGTTTGAATATTTATATGATCCATTATTTTGTGCTTTACAATTGTAATTAATTTAAATCACTTTGCAGAGATCTGTTTTCACTTTAAGATTAAAGAGTCTTTTTTCTGTTGATCATTATCAAAAAAGTCAAATTAAATCCATTGTTATTCAATGTTGTATAACAAAATGTGAAAACCTCCACACTGTCTTTTAATTTTGAAATCCTACATCTGATTATCATCTTGTAATTCTCTCCAAGTTCATTTTCTTTATTTAGCTTGAGGCAGTTGACCCAGTCCTTGGTGATTTTGTGTATCTGAACAGAGTCTCAGTCAAGGCTGATGGGTTCAGTTTGTTAATTACAGTCTTCTTACTCTGGCTCTTGAGTACAAGAATTTCCAGGTTTACTGTCATTCCTGCTTTATTCTTTTATTGCTGAGGAAAGATCTGTATGTCTGTTATTGTCCCAATTTATTTTTTTTTGTAGAGTATTCAATCACAGCTGGCTGTACTCTCTTGGTTTATGTTCTACATATGTTAGTATTTGGTTGGCATTGTTTATTGATTCCTACAAATGCACGCAATCAGTGATTGAATACAAGGACAGGCAGCAATAGAAACATTTGGTATAGAGAAGAGAAGCAAAAGTGTACTTTGCACTGTAATTATAATAGAATCAGCCTCCATTATTAAAAAAAGCTAAAAAGAAATAGTAACAGCCCAATACCTACTTGTTTATATGCCAGCCATATTAGAAATACTATTGGGTGAACTGGAGTTGTTCTCTACATAGCAGCAAATAATCATTAAACTATTTGAATAATAAACTATAGTCATTGCAGTACTGATACAATTGTGGCCTTAAAGTACCATATCTCCGAATTCACTACTTAGCCAGGGTCCTGCCTTTTTGGAGTTTGCAGTTCCTCCCCATGTCTATGTAAGTTTTCCATTGGGTTTTACTCCCACATCCCAAAGATGTGTGTGTGAAAGATTTATGTGAGAATTGAAATTGGCCCCATATGAGTGTGTGTACATGGGTATGTCCTGCAATAAATGCATCTTGGGTTGACTTCTGTTCTGCATTTGATGCTTCCTGGGTAGTTTGTGGCTCACCACGATCATCAACTAGACTAAGCAGGTTTGATAATGGATGCATAGATGGAGAAGATAACATGGATAAGTCTCCATTCTGAAGATGATGATGGGACATGGCCACATTATTATATCACTTGCTGAGAGCGTTTCTCCTCTTTTGCTCTCTAAGGATGATATTAAATCAGTGTGGTATTTCACCAGTCTAGCTGAGCTGTACTTCTTATTTTATTTGTATTCTGTGTGAGACTTCTGTAAGGGCAGGAAAGTGCTGCAGTGGTAGTACCGCTGTCACACAAAAAAGAGACAAGGTTTCAAGTCCTTGTTGCTTGCTGCCTGGAATTTGAACAGTCTCTGCCTGTTTGTGTGGGTTTCATCTGGGTGCTTCAGTTTCTTTCCATATCCAAGTCCATGTAGGTTAGATAGAAATTATCCACAGCTTTGTGTGTGTGTGTGTGCGTGTGTGTGTGTGTGCATGGAGCCATGTCTGGGGACTGTTCCTACCTTGCACCAGATGCTTGCTGGATAAGTTCCAGATTTCCTCCGGACCTGTTCTGGATAAGTGGGTGTTGGCGATAGATGGATGACACTATTATGTCACTTGCGAATGGCACAGTGGGTGGTGCTGCTACCTCATGGATCCAGCTCACTAGCTTTGATTTGCATGCATACATATTGCCTGTCTGGAATTTATATCAAATCTCTGTGCCTGAATTGTCTTTTCTCTGGGTTCTTTTCTCCTATATCCTCGAATACATGCTGGTTAGATTAATTGGCCCCACATGAGTATGAAGGTGTTCATAAGTGGTCCCTGTGATAGCCTGGCCACCTATGCAGGGTATTTCATGCCATGCAACCAGTGCGGCCAGGATTGGCTCCGCTCCTCACAGCCTTGAATTGGACTAAGTGAGTTTGAGACTCATTTTGTGCAGTGATATACCATGCATTTCTTCATCATGTACTTTAATGACGTTCCATTTTATAGACCTGTTTAAAATTAAAAAAAGGAATCTTAAAGGGAAGCCTTTATTCTGATGATTTGAAGGCTGTTTCACCTCTGGTTTGCAAGCGCTGAGAAGCTGCAATAAACTAATTGGTTTCTTTTCATAAATAACAACAACAACAACATTTATTTATATAGCACATTTTCATACAAACAGTAGCTCAAAGTGCTTTACATAATAAAGAATAGAAAAATAAAAGACACAATAAGAAAACAAAATAAATCAGCATTAATTAACATTGAATAAGAGTAAGGTCCAATGGCCAGGGGGGACAGAAAGAACAAAAAAAATCTCCAGACGGCTGGAGAAAAAAATAAAATCTGTAGGGATTCCACACCATGAGACCGCCCAGTCCCCTCTGGGCAAATGGCATTTAAAGAGTTGCTGTTGGATTTAGTAGTGTAAAAATGATGCAGAGGTACCATCTACATGTCACACAGTCGGTCAGCAGTAAGATTTTGAATCTGACTTGTGTCCTAACTGGCAGTCAGTCAACGGGATTCAGGGTGGCATAACCCATGAATCTAATGGAAGGCCATGGTCAAAGTGGCTGCTACACTCAAGATGAGATGATGTTTTGGGTAAATGTGTATTTAGTCACTTGTCCATTTTACTGAAGCACCTTCCAAGGTCTGGAGAGCCATAGCAGGCTGAATCTCAATTTCTTTAATTAGTAGAATCACCGTTTAACAATCAATAACATTTCTATTTTATCACTTTGTTGCTCTTCAAAAGATATTACAGTTAGTAAATGGAAAATGACAATGTTTAATTATGTGTTGTGTGCAATTTCATAACTGAAATGATATTTTTGAAGAAACATTACTAAATAATGCAAATTCCATAATGTTCTCTAATGAACACATTATCTACTTTTTAAAAGCATTATTTCAATCATGATTGACTATCTTTAAATATTTGAGTTGGTTTAAATGCTTTCTCCAGACTTTCATTGCAATTAGGGCTACTTCATTTATTATATTTGGAGAAAAAATCTTTAAAGGTATGTTCAGTTAGTTGCCACTACTGGCACTTATCAACAAAACATACATTATTTAATTGTAAAGTAATGGGAAATGGGACATTGACGTCATCCATAGATCCTACCCTTTGTGCCTCTCTGCTGCACAGTCTCCTAGTCCAAGAACTCTGTCTTCATATCTGAAGGGAGATGGTTGTTCAAGAACTTTTTAAAAATATTAATTCCTTCTCTGATTACTTCTTGTGTCTGTCTAATTTTTTTTTAATTATGGTATTCTACAGTCCAGTTTTACTTCATTATCTGCTTTCATGAATTAGGCCTCTTATGCTAAGGCCAGTTTGTTGGTTTGTCCATGTGTCCAAAGTTTGTTTGTCCATTATTTTGCATGGTGGTAGAGGCTTCTGATTAATATCTTTTCCTGCATTATTCTTTTTTCACTAGTACAATTGCCCTTGCAGTTTTTTATTATACACAAATTACTTATAGCAAGTTGAAAGTTTGTGTAATGTACTGTATAAGTTAGCATTTATTTTGAATTATTCTGTATGTAGCTTAGTATGTTCTCTTGGACTACTGTTTATAATGTGAAGTAATACAGTAAAGAAGAAGGACCTCTTTTGCATGCCCTTTTGTTGGCTGTGATTTCAAATATAGTTAAACCTAATAAGAGAGTTTTCTTTTTAAATGTTATTATAACCAGTTAAAAAGAATTTTAGGTCTTTCATTAAATGTTTTCCTTTTGAGCATCAAAGGTCCTTAATTTGTGATTTTAACCCTGAAATAGCTTTAGATCCTTCATCGTGGAGCTTAATTCTACATGCTTTAGGTTCTTTATCAATGATCTTAAAAATAAAATATTCTTATCCTTCACTGTGGAGCTTGTTTCCAAAAGGCTGAGCCTATGATTCTGACTCACTGTGTGTTATAATGTGATGTGATTTAAGGAGTCCTAAAAGTACAGGTACCAAAAACACTTCCAGAAGTTGCCCACTAGTGGGGGAGAAAACACCGTCAAAAACCCAGACTAGAAACCCAAAGGGCCAAATTAAATCTTTATAAAATAAAAGGTTTCTTTTCAAAGGCCGAGAATTGCACAAAGCTTCGTTGAACATAAGGATTTGCCTGAATAGGCAAGACGATTCACAGCGAACAAAGTTCCAAAACAATTGCCAAAAATTGTGGACATAAAACAGAGCGGAAGTTCAAAAATAAAAATACAGTCCCAATACGATATCCAGAGGTAAGGTCAAAAACAGAGCAAGGATTAAAAATCCAGAAAATCATATAGCAGTAACAAAAGCACAGAAACACAAGAAAACACTCCACTCCCAAATAGGTTTAGTGAACTGTAAGGAACTATAGGAGGCCCTCCCTTAAACAGGGTGAAGGGAAATTCCTGGCGGGAACTGATTGGCATGTGGCCCCACACCTTAGGGAGCCACCCACAAAACACAAGGGTCATGACCTAGGCCACACCCCTTTCCCATCACACACATGCACACACAGTAAAATGTACATTATAAACAAAAGAGACATTAACACAAGTAAATGATACAAAATTAAACAAAACAGACAAGAAGCACAACTGTGAACACTGGCCAAGAAGAAAATGCAGACTGAAACATGACATAATGTATCCTGATTTTGTAAGTCACCTTGGGTAAAAGCATATGCCATATTTACAGTAGCAGTAATAATAATTTATAACATTTAGAGTTTATACGGTATCTTGATTCTACGTTTTCATTCATTGATCATTTATGTTTAAATTGATTTAGGTCCTTCTTTGTAACATTCTTTTTTTATTTCTACAGAACTTAGTCTTGTGTTACAGCAAAGGATTTTCCCTTGTTTTTGTTTATTTTCCTTTTGTTTTTTGTTAGTTTTGAATTATTATTTTTCATGATTTACCGTAGATCCCGGAATACAAGCCGATAATTTTGTCCTAGATTTTTGGCTTGGAGTTTGGGGTTCGGTTTATACAACGAGTATCATTTCAGATTCCAGATTTCCAGCGCAATGCCGATTTTGCCGATGAATACGGAAGTAAATAATGACGAAACCACAGAGCCATCTTTCAGATGAAGAAGTAACTTTGCATGCCGGTACTTTAAATTAAATAAAGAATTTATTCAAAAAAGTGTTTTAGTTGTTGATTTTATTAATAAAATTTATAATAAATTATCGGGAAGTTTAAAATAAAATTTATTTTGATTCACGATCCACATCTTGCGTTACGAAACGGATGCGGTCACGTGTATCCACTTGCGCGATTGTAAACAAACAACCGAGAGCGTTAGTAGCGTCAGTCGGAGCCCAGATGCATGTGTTTGTGGATGTAATTTCGAATCGAAGATGGACATTGTGTGGAAATATCTCCTCCTCCTCCTCCCTTCCTGCAGCCCAAAAATGTCAAATTAAATGGTGAGTACAGTATGAAATTGTTTCTAGAATAGAATGCCTTTTACTGTCACTATACGCATCTACAATGAGATTAAAAGCAGCTCCTTCAGTGCAGAAAAAAGTTCTGTATAGGGCTTGTATGGTTGTTTTTTAGCCTTAGCATAACGCCGTATCTGCGGCCCCGCTTCTGCTTTCTTTCCCTCCTCCCTCTGTGTCGTCTCCTAGACCCGACAACAAACCACGGAGAGCCCGCTGGTCTTGCTATGTTGTCTGGGATGTTGTGCGTGTGATGAAAAACACTCAAAACAGATGTCTGGCTCTGGACACCGATGTCTATAAGGTTCTGAATGGTGTAGCGGATGTTCGCCGAACCGATCGTGCACAAACAAGGACAAAGAAAAAAGTACAAAAACAACAAAAAAGTGCACTGAAAAGGAGAGCCCTGAGCCGCTGCGCGCCGCCATGCTCCTAGCCTAATCGAAGTAGGCTAGGCACTTTTTATAACTTTTTGGTTAGTACATTAGAAAAAATATTGGTGTTTTTTATTATGAAAAGATTAAGTAAGTGTTGTAGTGGGAGGTTTGGAACGCATTATGGGTTAGCCTTTGCGAACGAATTAAGTTCGTAAGTCAAGGGTCCACTGTATTGCGTATTTAAGTTAATCAAATTTATAACAAGTCTCCGGAAATCCACCCGCCGATGTACCGTATTTGCGTATATAGTTTCAACACAAAGGTTCCAATTTACCAAACTTCTCCGCAATCACTTCCTAGTTTCCATCAAAAATGCCGGCAGTCTCAAATTCTCGCCGATAAACATTATAAATATACCCGAAGATGTACTTTTAAGGAAATTTAGAAAATTTTGCTTGGAGAAGGGGGTCGGCTTAAATACCGGTCATCGGCAAATACATGTAATTTAGTCGGTAGAGAAGGGGATCGGCTAATATACCGGGTCGGCTTGTATTCCGGGATCTACGGTATGTTATTTCTGTTAGTTTTGCTTATTATTTGTTACTTGTTCATTGTCACTTTAATTGTGCGGTCATTTCTTGTACTTCTAGATTCATATTATAGTCAGAATGAGGGATCCTGCAGTGGATCATTGAGTTTGTGTCAGAGTTTACAGTATTTTTATTTTGTGTTTTTTCTTGTTTATTGGATTTTTTTCTCTTCTATTATAGGAATTTTGTTGTTGGATTGTGATTTTGGACTTGGTTATGTTCAGATTGCCTTTTAGGTAAATCCTTTTTTCTGGATTTAAGGATTTTCTCTTTTTTAATTTTTATTTATAAATCTGCATTTTATAAAGATTCATCATTGCCTTTTTGTTTACAAGTCAGAGGTTTATGGTCGCCTTCTGCCTTGTAGAGCATTTTAGTATATTTTTGGGTCATTCTTTGCATTTTGAACTTTAAAGGCCAGCTCCCCATTTTGGGCCTGCTTCAGTTGGAGCCTGCAAGTAGTAGGGACGAGGGACAAGCATACATTAGGATATGCTTGTAAAAATCCAGGTCTGCATTGTGGCACATTTCGGATGCCTCACACCTCCCTTTGCCATCTTTGGAAATCCTGCATACAACACTTAGAAATCTCTGTAATGCAAAGTTCAGTAATTCACCCAGTTTTGGCTGACCAAGTTGATGTTGTTTTCACTTACAGCTGAAGGCTATAGGAAAACAGTAGAGTAATAATATTCAAGAAATTGCCAAACCAGTCACTAAGGCTGTATGCCTTTTGTTTATCAAGTACTTGCCAGCCATAGAGTGATAAGCCCTGTATAGAAGCAGTGAGATGAATGGTGGTGAAGCTGCAGAGGTAGAAGCTTCTTAGCTCTCTTTTTCCTATACTGATGCTGCAACCAACCAATGGCCACAAACAAGCAATAAGTAAAAAAAAAATAACATTGCTGTGCCAGATTTCAAATCTTTAGGGCACTGATTGACCATGACACACAGTATTTATTTTGAAGTCATGCCTCACACAGCTGGCATGTCTTGTTTGTTACTGATCTGTGCAGATGCTTTGCATTTTTTTCTTCTATCAGGAAGTTAGAAATGCTTTGTAAATTGTAATAAATCTTTCATTATTTTTATTTTCATTTTTTTTACAGAATCTCATATGTTTTATGACACTTGGTGGGCCCTTTAATATTTGTATTGATTGGCGCTGCTCCACGTTGCTAATTCTTTTGCATTCAGCTTGCACTGCCCTCCCTTACCTGAACCCGGAGACTCAGAGATCAGTTTGCGCTCCTCCATAGCGACAGTTAAAGTATACATACTAGTGACCCTCACCAGACTCACTGAGCCTCAAATGCAATGACCTGTACACTTTGTGATTGTCATACAGCCAATATGATGTACATACAGTATTATATAATAGCACTATGGTTCTTTAATGATGGAAAGTACTCTTTTAAACACTGTGCAGATAATACTTTTGTAGCTGTAACTGGACCAGCTCTGTGGAACTGGTAGAATTTATAGTTCTAGAACACACAAAAATAAGTTTGCTGTTTTTCAAATTTTATAAAATAATCTTTGTTTTTTAAAATAAATTCTGACATTATGACAAAAGATAAATACACTGCTAATGTTTTCTTGATCTCACTAGAACCTTTATACACCACCAGCCACCTGAAACAAAACACTTTTGATGTGACTGATAGCTCTTTCTGAGTGGCGCTCACCAGTCAAAACATACTTTATGAAATATTTATTTTCTGCGACAAAAGTGTTTTTTGGGTTTTTTTGGTCTTTCTGTTTCTATGGTTTCAGTATAACATGTTTCTGTTAGCTCAGGTTTGATAGAATCAACTCTTCCTTTGCATTCCACTGAAGGTCAGATTAAATTGGCTTGTGTGTTAAAGACATTCCATTCAAAAGTTATATTTTTTGCAAAATAAAATGCTTAAGGTTCCCAGATTACTTGAAGCATTCTTTTTGAAAAACCATTTGCAAAATATGGTGGTCTAAATTGATGCGTATTTAAAATAAAAAGTAATATGACTTATGCACACTAAAGAACAAATATTCAGCCTTGCATTTACAGAATTATACTACAGAAATAGAAGGACCCTCTCCTCAAGGACACTTATTTAATGTTGTCCAGGAAATGATGCCCAGATGAATGCATGTTAAGGATAAGTTGGAGGTGTTGTTTGGTGTCTAGTGTGTCTTTATTTGTACCTTCAGTGCTAAAGGTATAGCTTCCTTTTGCATAATTCTGTGGGATCAAACTTTCATCTTAGGAATCTTGATTCCTGTTTGTAAAAGGAAACCCAAGAGCGAAATACATATAAACTACAGAATACCTTGGCCAGTGAAACACCTGCCTCAGTGCAAATGAATGTAAATATTTAATGTGGTAAAAGATTTTATGCTTAACAGTTTCAGATGTGACCGTGTATCTCCACAAACCAGCACAGTAGGAGTGATAAGCTAACAGACATCCAACTGTGGGTACGGAAGAAACATAAAGACCCAATCTGGGTGATCATGTAATCTTCCTCATAGTTAAGTTGCTTTGGTTGACAACACGTTTCTGCTCTATGGTCCAGATTTTTAAAGGACAAAACCTAGGTAAGTGCTCTCTTCAGCAGAAGTTAAAATGTTTTAAATCTAGATTAAAGTGCAGGAGATTCAAAATGGATGTGATTTCTCAGAGAGGGCATGCTAACTCTTTTGCCATTGTTGTGATGATTTCTTACTTCCATTAAAATATTTGAGAATTTCAAAACAACATTTCAAACAAGTATGTACTGTGTTTTATTTCTAACTACTATCATTCGATAGACAGCATAACTTCCAAGAGCAGATGTGTGCACTTAAAGTTATTCTCTTCTCTCCTTATTTATGTTATTATTTTTTATTTTTAACATTTATTCATTAAGTTTACCAGAACATATTATATATTATCTGGGTTATGGGCAGCACCATTTTCTTACAGGTATGAGCATTTTTATGGTTTCAAGGTTTTTTGTTTACTGATGAGTGGCATCATCATGCCACTCTTGTTTAAAGTTGGGCATACGCTGTGCAGTTCTGGTCAGATTTTAGGCCTGATTTGCAGTCACTTACTGATTTTCGGAGTCAGCCCGACTTTCAGCTTCATCAGCCTTCATTTTACACACAGCATGAGAAGGGGATACAGTGCCCGATTGCATCTTAAGATTCGGCTGTCAAGCATTTGGAAGAATTTCTGTCAAGTCAAAAATTGTAGTTGTAGCAGTCTTGTGAACTGATTTTATGATGTGACCATTAAACTTTGTGAAATTCATTGTGCAGCGATTGAAATGTGTGTATGTTGCCTATGGGATATTGCCATTGTCCTGCTCATTTTCATCTTTTTGATTTCAAAAAGGTAACTACCATATAGCAACATGCATAACAACAACAACATTTAGTTATATAGCACGTTTTCATACGACTAAATGGGCAATGACAAAAATATCAATGATCTGTATGATATATTTTATTGTTTTTACTTCCATGTAAATGGAAGTTTGGTGATAGGGTGAAAAGTTTGCTATCACATTAGGTTCAAATTATGATTCAAAAATATCAAGAAAAGTTGATCTTATCATTGTGTTTGGGGAAAATCAAAATTGATATTTTCTGACTTAAAATTTCAGTTTTTGTCAGAAAACTGTGTTTTCTTGATGTTGTATAGAACTACTGTAAGGCTAGATCTCAGTAAAGATACAACAATTTAGAAAAAAGCGGTTTCTAAGATGTCAATTGATTGTTGTTGTTGTTGTTGTTAAGTGCCACTGAGTCTATTCCGACTTATAGTGACTGTATGTACAACAGAAAAAAGAAACTTCCCAGTCCTGCTCCTTCCCCGCAGTTTCTGATGTTTGATCCCATTGTTGCAACCACTGTATCAATGTATCTCATAGAGGGTCTTCCTCTCTTTCATTGTCCTTCCACTTTACCAAACATGTCATTTTCTAGAGAATGATCCCTTCTCACAACATGTCCAAAGTATCACCATCCTTGCGTCTAAGGAGCATACTGGTTGCACTTCCTCTAAGACAGACCTGTTTGTTCTCCTGGCTGTCCATGGTACATTCAGTGTTCTTTGCCAGCATCATAACTAAAAAGGAATCAGTTTTTTGACAGCCTTCCTTATTCATTGTCCAGCTTTCACAACCTTAGGAAGTGATTGAAAACACCATTGGTTGGATCAGATGCACCTTAGTCTTCCCAGGGGCATCTTTGTTTTGAAACACTTTGGACAGGTCTTTTACTACAGATTTTCCCAATGTAATACAACATCTGATTTCTTGAGTGCTGCTTCTGTAGGCATTAACTGTCGATCCAAGTAAGATGAAGTCTTTGACAACCTCAGTCTTCTCTGCATCTATCAGGATGTTACTTGCTGGTCCAGTTGTGAGGATTTTTGTCTTCTTTATGTAAAGATGTAGTCCATACCGAAGGCCATAGTCTTTCATCTTCATCAATAAGTACTTCAAGTTCTCTTCACTTAAGATAGATAAATAGATAGATACGTAGATAGAAAGATAGATACTTCATTAATCCCAAGGGGAAATTCAAATAATCCAGCCGCAGTATACTGATACAAAAAAAAAATATATATATTAAATTAAATAGTAATAAAAATGCATGTAAAAACAGACAATAACTTTGAATAATGTTAGCATTTACCCCCCCGGGTGGAACTGAAGAGTCGCATAGTGTTGGGGAGGAACGATCTCCTCAGTCTTTCAGTGGAGCAGGACAGTGACAGCAGTCTGTCACTGAAGCTACTCCTTTGCCTGGAGATGACACTGTTAAGTGGATGCAGTGGATTCTTCATGATTGACAGGAGTTTGCTCAGCGCCCGTTGCTCTGCTACAGATGTTAAACTGTCCAGCTTTACTCTTACAATAGAGCCTGCCTTCTTAACAAGTTTGTCCAGGCGTTAGACGTCCTTCTTCTTTATGCTGCCTCCCCAGCACACCACCGCGTAGAAGAAGGCACTCGCCACAACCGTCTGGTAGAACATCTGCAGCATCTTATTGCAGATGTTGAAGGAAGCCAACCTTCTAAGAAAGTACAGTGATCCCTCGCTATATCACGCTTTCGACTATCGCGGCTTCACTCTATCGCGATTTTTTTCTCATACATGCTTACGCCACTACGCATGTGCTTTCTGAGAACTTTTATCTAAGCCCTACGATGGCTCCTAAACGTGCTGCTTTTACTAAGCCTTCTGACAATAAAACTAAGCGCCAGAGGAAGATGCTTACTATCCAGGAGAAGGTGAAACTCTTGGATATGATTAAAGATGGCAATACCCTACAAAAGCCTCCTCACGCATATGAAAAGACAGCGCCAGCAACTGCCTATCAAGATGTTCTTCAGCCGCGCACCCAGACACCCACTGCCTACTCCTAGTACTTCTTCACTGAAGACAACAACGCACCTGCTGAAGATACTGCACCGCCTCTGAAGACTTTCCTACTGAGGTCGTGCCTTCATAGGTTAGTGGTTGTGTGCAATTAAATGTACAGTACAATAATCTACTATATAAAAGCGTTCAGGATTGTCCTTCCGTCCCGTGAGTGCAAAGCGTAGCGGTATTCCGCTTATTACAGACTTACAACTTGCGGCTTGAGGTATGAAGCGACGCGATGTGAGCAGAGTTCTGGTGCTCTCATTGTTCCCTTGCTTTTGTGCGCGATGCGCTGGAAAAATAGACGAAATTATGTCTCTGGAAATAATTAATGTTGATGGAGTACAAATGCCTCACCGCGTAGTAAATATCAGGGGAGATGGTGCTTGCTTATTCTCATCTATAGCTTATTTAGTGCATGAAACTCCGTCTTTAGCGGTACAGATTTGGGCTGACATTGTACGACTTTGGACAGGCACTTGAGGGGATAAAAAAAACTTAGGTTTTCGGGAGATGTTATGAATGGGCACTTTGATGTTCTCATTCCCTACACTTACCAGGGGTGCGGAAATCCAACGCTGACTTGTCCGACACGGGTAAATTGACCGTCGGACAAGCGTGTTTTTCTGGTTTCAGTTGTCCGCAGACAAGTGCAATTTTCTGGAGAAAAAAGAATTATGTGTGCTGTGCAGGGTACATTTTTACCACTACATTCAAATTTTAAACATTTGGGTACGCACTTCGTGAGGAAACAGTCTACTTAGGCATGTTCTTCATGTCTCAGATTGGTCTTCAATATCGTTTACAAAATGACGGCTGATTTTTTCAAAGGGGAAGCACTCTCACGGTCATACATAAGTATTTTACCCTACTATTTACACGCTTGGTGATGCGGTCATTTTTTTCATGCCGACATTACGATGTAATCTGATGATTTTTTCATTATAATCGATAACTTTTATATATTATTAATAAATTCATTGTTTTTACATAAAATGCGGTCATTTTACTTACAATGCAAATGTTTTCACCACATAACAAAGCTTGTTAGGCAGTTGATCTTTCCTGAAATTTGCAATTTCCCGTAGGTTGTGATATACGGAGGAGTTAAGAAATTTATTGCGTGACAACATCAATTTTGATGATCTGTCTATAGATCGTTTTTGATTAGAAAATTTTTCATACTAAACAAGTTGGTTTTGCGCTGTCAGTTTATTATAAACAAAGAAGAAAACATTCTAACGGTTTCCAAATGTTATGAAATATCTAAAAATTTTCACTTAGACGCGATTATTTTTTCCCGACAACATTGCTAATATTTACTTCTTTGGTAAATCAGTCCAGGAACCATGCAGTTCAGCTCAAGCAGAAATGAATAGCATTCAGCCCATGC
The DNA here is from genome assembly GCA_026402145.1 of Polypterus bichir lapradei. Taxonomy (NCBI): domain Eukaryota; kingdom Metazoa; phylum Chordata; class Cladistia; order Polypteriformes; family Polypteridae; genus Polypterus; species Polypterus bichir. Next base: position 29,931,875 of record JANRMT010062835.1, on the reverse strand, counting down.
TGTCTAAGATGGTAAAGATTCTTAGGAGAGAAGATGTTGCAAGACAAAAGCTGAAAAACATGGCAGAAAATTAATCAGGACAGTGTTCTGTTATGTAACTGTAATATGTGAAACAGAATTAGTGTAGCTATAATGAAGGCATTGTTTATTAGTGAGTAAAAATGATAAGGGAATCTTTTATATAATGTTCTAGAGCAGGGGTTCTTAAACTCGGTCCTGGGGGACCACTGTGGCTGCAGGTTTTTGTTCCAACCAGCCTCTGTTTTTAATTGGACTCCTGTGCTAATTAAGTGAACTGTTGTTTCCCAGATTCCCTGTTTTGGGGAAAAATATACAAATATAGAAAACTAAGTTTGGTAAAAAAAAAAAAAGTAGTAAAATGTACTAAGCAGTTATATGTATTTGTTTCTTTTTAACAGTTTTTTCATCTTGATTGTCATTCTAGGTGTTCTTATTGTTTAATTAATCCGTTATTTACTACTTTGTGGGGCTGACGCAAAATTAGTTGCAGCCTTTCACGATCGAGTGTTGTTTGCTTGGGTTTCTACTCTGCTTGTTTTTAATTGTCATTATTAAGATTCAATGAAGGGAGCAAACTGCACAGAGAAAGGGTGAGATATAATAAAAAGAGAGTTAAGCATTTAAATTCATAGCAAAAACAGAAATATTTATAAGAAATGTTTCTTATAAATGTAAAAATCATGCTGCTGTGCTTTTCTGAATGTAGAATAAAATATAAATAAAACCAGCTAATTAAAAGAGATCAGTGCTATCAGGTGTTGTCACTGATTAGGAATCTGGTTGGAACAAAAACCTGCAGCCACAGTGGTCCCCCAGGACTGAGTTTAAGAACCCCTGTTCTAGAGCAAGGTGGCAAAATACTACTCCCTGAAAGAACTTTTTTCAGTTTTAAAATGGAAGGCAATTTTGGTATCAATAAAAGAGATCAGAAAAAATAAACTATTTTTCACTTTTGTTATTTGTTTATGGGCAAGTGAATTTAACTGGCGGACAAGTAGATTTTCTAAGTAAAAAATTTGATTTCCACACCCCTGCTTACATGCCTGATGTACACATGGAGCGCACAAAAATTGAGGATAAAAGTCGGTTGCCTTAAAAGGCGAGTGCGCCTAGTAATATGATATTTGTAACGTCTAATATGTCTTATTTTCTCTTATTTTGTCTAATATATTGGGTAATACAAGTATAATGGTGACTAAAGGGTGTTATTTCATGTCTAGAGGTCTCTAATGATGTTAAAAAACGTATTTAGAAGGTCGTAAACAGGTTTTCTATACTCTAACTGTGAAAATATTCAATTTATAAATAAATAATCCTACTTCGCGAAAATTCATTTATCACGGTAGAGTCTGGAATGGATTAACCGTGATAAACGAGGGTTCACTGTATAGTCGGTTCTGACCTTTCTTACACAGAGATCAGTATTGGCAGTCCAGTCTAATTTGTCATCCAGCTGCACTCCCAGGTATTTATAGGTCTGTACCCTCTGCACACAGTCTCCTCTGATGAGCACGGGGTCCATGGGGGGCCTGGGCCTCCTAAAGTCCACCACCAGTTCCTTGGTCTTGCTGGTGTTCAGGTGTAAGTGGTTTGAGTCACACCATTTAACAAAGTCTTTGATTAGCTTCCTGTACTCCTCCTCCTGCCCACTCCTGATGCAGCCCACAATAGCAGTGTCGTCAGTGAACATTTGCACGTGGCAGGAAGTCTGATGTATATGGGCTGAACAGGACCGGAGAAAGTACAGTCCCCTGCGGTGCACCTGTGTTGCTGACCACAATGTCAGATCTGCAGTTCCCAAGACGCACATACTGAGGTCTGTCTGTAAGATAGTCCACCATCCATGCCACCAGGTGTGAGTCTACTCCCATCTCAGTCAGCTTGTCCCTAAGGAGCAAAGGTTGGATGGTGTTGAAGGCGCTAGAGAAGTCCAAAAACATAATTCTTACAGCACCACTGCCTCTGTCCAGGTAGGAGAGGGATCGGTGTAGCATATAGATGATGGCATCCTCCGCTCCCACCTTCTCCTGGTATGCGAACTGCAGAGGGTCGAGGGCGTGGCGGACCAGTGGCCTCAGGTGATGAAGCAGCAGCCGCTCCATGGTCTTCATCACATGTGACGTCAGAGCAACAGGCCGGAAGTCATTCAGCTCACTAGGACGTGATACCTTTGGGACTGGGGTGATGCAAGATGTTTTCCAAACCCTCGGGACTCTCCCCTGTTCCAGGCTCAGGTTGAAGATGCGCTGTAGAGGACTCCCCAGTTCCTGCGCACAGGCCTTCAGCAGTCGTGGCGATACTCCATCTGGACCTGCTGCTTTGCTGGCACGAAGTCTCTTCAGCTCTCTGCTCACCTGTGCTGCTGTAATTGTGGGTGGGGATGTCTCACCCATGCTGGTATCAGCAGAAGGATGGTTGGAGGATAAAGTAATCCGAGGTGAGAGTGGGTTAGGGTGGTCAAACCTGTTAAAGAAGTCGTTCATTTGGTTTGCTCTCTCCACGTCTCTCTCGATGGTGGCACCCCGCTTCGAGCTGCAGCCAGTGATGATCTTCATCCCATCCCATACTTCCTTCATGCTGTTATTATGCAATTTCTGCTCCAGCTTTCTCCTGTACTGCTCCTTCGCCTCCCTGAGCTGGACTCGGAGTTCCTTCTGCACACGCTTGAGTTCATGCTGATCACCGCCTTTAAAAGCCCTTTTCTTCTGGTTCTAAAAGCCCTTGATGTCACTTGTAATCCGTGACTTGTTGTTAGCATAGCAGCGTACTGTTCTTACTGGAACTACAATGTCCATACAGAAGTTGATGTAATCAGTTGTGTAGTCAACAGCCTCTTCAATGTTCTCACTATGTGACCCCAGCAGTATATCCCAGTCTGTAGTTCCAAAGCAGTCTCTCAGAGTCTGCTCTGCCTCAGGGGACCACTTCCTGAATGATCGTGTGGTTGTAGGTGGCGCCTTCACTCTTGGTTTGTAGTGAGGCTGAAGCAGAACCAGGTTATAATCTGCTTTCCCAAGCGCAGGCAGCGGGGTGGTGCTTTATGCGTCTTTAATGTGTGCATACAGTAGGTCGATAGTCCTATTTCCCCAGGTGTTACAGTCCACATACTGGGAGAAGGCAGGTAATGTTTTATCCAGTGTTACATGGTTAAAGTCTCCAGCGATTAGCACAAGCGCCTCAGGGTGCTGCGTTTGTAACTTAGCAACTGTGGAATGGATGATGTCACCCGCTATTTGCTCGAGGGGGGATGTAAACAATAACAACAATCACGTGTTCAAACTCTCTTGGCAAGTAATAGGGACGCAGACTTACGGCCAACAGTTCGATGTCTCTGGAGCAATTGGAGATTTTAACGTTTATACAGTATGTCCAGAGTTGCACCACCTTGTATTCACATAGAGAGGGAGTCCTCCTTTCTGCTTCCCACTAGTATTTGCGTCTCTGTCCGCTCTAACTGTGCTAAACCCGGGTAGCTACACGTTAGCATCTGGGATGGTAGTTGTTAGCCACGTTTCACTAAAACACAGCAAGCTGCATTCTCTGTAGGCTCTGACATTTTTCAGCAGCACAGCCAGTTCGTCGATCTTATTTGGTAGTGAGTTCACATTTCCAAGGGTCACAGAAGGGACCGACAGTTTATAACGCCATTTCCTCGCAAGCTACTTGGCTTTTATCTAATCTTTTATCTTTGCGCCGGCTCGGCTGCCCCGATATCGTCTTCTTACCTCGTCAGGTAAATAGGGAACCACACCGGCGTGGGAATTTCTTCTCAGTGCTTTAAGTTGACTACTTGAATAGGCGAGTCTCGGAGTGTAAAAATCCATGTCAAATAGTAAAAATAGTAAAAAGTGTCCAGGGAGCAATTCCACATTAAAGAAAGTGGTAGAAGTGATCAGCGAAATAGAGAAAAAATAGAATAAAAAAGGTAAAAAGATAAAGTCATACATGGAGCTGCTGGAATGGCTGCCACTCGCGACGGCGCCGGAAATACACGCAAGCAAGCAAGCAAGGTTGCATCATCTACATATCAAAAGTTGTTAATCAGTCTTCCTCCAATGTTGATGCCATGTTCTTTTTCATATAGTCCAACTTCTCGGATTATTTGTTTAGCATATACTGTAGATTGAAAGAGCAGGGCGAAAGGATACAACTTTGACCCACACCTTTCTCTATTTTAAACCACTCAGTATTTCCTTATTCCATTTGGACAACTACCTCTTGGTCTATATACAGGTTCCGCATGAGCATAATTAAATGTTCTGAAATTCCCATTCTCTTCAGTTGATTACTGCTCTTCAAATTGTTCAATTTAACCAGGACTTTTCAAGTCTGCTCCATTTAGTCATGGGACCAGGCCTATTGATTTTCAGAATTTTTGCATGAGTAGTTTTTGAAATGCATAATTTTTTAAATATACATATTGTGAAATGATCAGACTCGACACACTTAAAAAAGTTTGGGGCAGCCAGCTGTATATTATCCCTGGCTTCAATGGGTTTATTTTGTACAAGAAGTGTCTTGTTTGGGGTCCAGATGTGAACTGATGAGGGTTTGTAAAGATGGCAGATTATAAGTAGCCAGACCGGAAGTAACCTTTGGGGAACCGGAAGTGACCTTCTTCTGATGTCATTCGAGGCACCAGAACTTGAAGTGACATCATCCTAGGCACCAGAACCGGAAGTGACATTCTCCTACACACCGGAACTGGAAGTGATGTCCTCCAAGGAGCCAGAACTGGAAGTAACCTCTTCAATGCTAAGTCAGACAGGTTTTCTTGCGGCTGGTCTGTAGAGATAACAGGAGAAGATTTAGTGCACCCCGCCACCCCCTGGCCTGGCATGGGATTACCTTCACTTGGTCCACACAACATCCTCCTACTCGCACGTGTGTGACAATATATACATGAACTAAGACACTTGCAAGCACACACACACTTACTCAAAGAAATTTATAAGTGAAGATAGCAGGCAGCTTATATGCCCTACCAGAGCACATGTTGGATCATGCAGAAAAAGAAATGAACACACACATACATACTCACCCCTAGATCTGTAAAGGTCAGTAAAATGCACATTAAGCCAACCCATGTCAATCTGTCTTTCTACTCAGCTTGTTTACTCCATTTGACCCACATGTATTTCGTTTCAAAATAAATATTATTTAAATTGTTCATTTGATTCAAATTCCTGTTCAATTTACTCCACATTTATTTACGTATTTAATAAATATTACATAAGTTAATGTACTTGATTATATTTTATTGTATAGTACAGTTGTATTGTATTGTAAAACCTTCCGTTGAGTGACTTCCTGTGGTTTTACTAAAGTGTAATTTACATGGAAGTACTACTGTATATGGACTATTCCATACCAAGTTTTTCTCTCTATTGTTGTATTTTAGATGCCATTTAAGAATTCTCTAGGAGTGTGAATTAGAAGCCTTTCCATAAAAGCCAATAAGGGGCACTTCAGATTTTTTTTTGTAAAGTGCAAAAATTAACATGTTTAGAATGTTTTATAATGTCTAAAATATTTGTATTGTTTTACTTCATTGTTTTATTCATTCATACAAATACTAGCTCTGCTACTGGTCTGAGACAGGTTGAAATCTTAAGTTATCAACGTAAACCTCAGTGTTAACGTTTGCAGTGAAGTGCGTCCGTCTGCTTCTGTGTCTCTGTTACATAGCAGCTGGTACAGGATTTGTCAAAAGAGTACTAGTGTTTGTGAAGCTCCATCTGTTGGATAGCAGACACACAGAGAGACACACAGACACTTGTGCTTTTATTAAGGTGGCTAATACAGTATTTTAAAATGGTAAAATGTACTTATATTGCATCTTTATATTATTATAATAAAAATGTTAAAACGTTCATAGCATTCATAAATGCACGTTAGTGAGAGCTGTTAGATATACTCTCCTGTGGCGAGAAAGTGCTCAGCAATAATTCATAAAGATGGAGAGAAGGTGTCTCAATAATTTGTCATTTATAAGCTAAATGACTGAATTGAGAAAATCAATCAAGCACTGTGGTCATGTCCATTAGGCAGTTTTCATTTTCCTAGAAGATTTTGTTACAGCAGTTTAAATGCCATGAAGAATTTTCTGTATTTCTCATAATACAACTCCAACTTACCGCACACATTTAAAAATGACTGAAATTATCTAAAGCATATTTAACATTAGATAGAAACATAAACAAACTAATTGCATAGATAACCATCTAGTGTATTCTGACAACATTAAGTTAATTAATTATTTTATGAACCTAAGAATTTCACTTGGTGTTACATCCATACACATAACAAAGTAAATACAATTAAACAACACAATATACAATACGTGACACCATCACAACATTATATACAGCAGTAGTGAAAAATATATTGCACAAAACATCTTATATGAAACAACTAGCTATGTTGCCCAGCTTCGCCTGTGAGATTTCATAAGACAATAGGTGTCAGTTGTGGTGCAATAGGTTGTAGTGCTGTCAGTTAATTGCAAGCAGTGTAGTGTAGTGGCTATGGCTTTGGAGTTAGGACTTCAAAACCTCAGGTTGTGGATTGAAATCCTGTCACTGGCACTGTGTGTCCATGAGCAAGTTACTTCACCTGTATAATGTGGCTATGCAGCCCCATGCACAGCAAGTTGCAATGCATTGTATGTTCCGATGACTTTCTGTTATGGTCAGCATTACATTTTTTGAGATTGGACCAGACAAGCTCGCCTTTGCTTCCTTAGTGAACCATGGGTGCCCATGACCCTGTCACCAGTTAACTAGTTGTCCTTTCTTAGACCACTTTTACTGTGTGCTAAGTGCTTACTAAATACTGGGAACATCCTACAAGACCTGTTGTTTTGGAGAAGCTCTGCCCCAGTTGTTTAGTTATCACAATTTGTCCTTTGTCAAAGCCATTCAGATCCTTATGCTTGCCCATTTTCCCTGCTTCCACAACACTTCATCTTCAAGAGCTTACTGTTCACTTGCTGCCTAATATAACGAAACAGACATTTTTCCACAACTGCAATAGCAAGTGTAAAGGTATATTGAGAGTAAAGCTGACATTTACTTCTGCTACCGAAAATTCCGAAATACCTGTACTTTACCATTTTTTAAAATGTGTCTTTTTGTACTTTACTGGTACCAGTATACTGCACAACCCTAGCAGAAAGAAATAAAGAGAGGAGAGAGACAGAACTCAGCCTAGAGACAACCCTATTCTCAGGGTCAAGGGTCCTGACTGATGTTCACCCATTTTCACAATCTGATGTCTTAGAAAGTAATCCAGAGACATGTGGCATAGTCCAGATTTATACTGAGAAGTTTGCTGTGGAAAACCCCTGGTGTGATTTTGTTAAATGCAGAACAAATAAAGTTCTGGCATAAGTAGATGAAATATTTAAATGCTACAAGATATAGTGGAGTGCCATGTTTTCTGCATCCTCAACTGGAGGTTGAACCCCTGGAGGTTTTTAAACTCAAACTCAAGAACATATTCTTTCTACTCACCAGTATATTATTGCTACTCAAGAATTGATTATTTCTTTATAGATAAAAATTTCTTGCCTACTATTAAATCTTGCAAATACGATGCTATTGTTACTTCTGACCATGCACCTCTGATCTTGGAGCTAAAGTTACTATGCCCCACACACTCATTTTGCAGATGGCGTCTCAAACTGCTTCTATTAGCAGACGAGAATTGTACAGAATTTATATCCAAACAAATCAGTTTCTTCCTAGAGACAAATACATCCTCAGAGATTTCTGCAGAAATACTCTGGGAAACTCTTAAGGCCTTCTTAAGAGGACAGATTATCTCATATCTTTCCCATAGAAATAAATTAGAAACCTTGAAAGTAGCAGAGCTAAAAAGTGAAATTACTAGAATAGATGAAGAACATGCCAGGCTTCCAAGCGAGGCTCTACATAGGATAAGGCAGGCTCTGTATTCAGAACTAAACCTCTTAACAACTAAAGAAACTGAACAACTAATTTATAAATCCAGACATCATTACTATGAACACGGAGAGAAAGCTAATAAGCTTTTAGCTCAACAAATTCACAAGCAAGAAGTCCGCAACGCAATCCTAGTAATCACCAACACGAATGGAGACAAAATCATCGACCACAAAAATATAATGCACACATTTAGAGACTACTATAAATCCTTATATTCTACTGAGTTTAAAGAAGACAACACACAATCTAATGCATTTCTGGATACATTACAGATACCACAAATAGATACTCCTAGTGCGGAGGAACTGGATAAACCTCTGGCGTTAACAGAATTACTAGATGTTATAAAGTCACTTCAAGGCGGGAAAGCAACAGGCCCTGATTGCTTCCCTGTAGAATTTTATAAGACATTCTTCACTCAGCTAGCTCCCCTCCTATTAGCAACATTTACAGAAGCCAGAGACAATCAAACTCTTCCTCAAACATTTCGCCAAGCATTAATCACCGTTTTTCCTAAACAAAATAAGGACTTATTACAATGTGCATCATACAGACCAATTTCACTTTTGAATAATGACGTTAAGATACTCTCAAAAATTATAGCTATAAGGATGGAGAAAGTGTTCCCCTTGCTAATATCACAAGATCAAACTGGATTTATCAAGGGTCAACACTTATCCTCAAATCTTTGACACCTGTTTAATGTAATATACTCACCAACTAAGTCAAACACCCCAGAAATATTATTATCATTGGATGCAGAAAAAGCATTTGACATGATTGAATGGAAATACCTTTTCACTGCATTGGAAAAATTTGGGCTTGGTCCGAACATTTGTGCATGAATCAAACTACTCTATACCAATCCAGAAGCTTCAATTTGTATCAACAACATTTGTTCAGACTACTTTAAACTAGAACGAGGTACCAGACAAGGATGCCCCTCGTCACCGCTGCTGTTTGCAATTGCCATTGAACCACTGGCAATACACTGTCGAAATGCTGATCAGATAAAGGGGATTATCAGAGAAGGACTGGAACAGAGAATTTCTCTATATGCAGATGATATGGTACTGTATATATCAGACCCACAAAATTCTGTGCCTGCAGTCTTAACAGCACTCACAGAATTTCAAAAGATCTCTGGTCTCAGAATTAATCTGAATAAAAGTGTACTCTTTCCAGTGAATTCTCAAGCATATAATATTAGATTAGACACCCTACCTTTTATCATTGCTGAACAGTTTAAATACCTCGGGCTAAACATCACAAGTAAACATAAAGCTCTTTATCAACAAAATTTCGCCGTCTGCATGGAAAAAATTAAGCAAGACTTGCATAGATGGTCAACCCTTCATCTTACTCTAGCTGGAAGAATTAACACTGTTAAGATGAATATTCTTCCTAAGCTCCTTTTTTATTTCAAAACATTCCAATATACATCAAGAAATAATTTTTTAAGCAATTAGATTCAACAATAACCTAATTTATTTGGAACTCAAAACATCCACGTAACCAAAGAGCGACCCTACAAAGATAAAAGGTAGAAGGTGGCATGGCTCTACCTGACTTCCAGTTTTATTACTGGGCAGCAAACATGCAAGCTATAAAAACCTGGACACAAATAGATGAACATACACAGGCTTGGTCCGCAATAGAAGTAAAATCCTGCAGTACTTCTTTATATTCCATGCTCTGTGCCCCAATAAATGCAAGTTATCAGCAATATACTAATAACCCAATTGTGCTTCACTCACTCAGAGTATGGAACCAATGTAGAAAGCATTTTAAGATGGAGAAGCTTTTATCTGTGGCACCTCTGCAAGAGAACCACCTCTTTCAACCTTCACAAACATACGCAGTTTTTAATATCTGGAAAAAACGTGGGATTAACTTGCTTAGAGATCTTTATATAGACAACGTCTTTGCATCCTATGAACAATTACATTCCAAATTTAACATTCCAGCTACACATTTCTTTCACTATCTTCAAATTAGGAACTTCGTTAAACAGAACCTGCCTGATTTTCTTCATCTTGCACCCTCGTCCATGCTGGAAAAAATATTGCTCAATCTCAAGGACTCAGACATCATCTCTGCAATATATAAAATTATTTTACAGTCCCTCCCTTTCAAAGATCCAAGAGGACACTGGAAAAAAAGATCTCTCAATCAATATATCAGAAAGGGAGTGGAAAATAGCAATGCAGAGAATTCACTCGAGCTCCATATGCACAAAGCATACAATTATTCAATTCAAAATGATATATCGAGCACATCTGTCTCGCCTAAAACTCTCCAAAATGTTTCCAGGGCAAGATCCAACCTGCGAACGCTGCAATCAAGTCCCAGCCTCACTGGGTCACATGGTTTGGTCCTACACCAAATTAACATCATTCTGGACCAATATTTTTAATTACCTTTCAGACAGCCTTGGTCTCACAATCCCTCCTAACCCATTAACAGCTGTGTTTGGGGTTCTCCCAGATGGGTTTAAAGTGGAGAAGGACAAACAAACTGTGATTGCATTCACTACACTTTTGGCACGTAGACTTATTTTTCTAAACTGGAAGAATCCTAACTCTCCTCTTTTAAGTCAGTGGGAAACCGATGTTTTATACTATTTGAAATTGGAAAAAATCAAATACTCAGTTAGAGGATCTGTACAGATCTTTTTCAAAACATGGCAGGATCTAATCAGTAATATTTTAGAATAAGTTCTTAAAGCACAGAGGAAGCAATTATTTCAGCATTTCTTTTTCTCCTCCATTCATCTCTATTGGCTTATCAAACTCATCTATTTAGGTATGTTTACAAGCCTTAAGTTTTACTCCGTTGGCCTTGCTCTCTCTCTCAGGGGTGGGGATCGACTTATTCTTAATCCTACTTTTTGTAAAAATTGATTAATTTGTATGGAATTTGTCTGTGGTAGACATATTAGTGATATGAAATTAATTTAACACTCAAGTTAATTGCAATAAAATTAATAAAATTTCAAAAAAATAAATAAATAAAAGAGAAATACTCATTCATTATTCCTTTTTAGGCTTGTTCTAAGCCATTTTATTTTGTTTTGAGTCCTTCTGTCTTATTTATTGCCCTATATGAAAATATGGAAGCTTTATTTTTCCATTATCCAGTGTTCTTGATAGTTTTGTGTTATAACATTGCCTCCAGTTTAACTAAAGGCCAATTTTGATTGATTTTGGCAATAGGACTTTGTATATATAGTATGTGCAAATGACTTTGGAAATCTTTTTACCAGCTGCATCCAAAAAACTCTTACTCAATGAAGCCTTTTAAATGACATCTGAAGGCATACTTTTTAAACTAGCTTTTCAATACTGATTTTAAGTTTTTTTTCTTTGAAGTATCCTATGATCTTTGTCAGTGTAAGTGTTGAATAATATTGTTTTTCTAATAAGTTGGCTTATTTCTGTCCTTTTCAGTTCACTGACTCAGGGCATGTGAATATGCTAATGTTTAATTTCAACTTTGACAAAACTACATTTTTAGTTGATTGTTGACATTACTTGTTATATGGGTGCATAATTGGCTGTAACTTCATGTCTTCCTTTGCTTCTGACACTAATACAGTCTTGACATTAATTTAATTGCTGTTTGTTGTAATCTTTCGCTGCTCATTATTATCTCTTTTGGTATCCTTAGATCTGAGGGTGCTCATCTTCAGGTGCTATGCTGTTGCAAGGCTGCCTGTTGTCCTAGACATTGTATTCTTTTTCTTGTCTCTGTACTTAGTAATAATTAATATTATTGAATATGCAAAATGTTCTAGCCTTTCACCAGCTGTTGTTGCCCAGTAGGGACTTCCAGGATAACATTTGGTTAGATGCCTCTGCTTTGATTTTTCTCACCTCAGGTAGCCTACTGGAAACACTAAACTGCTGGAGGCATAGCTCTCAAACTCATGTCCTGAAAAGGCATCCATCTGTGGTAGACATATTAGTGATATAAAATTAATTCAACACTCAAGTTAAATGATAGTAGAGCAAAACAGCTTGTTACACTATTGTTATGTAAAAAGCTATGTTGTGAGCCTCAGATAAATGTTTAGTTATTTAGTCAGAGAATTATAAGCTATATAACTTACATATTTATTTGGTTTGCTGTTTTATCTACTTACCCATTCATTTTCTAAATCCAAATAATGCAATTGTTAAAGACCACCTGCATGTACGCACAGTGTACTGAATATTACTTTGTTTCTTGGAATGTTCGACTGAAACAAATTGTTACTCAATTTTGTTTAATGGTGCAGCATTACACTACAGCAAGCCCCCCAGAGTGTGATTAAATCTGAATGGGAATATAAGTATGTTGATTTTGTGTTTTTCTTGCTCTTCATAATTGTCATCCACATAATTTGGATTAAAAAAATATCATGTGATAGCTATAAAAGTGATTTTGTGTTAACACAAATCTTTGTTTAATTGTATAATAGTAATTTGACCCCGGCTGGAAGACTTTCACATTTTGAAAATGAGCAGCTATGATGATTTTCCTGCACAGATATGTCATGTTAAATGCCACTAAACATGGGGGATGTTTTGAGCCCTGAGACTTTTTCTTTAGATGTATATTTTAAGTGAAAGCAGAATTCTTTCACTATGGATTTCATTTTGAATTCAGAAGGAGTCAGCCAAAATGACATAATGCCATCCATCTATTTCAGTTTTCTTAAAATCCAAATGAGATGAAAGGTTGAGATTCAGCTTTGACTTTAAGATCCATTCCTGACAGATATGACATTATAGTCTTTGTGTTATTCATATTTTATAGGAGTTGGAGGGTTTTTCAGCTTAATGGTTTCTTTTGTCCATATTCCGTATTCCATTATGTTTAAGAGGGTTGAAAGTATCATGTTGTTTAAATACATTTATCAGCCATCTCTGCAGGTCAAGCCAATGTCACATTAGAACATAGGAAATTTGACAAATGAGAGGAGACAATCAGTCCATGAAGATTGTCTGTTTGGCTAATAGCTCAGCTGTCACATTCTCTCATTCGGATACTTCTTGAAAGTTGTCAAGGTTTCTGCTTCAACTACATGTCCTGGTAGTTTGTTTCTAGATTTCCACAACTCTTTAAGCAAAGAAGTGCTTCCTGGCTTCAATTTTAAATGCACTTATCCCTAATTTCCACTGAAATTCTGATCTTTATCATTGCCTTTGAGGATTCTGAAAACTAGGATTAGATTTCCACACAGTCTTCTCTATTTGACTTTACACGACTTCTACGTGGAGAGGGTGTCAAACTTGATGATTGCCATTGCTGATCTCATCATCAGAGTATATCAGGTTACCTAGTAGAAACCACAGGGTATTTGAAATTAGACAACTATGTCATGAATTTCCAGCACAGTTTCACATTTTCAAAGTATCACGAGTTCACCCCTTTTTTTGGCAGTCATTAATGTGCTTCGTGACGGGACTGTTGCCTATGTGAAGGCTTTATAGGTATGGTGAGTTCAGCTGCAATCTTGGCCTTTTTCCTCTTTTTTTCCATTTTGTCATCATACATAAAACACACAAGGTCAGACAGACCAGATTCTCATCTATTTGTAAGGTCTGGAAAACTCCTTATTCCTAATCACTGTATTATATGCATTATACTTCTAGGTAAGTGCTCATTGGTGCCAGCGCTGTAACCCGCACACAAGCCCACTTCTACTGACAAGGAAAAGTCATGTAATGTGACATGGCCCTAAGCTTTGTTAAGCTGTGTTAAGGACAGTATATAGATTTGTACTCATTATGGTTCTGTACACCTAGTTTAATTCTGCCATATTAACTTTATTGAAGCAGTGTAGAATTTTGAACATCTTGATTAACTCACTCCCAAGTTAAATAAGTTTAAAGCCTTTTGGAGTCTAACCTTCACTGGTGTACTTTGCAGATGTGCTCTGTACAGCTTCGGGTTGTTCTGAGTTGTATTCAGTACTTCAGGTATGATCTCACTTGAGCATAATAACATTTACCTTTCTCACAATCACATTTTTACAATATACCCTTGCAATATACTCTGTACTCTTGCCTGGCAAGAACGCCTCTGAAGTGGAAGGAGAAGGGTAGAGTGTGTACTCAGGGCATTATCTCCCCCAGATCACAGGTGGCAGTCCACCTGTTTTGCTACGGCATCATGGTTTCCCACAGGGCATGTTGTGAATTGGAGTTTGGTGGCTCAGCCCTGTTGGGTTCTGGGGTTTTTTTTCCAGGACTTGCTACAAGGATTGCTGAGCCCTATGCCAGCAGGCTTCCCCCTCACCAGGAAGTGCTTCCGGACCAATCCTACAGGATACCGGAAGTACTCCCAGGGATTACATAAAATGAGCTAGCTGTCAATGCTCCAAGAGCCAGAGTCGGAAGGAAGGTGATGAAGCTTGCTGGAGGGAGAAGGAGATGGAAAGAGAGGCGGAGAAAGAAAAAGAAGAAGAATGTTAGCTGTGCTTTGCTTTGGTATTGTGCTGTAGGAAATGATTGGAAAGCATTTCCCACGAATAAAATCACTTGTGTGCTGTGCTGGACTTGTGCCTATGTCTGTCTGCGTTGGGTTTGGGGAGCTGGAGCGTTCCCTCGGGGCCACAATGCTTACATTATGTTCGACTTTTTAAATATTTCTGCACATTGAAAATGTTCTTCCAATTTAAAATCCCTGAGTCAATTCAACTTATTATGCTTATGTTTTTACATTGAGCAGAACATCTCATTAACAAGCTCATAATACTGTACATTTACAAAGTCAATGTAATTAAAAGCAAAATTTTATTTCCTAAAAACACAAAATTCCATATAATATGTTTATATGAATGTGTGGCCGTCTCTCTTGAATGCAGTATGTAGTCCAGACAAGCTCCTAGGTGTTATTGAAACGCACTTACAAATTATTTGCATTAGTCATTCCTCTCCATGTTTATTTTCAGCACATGTTTAAAGACTTGTAATTCTCTTGTATTTTGTGTGTCTGTCAAATTTGTTTGTTGTAACATTTAAGATGCCTCATGAGCTCTTCTTACTTTACAAGCGTTGACCAGGCAATTCAAACTGCAGAACAGTTTAGTGGTGGGGCTTGCAAAAGAGGAGGGGTGACCGTAAACAAGAGGCAGTGCTTTCTATGTCTGACATTCAGAAAAAGAATGATGAAGTGAGCTGCATACAGAGTTAAGTGTTAGCAGTGTGAAGACAGCAGTTTAGTTTGTTAAAACTCATCGTATTTGCTGACTCTGATAAACGCAACCTTTATTATACAGTATATGAGAACACTGAACTGTTGGACTGCTTAAGTTCTTACTAACCATGCAAAGGTTTTCTAGCTTCTCTTTACTTGGTGCTTTTCTTTATTAGTTCTTTTTATAAAGATTTGATCCCAAAAGGTTATTATACAAACATTGATGTCCTTACCAGGTAAGCATATATGTTCTGTTGTATGTGTAAGCCTAACATTTAGTTTCCTTTTTACGGAACCATGCTTGATTTCCTATTCTGTGGTCCGCTAGAGCTGCAGCCCTCAACATAAAAAGGCTGAGAACCACTGCTTCGTAGACATAAAAGTATCTTTTTATCATTCTTTCATAATGCCAATATGGTGTTGAAGGCTGTATATTTTCATGAAGTGCAATACACAAACCACCTCTGGACAGGACATTAAAGTCACAAGTAATTTACCACATCCATCTTTAGTGTACAGGAGGAAAACAAGTGCTAACTTTGGCGAATATGTATCTCTCTGTTATATTAAAAAAGTTTTTCGTCATGTCCACATTTATTCAACCTTGACAACTCCCCTCCACACCGCTCATTCAATCATTAATCCTACTTTACACATCCTCTCTCCTTACAACACCATGACAGTCTCAGTGCTGCTAACTAACCCTTCAATGCAGTCAGTTGTAATGGTAAGGCAGAAAAACAAATTGTTTTTTCAAGAACGTTGAATTTTAGATTGCGATAGAAAAACAGTGGCAAGAGCTGATAATGAACATCAAAAAAAAAGAAAATGAAGAAAAAAGACATGCATATAATAAAAATCAAGAGCAAAGAGATTTGTCCAATAAGTGAAAAAGAGAAAAATATCCAGAACAATATGTGAACAGAAATGCGAAAAAGCTACATTTATAGAGGATGTAAGTTAGAGGATAAAGTAATTCGTAATATTGTTTTTGACGAGGCGTTAATGTAATTAAATTTTTTATTTACTTTTTATTATGTTTTACTTTTTTACTTCTACTTTTTTGCTTTTAGTTTTTACTACGTTTTATTATTCGTTGGCATTTAAAATAGATAGTTGTAGTGAAATACTGTGGTAACTCTTTTTTTTATCTATAATAACTAAGGTCCAAACCATCTTTCTCTCGCGCCCTATATGCTCTTCTGTATACTAACTCTTTAAATACAATTGCTTTCTCTAATGGGGTGGCAGCGCCCTGATGCCTTTCGAGCAGCTCAGGTGGGCACCAGTTCCTGCCCTCAGGGGTTGGTGAGCGAAAGCCCCCTAGTATTATGAAAAAACAAAACAGAGAGAGCATAAAGGTTTGGACCAGTACATTAATCATTCTTTCTGCAGAGAGAGGTAGAATAACGGCATTAGATGACAGCACCCACCCTTGGTTTGGAGGGTAATTACCTCCCACCCTTGGATGCCTCCCTATTGCAAATGTGTGACAATATATATTGTAAATAAATGAAAAGGCATGAATAATGCTGGTGAGTACTGAAAAAATTGGTATGGAATAGTTGATGCAGAACTTCCATGTAAATTACACTTTAGTGTTACTGTTCAATGAAAATCACTTAATGGAAGATTTTACAGTACAATGCAATCAATTGCACTGTACAATAATATTGAGTCAAGCAAATTAACATACAGTAAAATGAACAGAAAAATGCATAAACTTAAATAATATTTTTAAACTAAAAATATTGGGTCAAATGATTTAAACAAGCTACTGAGATTGACTTGATGGTGTTGTCATCAGGTAATTGAACTTGTTGAACCATTGCTTTTGCTTTTAAGTAATGATTACATTACAGGGTCCTGCTTCCCAAACACTACAAGAGTACAAAAGTAAGCTTTGAAATGAGTTAATACTTTATGTTAAATCCTTCTGTTTTTTTTTTGCTTCATATTTCAGTAGGTAAAGAGGTATTTGATCTGAATAAGATGTAGTAATGAAAACTTTACTCATCTATAATTGTATGTGTGGTAATGAAACACTGAACTCAATAAATGTAAATGAATAAAATGACAAAAGTAAGACTATGTGTGCCTTTCGTGTCTAACATAAAAATATAATAGAATTAGTGATTAAGCAAAGTGAGCCATAAAGTTTTACATTTGTATGCTTTTAGAGTGCAGTGCCTCCATTTAAACTTTATTCATAAATAAAGCCCTGAGCTGTGTATAAGGCAGTAAATCTGCTGTAATTCTAAAGAGAACTTGAGGGTTAAAGGCATGGAAAGCACTTATTGCGTATAGCACAATGCTAAAACATTTCATATGTATGTAAAGATTTTGTTTTCTGTGGAAGTGAAGGGCAGCTTGAGAAACTTTGCACTTTGTAACACACCAAAGCTATACCTGTGATCTAAAATTGTCAAGTTTAACAAGCAGGCCAAGCTGCTAACGTTGTTCGGCGTCATTTTAACAAAGAGCAATGGCAAATTGTAATGCATAATACGGTTAATAGTAGGCTTCTAAAAATGGATCCAGTTTGAACAAATAATCCCGGGCAGCATTGTCAGCCCTCCTAAGCTTTTCTGTCTCTCATTTGCAGGATGTTAATGCAGTTTCCATGTGATGTTTGATTAATTGCAAACTGTTATCTGTGGCAAAACACCACCAGTGGAGAATTATGACCTGTCCTCCTTCATGATGTTCGACTCCCATTAAAGATTGTTGGATGTTTGCTTAGCTCTGTAATCTAAGGTCAGAGGCAGTATGATTCAAAACAAATTCAGAATGTCATTGCCAGCACTTTTAATCAATGATATCTTTGTCTTATATATCAAAGAAATTATAGACTCTCTTTAAAAGCTTTTTCACTGTTTTTATTTTTTTGGTTTTTATTTAAAAATGTATGATATGCTAGTAACAAAGGCCTACATAATGAAAAGTTTAGCCACTCTAAGACTGTGTCTAGAAATAGAACAGAAAAACTGACATTACCTGAAATTAATATGAATTGTACAATATATTAAAAAATAGTGGGTTTTCTAAGGATAGTCGGTTTCCCATCCACATCCTAAATTAATGCATGTGAGGATAATGGTTGAATCTAAAAATTGGCTCCCATGTGTAGGTTAGTGTAGTAAAAGTATGGTTATGTAGTGCTATGGTTGAAGATGCAAATTTGTATGTCCATGGATCAGGGTTTGATGTTTGGCCCGGCTTCTCTCTTTATAGAGTTTGTATGATCTTTCCATGTCCACATAGGTATTTTCATTTCCTTTGACATTCTAAACACATGAATAATTATTGTGCTTTATAATGCACTAGTGTTCTGTTCAGGATTTCTTAGTCCTTTGTGCCTAATACTGTTAAGTACAGGTTCTGATTTCCCATGACTCTTCAATGAGAAACGGCAGGTTTAGATATCTGTATTTTAGGTTTTTTGGTATAGAAGTTAAAAATGGAAAATATGTTGGAATTGTGATATGTTACATATACTGTAGATCTTTGTTACTGTGCAGCCATCAAAAGACAGAAGGCAGTAGAGTTGTAGTAGAAAATAAAACACTGTTTACAGCTGCTGTCATGCAGCTCCAGGGACTTGGCTATTCAGAACACAATCTGTATGAAACTTGCACCAGTTACTGTAGTATCCTCTGATATGTTAGGTTAGTTGACACATTTAATTTAACCCTATGTGAATAAGTAAAGGAGTGCGTGCGAGTGTGCTTTCCAATGGACTGACTTCAAGAACATGACTTTGATTACTAACTCTATAATGGACAGCTTGAAAATGACATTAAATACCCCAGTTTACTCAAATGACATAAAGATGTTAGGTTAGATCACCTGACACAATTAGGTTAGCCTTTTTTGAGTCAGTGTGGTTGTTTGTGTGAGCGTCTGTTCCAATGGATCAGAGTCCCTAAACAGGGTTGATTTTTTTCCTTAAGCAATGATCCCATAAAAGAAGCACTGATTTACAAACACTGCAATAGAAAATTGGACATAAGTAATATACCACTGGTAAAAAAAAGTCCTTGTATAGCTACAATGCCTGAATCATACAGGCTAGTGTAGTGTAGTTCTTAAAGATTTGGATTTCAGACACTGAGTTTGTGGGTTCCAGTCCCACTACTGTCATTGTGTGTCCATGAACAAATCACTTCATCTGCCTGTGTTATAAATGGGAAAAAAAAATGTTAACTGTATGTATCTCAATGATGTAAGTCACCTTGCATAAGAAATAATAATGAAAACATGAATAAGCAAGTGTTTCCTGTATGAAGAGTAATATACAGCAAGAGTAGGTGTACTGTCAATTGATACCTGCCATGTTTTGTTACTGTAAGAACGCATTTAGCACAGGTCCTTTAGATTGAGACAAAGGAGAGAGCTACCATCTGCATCAGCATCACTTAAGTTGTTTTCCGTCAGTGCAATCAGATACAACATTTGCATGGCATTTTGCAGATTAATTACGGCACTAAATATAATTTTCAAAAACACTTTTGAAATAAACAATTCCTGTTTTTCTTGCCGTTGTCTTGGTGTTATGAACTTTCTTATGCCCTTCAGTCGCTCATCTCATACATACCTCTTACCGTACGCGACCTCATGGCATCAAAATCTTAATCTACCTCAAAGTGAATGCAAACAGATGTTTATTAAGAGCTCTCAGTCATTTTGAATAAGTTCATTTTGGGTTGTGCATGTTTATAGATTACAGCCTCAAGTTATTTGAATTAAATTTGCAAAAATTCAACTTTATGCAAATGAATGGCAAAACATAAGAATAGAAGAAAAGGAACGCAAAGATTGAAATCTGTGTGCTGGTGCACTGTTTTTCCTATGTGACGTGATAAATGTCTCCAATATTTTCTCATTCTGTGTCACTTATTCTGCAGGGTGATGTCACAAGAAACTCATTTACTCTCACTTTGAGCAGTATGAGAAGAACAAAGATGTACAGCTGTCAAAGCGTGGCTCTTTCTCACTCGCCGCTTGTATTCCCCCATATGTAGATCTTTCCTTGATAGCTTTGATTGTTGTAAGACAACACTCAGGTCTAACTATTATGACTGCCTCTGCTGTAGCATTGTGTGCAGAACCTGAGTTGTGCATGTACTGTACTCTGTGTGCTAGCAGACTCTGTGATGGATTGATGCCCTCTACAGAGTTGTGTCCAATATATGCAGGATGGGCTGCCATTCTCCAGGACCCTGATTTGGATTTAAAGGGTTTGGCAATGAATAGAGGGGTAATGTAAAAAGAGTGAAGCTTTAACTTTGATATGATACTTTTTGTGTTGATCAGTGGGAAAAACTGAGTAGAAAGTAAATGAATTGAACAGCCTAAGTATAAGCATTAAAATAATCAGTCCTATTTGAAGTAATTATCTTTTTTTCAGTATTTCTAAAATAAAATAAAGTAAGTTTAAGAAAGCACAAATGTGACCATTAAAGGTCAAATAATGTCAAAGATAACACCTTCATTTCAGGTGGATTCTTCCAAACTAAATTTCAAGACATTTGAGGAAAATATTTTAAGTATTGTTTTTCCATTTTCAGAGTTAGCCCACCTAAGCAACTTTTTTTTTTCTTTCTGAATGTGAAGAGAAATTACCCTGGGTTAGCAATAGTTTTATTCCAAGGGTTGTACGAGGCGTTTTGGCATCTTATATATAAACGTCTAGGCGTGGAAGTGTGTGTGTTTGTCCAGCCTGGAAGTAAGAGGTGGCGTCGGGGTAAGAGCTCCGCCTCCAAGGAAACAGAAAACTCGCTTAAGCTGCTCATAACACAAGCGAGGCCAGCACATCAGCAAAACGAAACCTCAGAAAAAAAGACAAAGTCGCTTAGCCGCTAATATCGGCAAACTGGTATCCCTTTTAATTGTCCTCCTGCCGCTAATGCACAAGTGAGGAGAGCACATCTGCAAAACGAAGCCTCTGAAGAATGACAAAGTCACTTAGCCGCTAACAAGCGAGGCGAGCATGTCAGCAAAACGAATCCTCCTAGGAGAGAGATGCCCAGAGTAGTTCCTTTCAATTACCTGACATTTCTACATTTCAAATGTTTTTCTGACAATTTCAATAGTTTCTAGGACACCAGGCTTTTTATAGCACGGGCTAACACAGCTAGTGCTTTATAATGGTCAATCCAAATATGAAGTCAGGTTTTTGCTATCAGGCTTAGTTTTCTTGTAACACCACTTTCATAATTTCATAATTTAGTGTTTTCATAGCCTAGAAATATTAACAAATAAACATATACCTTTGAAATATTAATCATACATAATACAATTTTTTAAATTCAGTTATGGAGACTTTTAATCTTGAACACAATGTTGTTGAGCAGCTCTTATTTATTTACTCTTCAAAAGTCTACCTGAAAGCTGTCCTTCTCCATAATGGAAAAATATTTCTTGCTGAGAGGAGAGTGAGAACATGAAATTACTTTTATGTATTAGAAACCTCAGTGGAATATCTCTGGAGATCAAAAGGTGATTGCACTTTTGCTTGGCTTGCAGCTTGGTTACACCAAATCTTGTTGCTTTTTGTGTGAGAGGGAAAATAGGTGCAGGAAGAACCACTGTGTTCAGACATACTGTCCAAAACGTGCATCACAGTTCCAGGAAAGAAAAGTCTACTTGTTGACTCTGAGAAAGTTTACCTTCCTCCACTACATACCAAATTTCTATTTATGAAAAACTGTTAAAGCAATGGATAAAACACAAACAGGATTCATTTACTTAAGAAATAAAATTCCCCGAATCAGTGATCCCAAGGTTAAGGATGGCATTTTTGGAGGTCATCAGATCAGAGGAGTTTTAAAACATGAGAGATCTTGAAGATGAGTTCAGTGAATTTGAGAAATCTGTTTGTCAGAACTTCAGAAGTGACACTACATTTGTTTTTGAAAATTGTAAGGCAGAAAGCTCTCCTGAAAGAGTGAGTGACCTTCGCAAGACATATAAAGCAATGGAGGGCAACAGATCATTAAAAATTAATTTTCTGGACTCTTAACTGAGTTTGTTTCCTGAAAACCTTTGTGTGGTCAGTGATAAACGTCATTAAGACATTCCCAAAATGTATAAACGGTATCAAGGCAAGTGGAGTCCCAGAATGCTGCCTGACTACTGCTAGATGCTTAAAGGAACACTCAACCCAAAAATGATATTTTTTTATATATTACATACCCCATATAGTCTGAAGTGGTGGCTGAAGAAAAAATGTGATTGTGTTTTTTGTGGAGAAAGGACATAACAAAGTTTCTATTAGAATGGCACCTAATGATTACCAATGCTGAACAATACCAAGCAGTATAAAACATCTTATGTTACCTGTGAAGACATCTCGTGTTACTTATGTCATATAGTCCACACATTAAGTTATTAAATTAAAAGCTCAGAATATAGAAAAATACAAGCATATTTTGCTAAAATATTGTTAAATAAATAACTCCAGGAAATGGAAGTAGGGCACAAACTGGAAGCCTCTTCACACTGTGTCACCTCTACCCCTCATTCATGGGTCAAGAGTCCTGTTTTCAATTCAAAGTGCGACTTCATTGCAGGAGATTAGAATATCACTTAACAATCAGAATTAAGGAAGTTTCGGTGCAGTGACCAGGGCAAAAACCATTTGAAACTTCTTACAAAAACTACATTTTTAAGATAAGATTCACGATGTAGTTTTCCTTAAAACTTTAAAAAGAAAAGTTAAATTGGTAATGAGTTTTTTTGTTTTAGAAATTTTATTAATTTTATTGTAATCATTCCATACAAATCAATCAATTTTTACAAAACGTAGGATTGAGAACAAGTTGAGTGGAAATGAGTCTTTAATCATAAATAAGACAAATCTGGTTTCTTTAATGGGGTTCTAACGATGGCCATGTTGAAGGAATCACAGTCTCTGCCATTTTATAACAATTCCTCCATTACTGGGCAACTAATGACAGTGATTTTCTCAATGAGCTATTAGGAGTTGAGTCTAAATGACAGTTTGCATTTTTTAATTTAGAAATCAGACAAGATTTTAGGTTCTATTATTAATTAGTGAAGGTGGTAGCTACATGGGTGACATGTTATTATATACTTCTATTAATTTCAAAGTTGATTGCTTAGTCTGTAAGCTTATTATTAAAGCAATTCATAAAGTCATTACTCCTAACACTAAGGATTAATACTGGAAATTCTTATTAAAAACTGGCTTTAATGTCTTTTGGTTCATTACTTTATTTGCAGTGGTGAACCTGTTTCATATCTCTTGTTGTTTTGTTTCTCTGTTACTTAACAAAGATAGCCTCCATTTTTTTTTACTCAAACAGCTGTGCTTAATTATATATGCTGTTCGTGGTTATTAGTTTAGTGTGTTTGGTTGTTAAATGTGCGCTGCAAAAACACACCAAATTAACACCATAAATTAGCGAAAATAAAGCCCCGTTTTGAGCCGATTATCTTTGAGAAGCTTACTTCTCTTACAGAGTTCATGTGAATCAGTAGAGAATGTAAGACAACATATATTTAAAGGGTCACAAAAGTTATCTCTCGTTGTCTTTAATAGCATTATGGGATATTTAAGTGCAGCAGAAAAGATTGTATCGTGCCTGCATTAAAGAGCTCCTTTAACAGTAACCACCAAGGTGGTAATTAAACAAGTGAATGGGCCGAGGCAGCAAAATTAGTTTTGTGGGAGACACCTTTTGTTCTGTAATTGAACTGTATCCTGGCAACCTAAGCATTCATATTTTTACACCTACAAACTACATACAATCAGAGGTGACGAGACTGCTATTTCCAAGCCACACTTCTACTTTAAAAATGTAGCAAAATAACCTCTGATAACAGTGTCAGTGCCTGCGCAGGGAGCTGGAAGCGTCCTTTTAATCAAATGGATTATGTACACAAGGATTCATTCTGACTTAATCCTGTGCGTCCGTACATCTACTGTATGATTTCTGTATTCGGTTTGTCTTAGACTTGGTGACTTAGCTATGAAGCTAAAATAAAAACCCCAAACTAGAGACAAAATTGGAAACTACAGATTTTTACAGGAATGATACCCCAGGACCCCAGATTTTCCAGTGATTGCTTGCTAAGAGATTTTATCACCTTTTACCCTCAGTACAAATCAGTATCAGGGTTGCTGAGTGGTGGTGAAATTGAACTTGATATTGTTTTTGAAAGATTAAAAAGGGATGGGGCCACAAGCAACCTGGTTTCTTTTTTGAATGGAACATATTTTAAAAACCATCCATCTGAACAATACAAAAAACAGCTGTTAACAGTCATTTACAGGGGAACCCATTTAAACAGGCAAGTCAGATTTATACTGTGCCGCTCGTAGAGCATAAAATATACCACTACAAGAATTAAAGAAACAGAAATTGTAGCAGATTCATTATCGCCATGATAGTGTGGGAGGCATGGTGGCTACTGCCTCACAAATCCAGAGTTCAGGACTCAAACCCTTGCATGCTCACTACTCTATGTGGAGCTCCCTCGATGTCCACGTGTGTTTCTCTGGGTACATGTGTTTTCCTCCAACATCTCAAAATTCATGTTAAGTTGATGGATGATTTGGTCTTGTATAAATGAATATAGGTATATGCTCAAACATCTACAATGCACTGCTGTCCCAATCTGCTTTGCAACCTTTATTGCCCAAAGAGTCTCCAGACCCATGTGCCTTTCTACTTGATTAAACTGGTTGAATGGAGAATGAATGAATAGACCAGATTCATATGTTGCTTCATCCAAATTGGCTTATACCAGCTTTTATTTGGAGCAGTTAGGGCTTTTGAAGACCTTCACTAAAGTTAATGTAATGGAAATAGCGGGTTAAGGAAATGAATGCACTGAATGCCTTTTTTTCAACCATGCTTAACAGCCTAAATATACTCATGCATATTTTGCAATAAGATAGGTGAACTGAGTGTTTCAAACTTGTTGTATAATACAATATATCATACTGGAAGAACAAGAAGATGTCAAAATAGTACACAACAAACTAGGTAATAAGTGCAATTTCAGGCAGCTCCATTATTGAGTACGTTCAAGTTCCAGATGGACTTCTACATTCCATCCCTGGGCACCTAACACTTCTTTGCTGATCAAATATTGACAACTGGCTTCCTGAGTAAGTCACTTGTGATGAGCAAACTCTGGCTATAAAAAGTACTTGGACATATTTATAGCAGGTCATCTTGCATCAATTCTTCAACCTGTGTGTCTGTCTGATTGCCATGTCTCTGTCTTTCCAAAAGTTGCCGCAAACATTTTTAGTAATAAAATGCATTGCATTTGTCATTCCAATCGACAGGACATCGCAAACATTAACACTGCTTCTATGAATCCCATACCAAATGGCATGTAACAGAAACGTATGCCTTGCATTGTGTGCTGCAAACGTTAACGATATGGTCTATGTTGATTAGATTTCAACATGTCTTAAAATGGGTAGCACAGCTAGTGCAAAAACAAAGGTAAGCTTCATCACAGCCCCTTACAGACCCCAGTCCCAGAATCAGCTCTGGATATGCCTCTTTCTTCATAATATTTATTGATCATATTTACTTTATATGAATAATGAATTTGTAGATTGTTCACTTTCTTTTCAACTAGAAATTCCAAAGATCAGTGTATATTTTCATAAATTGAGAAATGAAAAAATAATCCAGATTTTTAGGAGATACGATTTCTTTTTATGAAGGAAATCAAAGGAAACACTCATTTGGCTTAAAACTTAAGTAAAAATATATAAAGCTCCTTTACAAGCAGAAGAAAGGTTTGCCCTTCAGGAAAGTTGGTATGAGTGCTTAAACACTGGCAGTGTAATGGTTACTGATTCAGTCTGGTGGTTTCACCTTATATCACTTAAACTTTCAAAGAAACTCTAAGTATATTGTGAAAGGTATTGCATTGTGTATTGAAGAAAGGTTGTGGTCCTAAGTAGGAAACCCTTTTGCAGCAGGTTTGTATGGAAGTGTGAAAGGACACTGCTGGCATTGCATTTTTGCACCGTATATGATGAGAATGATGCTTCTTGTTGTTGCGTGAGATGATTTTTAATAAAGTGTTGTGAGTGATGCTTCTTGTGGTTGTGTGATATGATTGTTAAGCCTGAGTGAAGTCCATTCAATGGCATTGGCGATAAGACAGGCAGTGTGTGCAAAGGTATGCAGAGATCCTGGGGGCCACCAATCATCTTCTTAGTCTATGACTTTGGAACTGTAAAAGAAGCAGACAAACAAATGAGCTCTCTGTCATCTTCTAAAACTCTGTCCTGTTTTCACTCTGGCTTAGTCCCAGCAAACTGATGTAAATGATCATGCATTTACTGATGTATCTTAGATGGACACTGTGATTTTTAAGTTGATTCTAGAACTTTACTAGAAGAGATTTAAAGTCACTGCACAGATGAAGGCATACTAAGTTTAGACTCAAGGGTCAGTTCTGGTGAAGACTTAAATTGTAGGTATAATGGCCAAGGTCCAAAGAATCAGAAGGAGAAAGAGATAGGAGAAAGATGGAAGGTATGAACTTTTAAGTACTCATGGGGCAGATGGTGGTTCACCTGTTTAGTTAGATAAGCAAGAGGGTTTTGTTTATGTTGCCCTTACTCTACTACTTTGTGTTTTTTCAGTGTTCCTACCTCTTTAGTATTCATTTGTAATTGGAGATGCTATTTGTTTTTGTACTTTTTGATTTTTGTTGAGACCTGCTGCAAGGGCCCTTTCCTGTCACACTGTTAATTAAGTTATTGTACTGTGTGTTTTATGTCATATAAAAGTTAAACTTGATTGCTCCCTTATGTGAATCACCTTTAAACTGGTGTACAGTAGGCATGTGTGAATGTGCATAATATGTTCACACATCTTCTATATTAAGAGAAAAGAGTTAAAAGTTTACCAATATAAGAAAAGTTGCTTTTATGGCTTTCATGCTGGTAGCTCAAATCTGAGCAGGTGCATTGTTATTATGGATGCAATCAGTGGTCAAAGTGCAAAGTGAAAAATCCCTGTGAGTGTGGCCATTCGTTTTAATTGCATGATGGAATTAAGTTACAGGAGCATTTGATTACTTCAGCCGGAAAGGAGCAGGTGGCAGCCCCCTTAGAACACCTGGCTTTCAAGGACAATTCATAGTTAGATTTATATTCATACCTTCAGCTTTGTTTGGTGCAGGTATAGAAATGGGTTTGGTAGAGGGGAGCAAGTGGTACTAGTGCACTTCCACCAACAACACACCTAATAATAAATGCTAGTAATAAATATAATAAAGCAGACTAACTGAGGAAGTTATTAGGAACACCTGTACACCTGCTTATTCATGCAATTATCTGAACAGCCAATAGTGTGCCAGCAGGGCAATACATAAAATCATGCAGATACCAGTCAGGAGCATCGGTTAATGCTCAAATCAAACACCAGAATGGGGGAAAAAAAAGTAGTCACAGTGATTTCAACTGTAGCAAAATTGTTGGGCTGGTTTGAATATTTCTGTAAGTGCTGGTCTTCTGCCAATTTCACACACATCAGTCTCTTGAGAAGATAGAGGGAGGTCAGAGGTGAATGAGCAGAGTGGCCTGAGCTGGCAGAAAGGCTGTGGTAACTCAGATAACCACTCTGTACAACTATGTTGAGCAGAAACGCATCTCAGAATGGTAACATATCAAACCTTAAGGCAGCTGGTCTACAGCAGCAGAAGGCCACATTGGGTTCCATTCCTGTCAGCCAAGAAGAGAAAGAGGATGCTGCAATGGGCATTGGCTTATCAAAACAGGACAGCTGAAGAGAGCAGTAAAACGTAGTCTGATCTGATGTATCTTGATTTCTACTGAGGGACACAGATGGTGGGGTCAGAATTTAGTGCCTACAGCATGAATTCATGCACCCATCCTGCTTTGTGGCAATAGTCCAGGCTGATGATGGTGGTGGCGGTGTAATGGTATGGGGAAGGTTTTATTTTATTTAATTCTTGGCATACTCTGGGCCTGTTAATACCAATCAATCATTGCTTGAATGCCACGGCCTATTTGAGTATTGTTGCTGACCATGTGCATCCCTTGATTATCACAGTATACCCATAATGACTACTTCTAGTAAAATAATGTACCATGCCACAAAGTAAAAGTTGTTTCAAACATGACAATGAGTTCAATGTTCTTCAGTGGCCTTCCCAGTCACCTTATCTGAATCCAGAAGAACACCTTTAGGATGTGGTAGAACGGGAAATTCACACCATGAATGTTCAGCAGACAGTTTTGCAAAAATTGCATGATGCAATCATGTCAACATGGAGCTGAATGTCAATGGAATGTTTCCAGCATCTTGTGGAATTCATCCCATGAAGAATTGAGACTGATTTTAGAGCCTAGTATTAGTATAGTGTTCCTGAGAACTTGCTTAGTGAGTGTGTCTAAATTTTAATATTTGTTGATAAGCAGGAAGGTTGTATCACAGATCACTTTCCAAAGCCAGCTGAGATGAGGGTATAAACCAGCGATCCTCAATCACAGTCCTGGAGGGCCGCAGTGGCTGTAGGTTTTTGTTCTAACCTGGTTGCTTAATTAGAAAGCAATTCTTGCCAATAATTTAATTATAAGCTAGAGGTGATGGCACTCTTCAGACACAAGCAAGAGATTATATATGAAAATAACCACATTCGTATCTTCCCTGATTTCTCTCCAGCAACAGCTACTAAACGTACAGCCTTGTACAACATTAAACAGCGGCTACAGCAAGCCAATACCAAATACAGCTTCTTGTATCCTGCCAAACTGAAAGTGGAATTGCACGGTCAATTCTATGTCTTCGCCAGCAAGGAAGAAGCAGAAAAGGAATTAAGAAAGCTGATCCCGACACTATTCTGAAACACAATAGTGAGTCGTAGCCTGTCATAACATGGCAAGGATAAATAACCTACTGTCTGATCTATTTGTTAAGATACAGGTTTTTATAATTATATATCCTCTTTATTACTCGGACGCTGTTTATGTTTTAATTACAGTTATAGATGTTTGTGTTTATTTTTCATTTATTTATTTATTTTTTTATTTATTTTTTATCTACCCTAAAGGAGACTGTTTAACATCATACCCTTGGTTTATTGTTATTGTTATTATTGCATTAAGACTTACTAAGCTTATTCTGGACCACTTTCTAACACCATTCCCCGGGTTTATTATCCGGGTTTATTATCTTAATACATTAAGATTGCTGAAGATTATATATATTTTAAGTTCATGGTTTGTTAATGATTATATTTTAGGCATATAGTATTTAGACTATATTGGCAATAGATATCTCTATTTTTTAGTCCTAAAATGCCTCTGCGTGGGGGCTTGTTTTGCTTTGGACGCGCTCTGTCTCTGGGTATGTCAGAGAACCGGGACTGCGTAAAGTGGGGTCCAGCCTCACGTGGTGAGGCAAAATGGGAGGGTGGGGGGATAAGGGGGGGAGAGAAAGAGAGCAGGCTATATGTATTTCTAATCTATCCTTTTAATCTTTATAATTATAACTACCAACGTAACAATAGGCAAAATTGGTAATAACTCTTGGGGAAATAGGAAATAAAGGTTAAAGGTGTCTCACTTCCAGTTAAGACTATAAAATGACATCAAAAATTCAGAATCAATGTCTCCTTGATGGGACAGTTAACTTTGTGAGCTGGAATGTTAAAGGGCTGAATCACGACTTAAAGAGAAAGAAAGTACTCTCTCACCTAACAAGTTTAAATGCTAAAATAGTAGTTTTACAGGAGACCCACTTACTAAGCAAGGATCAGTTCCAGCTGCAAAAGGACTGGACTGGCCAAATGTTCCATTCTAGCTTTACAAAGAAAACTAGAGGTGTGGGAATTCTCATACATAGAACAGTCTCATTTGTAGCATCAGATGTAGTACTGGATCCTGAAGGGAGATATGTGATGGTCATGGGCAACTTATCTAACTGTAAAATTATTTTGATAAATGCTTATGCACCTAATGTTGATGATAAGGAATTTATACAAACTTTATTTGCATCCATTCCCAATGTGAACACTCATAAAATTATAATGGCTGGGGACTTTAAATGTGTTTTAAGTCCACTCTTAGATAGGACTTCTATCACAGGGGGGACGACATCTAACACTGCAAAGATAATTACAAAGTTTATAACTAAATACAACTTATCAGACCCCTGGAGGTTTTTAAACCCAAACTCAAGAACATATTTTTTCTACTCCCCAGTACATCATTGCTACTTAAGAACTGATTATGTCTTTATAGATAATAATTTCTTGCCTACGATTAAATCTTGCAAATACGATGCTATTGTTATTTCTGACCATGCACCTCTGATCTTGGAGCTAAAGTCACTATGCCTCACACACTCACCTCGCAGATGGCGTCTCAACCTGCTTCTATTAGCAGACGAGAATTGTACAGAATTTATATCCAAACAAATCAGTTTCTTCCTAGAGACAAATACATCCTCAGAGATTTCTGCAGGAATACTCTGGGAAACTCTTAAGGCCTTTTTAAGAGGACAGATTATCTCACATCTTTCCCACAGAAATAAATTAGAAACCAAGAAAGTAGCAGAGCTAAAAAGTGAAATTACTAGAATAGATGAAGAACATGCCAGGCTTCCAAGCGAGGCTGTACATGGGAAAAGGCAGGCTCTGCATTCAGAACTAAACCTCTTGACAACTAAAGAAACTGAACAACTAATTTATAAATCCAGACGTCATTACTATGAACACGGAGAGAAAGCTAATAAGCTTTTAGCTCAACAAATTAACAAGCAAGAAGTCCGCAACGCAATCCCAGTAATCACCAACACAAACGGAGACAAAATCATCGACCACAAAAATGTAATGCACACATTTAGAGACTACTATAAATCCTTATATTCTACTAAGTTTAAAGAAGACAAAACACAATCTAATGCTTTTCTGGATACATTACAGATACCACAAATAGACACTTTTAGTGCGGAGGAACTCAATAAACCTCTGCCGTTATCAGAATTACTAGATGCTATAAAGTCACTTCATAGCTAGAAGGATGGAGAAAGTGCTCCCTTCGGTAATATCACAAGATCAAACTGGATTTATCAAGGGTCAACACTTATCTTGAAATCTTTGACACCCGTTTAATGTAATATACTCACCAACTAAGTCAAACACCCCAGAAATATTATTATCATTGGATGCAGAAAAAGCATTTGACATGATTAAAAGAAAATACCTTTTTACTACATTGGAGAAATTTGGGTTTGACCCAAACATTTGTGCATGGATCAAACTACTCTATACCAATTCAGAAGCTTCAATTTGTATCAACAACATTTGTTCAAACTACTTTAAACTAGAACGTGGTACCAGACAAGGGTGCCCTTTGTCACCGCTGCTGTTTGCAATCGCCATTGAACCACTGGCAATACACTGTCGAAATGCTGATCAGATAAAGGGGATTATCAGAGAAGGACTGGAACAGAAAATTTCTCTATATGCAGATGATATGGTACTGTATATATCAGACCCACAAAATGATGTACCTGCAGTCTTAACAGCACTCACAGAATTTCAAAAGATCTCTGGTCTCAGAATTAGTCTTAATAAAAGTGTACTCTTTCCAGTGAATTCTCAAGCATATAATATTAGATTAGACACCCTACCTTTTATCATTGCAGAACAGTTTAAATACCTCGGGCTAAACATCACAAGTAAACATAAAGCTCTTTATCAACAAAATTTTGCCGTCTGCATGGAAAAAATTAAGCAAAACTTGCATAGATGGTCAACCCTTCATCTCACTCTAGCTGGAAGAATTAAAACTGTTAAGATGAATATTCTTCCTAAGCTCCTTTTTTTATTTCAAAAAATTCCAATATACATCAATAAATCATTTTTTAAGCAATTAGATTCAACAATAACCTCATTTATTTGGAACTCAAAACATCCACGTATCCAAAGAGCGACCCTACAAAGACAAAAGGCAGAAGGTGGCATGGCTCTACCTAACTTCCAGTTTTATTACTGGGCAGCAAACATACAAGCTATAAAAACCTGGACACAAATAGATGAACATACACAGGCCTGGTCCGCAATAGAAGTAAAATCCTGCAGTACTTCTTTATATTCCATGCTCTGTGCCCCAATAAAATCAAGTTATCGGCAATATACTAATAACCCAATTGTGCTTCACTCACTCAGAATATGGAACCAATGTAGAAAGCATTTTAAGATGGAGAAGCTTTTATCTGTGGCACCTCTGCAAGAGAACCACCTCTTTCAACCTTCGCAAACATATGCAGTTTTTAATATCTGGAAAACATTTTGGGATTAACTTGCTTAGAGATCTTTATATAGACAACATCTTTGCATCCTATGAGCAATTAAATTCCAAATTTAGCATTCCAGCTACACATTTCTTTCACTAGCTTCAAATTAGGAACTTTGTTAAACAGAACCTGCCCTGTTTTCCTCATCTTGCACCCTCGTCCATGTTGGAAAAAATATTGCTCAATTTCAAGGACCCAGACACCATCTCTGCAATATATAAAATTATTTTACAGTACCTCCCTTTCAAAGATCCAAGAGGACACTGGGAAAAAGATCTCTCAATTAATATATCAGAAAAGGAGTGGAAAATAGCAATGCAGAGAATTCACTCGATCTCCATATGCGCAAAGTATACAATTATTCAACTCAAAATTATATATCGAGCACATCTGTCTCACCTAAAACTCTCCAAAATGTTTCCAGGGCAAGCTCCAACCTGTGAACGCTGCAATCAAGTCCGAGCCTCACTGGGTCACATGTTTTGGTCCTGCACCAAATTAACATCATTCTGGACCAATATTTTGAATTACCTTTCAGACAGCCTTGGTCTCACAATCCCTCCTAACCCATTAACAGCTGTGTTTGGGGTTCCCCCAGATGGGTTTAAAGTGGAGAAGGACAAACAAACTGTGATTGCATTCACTACACTTTTGGCACGCAGACTTATTTTTCTAAACTGGAAGAATCCTAACTTTCCTCTTTTAAGTCAGTGGGAAACCAATGTTTTATACTATTTGAAACTGGAAAAAATCAAATACTGAGTTAGAGGATCTGTACAGATTTTTTTCAAAACATGGCAGGATCTAATCAGTAATATTTTAGAATAAGCTCTTAAAGCAAAGAGGAAGCAATTATTTCTGTATTTCTTTTTCTTCTCCATTCATCTCTATTGGCTTATCAAACTCATCAATTTAGGTATGTTTACAAGCCTTAAGTTTTACTCCGTTGGCCTTGCTCTCTCTCTCGGGGTGGGGGTCGACTTGTTCTCAATCCTACTTTTTGTAAAAATTGATTGATTTGTATGGAATGAGGAGTTTGCATGTTCTCCCCGTGTCTGCGTGGGTTTCCTCCGGGCGCTCCGGTTTCCTCCCACAGTCCAAAGACATGCAGGTTAGGTGGATTGGCGATTCTAA
This sequence comes from Polypterus bichir lapradei, assembly GCA_026402145.1. NCBI lineage: Eukaryota > Metazoa > Chordata > Cladistia > Polypteriformes > Polypteridae > Polypterus > Polypterus bichir. The sequence continues at coordinate 29,898,235 of JANRMT010062835.1, read as the reverse complement.
ATTGGCCGTAGTGTGTGCTTGGTGTGTGGGTGTGTTTGTGTGTGTCCTGCGGTGGGTTGGCACCCTGCCCAGGATTGGTTCCTGCCTTGTGCCCTGTGTTGGCTGGGATTGGCTCCAGCAGACCCCCGTGACCCTGTTCGGATTCAGCGGGTTGGATAATGGATGGATGGATGTATGGAATGATTGCAATAAAATTAATAAAATTAAAAAAAAATAATAATTTCAAGGCTTGCTAGTGCTTTAACTCTACTATGTCAGGTAATTCTCTTATCCTAGATATTCTTCCCCTTTCTATGGATATCATCCAAATGATTTGAAGGCTAAAATGGATGAGTAATTCTCAGTCCTTCACTTTTTTCCCTTTACTTTCCTTCCAAGTATTTCATTAAACCCAATAGTGAATGATAAACACACACAGGTGTAAATGGTAACAAGGTAAATGGGAAAATGCTGGTTTCTTTTGTCATTTGCATGTTATTGCTAATAAGGAGCATTTAAAAAAACCAAGAATATAATTGTTTAAGACTGAAATAAGCAATAAGGGTTCAAAATCTTAACAAGCGAGACAACTAAAATGAAGCAAAAGTGTTACTTGAGCAATAAGTGCTTCTTATTAAGCGACTGGGTTAGAGTAAAAACCTACAGCCACTGCGGCCCTCCAGGACTGTGATTGAGGACCCCTGGTGTAAACCTACTGTATATGTTAAACTGGAGTGGTATCCAATTAGGTGTCCGAACACAAACAGACTCAGAAAGCTTACTATTAGTCAAAGTAGCAGCAGCACCCATTAATACGGCTGGCATTTGATTACTTTGTGCTCTTTTTTTGAACTGTGGTGTGCGCCACATCTATATAAGGGATGAGTTCAACACTTGTTTTTATTTAATAATTTTTTACACTGTCCACAGTTTATTCATAAATGAAATGTCAGTTCTTCCATTAAAATATATCCATCCATCCATCCATCCATTATCCAACCCGCTATATCCTAACTACTGGGTCACTGGGCCATTAAAATATATTTGTGGCCAATTTGGGGTTGTCCCTTTTAAAATTTTCTGGGAAAAGATGTTGCAAAAGGAGAGTGTTGGTTCTGCAAATATTAAATGCATTTCAGTTTTCATTATACTGTATGTAGAAACAAACTGCTTCCTAATTTGTGGAGGGATGTGAACATGGTTTTGATTTTTCTAAGATTACTTAGAATTATATTCCCTGTGTATATGTATTGCATAAATTATATCTTAACAGATGCGTAGAGCGGGGTGGCTAACTCCAATGCTGGACAGCCACAGTGGCTACAGGTTTCCATTCTAACAATTTTCTTAATTAGTGACTACTTTTTGCTACTAATTAGTTTTATTTAATTTATTTGCTATTATATATAATACACTACCATGGCTGTTCATTTATCACCTGTAGCTCACAAACCATTTGACCTATCGACCTGAAATTTGGTACACATATACTACATGACGTCTACTATCCACTTTCAGGGTGATGATTGACCTCCAAGGTTATTCCTCTTTTTATTTTTATTTTATGTTATTGTAGAATCAACTCTTGGCAGCAGGGCGGCCGTGTGGCGCATGCGTACACGCACCGTTCTCATTCCCTACCACCTTTGCTGTCACTTCCCCTACCTCTTCATATCTTAAATCATTCTTGAGGCAGATTGAAGACTTAAGTGCCAGCTTAAGTGGCAAATTAAGGAAAACGTACTAAGTAATTGCAACACAAACACTGACTTAATCAGTTGTAACGTGAAAAGATGTCGACGAAAGAAGAGAAGAAGCAGACCACTAGGGTGGAGAAAAGAGGAGCTACTCAGGAAGCAGCAAGCACATCAACCTCTGGGCAAACAAATGCTAAATGTACAGAGAAAGAGTATGAAAACTATAAGTCAAGTGTATTCACTGCATGTTATCGTGCAGTCCGCCATTACTAGTTTAATATGATATTTCAAATTTCACACTATTGATCTGTTTACGAATGAGACCACCTTACCTATAGTCTATACTCAATACAATCAAGCTATGCTTTGAATATTTACAAATCGGGTAGTGTGTTAACTACTAAGTAATGTCACCTAAGTATGCTGTTTATATCCTGGACTTGGCATTAATTTATTTACCTCTTCGTGTATTCATTTACATAATTAGCTTAGGCAGTTTTTAGGGTCACAGGAACATGGACTCTATCCTGGCCGCATCAGGTACTAGGCAGAATGCAGTCCTGGTTATTTTGTCAGATCAGTGCACAATCGCAGACACACCCATACTCAGCCAGTTTAAAGTTTTCAGTTGGCCTACTTGTTAGCTGCACGTCTTTGGGATGTGGGTGGAGAGCTGGATGATTACCCTCACAGTCACAGGAAGAATGGGCAAGCTGCACGTAGACAGTGACCAGATTGGGATGCAGACTTAAGTCTCTGGAGCAGTGAGGCAGCAGCCCTTTTACTAAGTAAAGCTCAACAAACGGTTTCAATTCCCAAACAAAAAAAACATACATAAATCCTGCAATTCTCGATTCAAGTGGTAAGGATCTATTCATGAAAAGTTCTCATTCTTTTTTCAATAACAAAGTCTTGGAAAATGATATTAAAATTCTGGTACTGCATTATCCTTTTCTGGACCTTATAATTAAGGGAAACTTTGTTTTGTCTACCTTAGAAAAAAATGACGGCAAGAAGATAATTATTTACAATAAGATAAGCCATGAAGCCACTTCATTGGAGCACTGCTTTAATCAGAGTGCTTATAACGGAATTGATTTCAGACAATGAAAAGGGGCTTTCCTTATTTTTATTTAGTTCAAGGCAATATTCTGTGATCCATTTTGGCTTGTTTTCCAGCTGTGCTTTTCATCTGCTTGCCTTGGTAAAATGTCAGAGCTGACGTTAGACTTGAGTCATGGAGAGATGGAGGGCTGCTAATTTTATATATGTTCTTAAGTTTGACTTGATGGTCTGAATTTGGAGGGCAAGTAGGAACCCACCAGTTGCACACTTAAAGTGTCTGTTGTTGAACCAGGATTCATTGCAGTATTGTGTTTTTTAAGTTTGTTTGTCAACTGTCTCCACCTCAGCAAATCAACTAACCTGCAGTGCTCCAATTTTGAAAAATACATTTATAACACAACATTCTCCATCCCACTTAATCCAATTCTGATCATGGCAGCAATGGGCACAAAGACAGTAAACAACTCGAAAGGGTGTCAGTCCATCGCAGGGCCCCTCACACAAGGTCGCCATTTAACCTAACTTGAGTATCTTTGTGGACCTGGGAGGTAAACCACAGTACCTGGAGGAATAAACTCCACTTTGACAATGACCATAATAAAATATCTATAAATGTAAGCAATTTCTCTTTCAACCTGATGTGACCATCCACCGCAGGACACACAGACACAGACAGACACACTCTTACTCACCCACAGGGTCACGATTAACCTAACCAGCACAGCAACTTAGAGACCTTTAGAGACATACTCGCCTACAAAAGATATAGGAAATACACAGCATGTAACCATTCATAGTCCATCCCCATATCAACTGTGCTGTGCAAATGGTTCAGGAAGGATGTTGGACTATATAGTGCCCATGCTAAGTGGAGTATAAGACGGCAAAGGCTATAAATAAGCTGTATAACATACTGTGGAGGCCACAAATGTTGGCAGATTTTCTTATTATAAGCTGGGCAAAATGGCACTGGAAAAAGTCTTAAGAACTGCAAAACTAATTCCCATACTGTGGGGTATGAAGTATGAGGAAAATGTCATGAGCTGAATACTGTATATTAAGTTTAATAGAGTGTTTAAAATTACAATGCCAATTAGTATGCTGGATACTAGGTGCTATTTTATAGGGACTGTGGAGGTAGAGACAAGTATTTTGGGTTAAGGTTTATATTTGTTTCATGTCGTCATCCATCTGACCATTTTCTAGCTTGCCTGTTCAGCCTAGAATCACGGTGATCCAGGAGCTCTACCAGTTCACTGGGTTAGTACCCAATAGTGGATGAGATGATAGTCCATTGCAGTGCACGCTCAGCACATTCACATCCACATTGACTCATACAGAGCCAGATCAGAATTGCTGTTTCACCAGATGCGCATTGTTTGGGATGTGTGAAGAAAATTGGTGTACCCAGAGGAAAACCCACACAGTCACAGGGAGAGTAGGTAAACTCCACAGAAGCACTGACTGGGCCAGTTCTTTTGAAATTTAAAGAGATGTGAACTTGTGTTTGAATTCCTCTATGACTAATTTCATTTGAATTGAACGGATCATGGAATATTTCATAGTGTCTTAAATTCAGATCAATCCCTGTTCATTTTTCCTTGTAGAACACTTAACTTCGAGTAATGTCAAGAGACAAAATGAATAATTTGGAGAATGCTTTTGTGGTAACCCGACTTTCCTTCAGGGCATTCATGATTTAGGAAAATGTAAAAAAGTCCCCAGTGTGTGTTGTGTATGTGACTAATGAGAACTTTTATTTGGACAGAGTGCCGTACTTTCTAGGTGCCCAGAGATGAAAAGGCCTGGGGTTTTCTGTACCTGTGCTGTTGTTATGGAATGCAGAGGGGAGTTTGCGTGGATGCACTGGTTTGCAGGATTTATGTATGTTTTTATTTATTTATTTATTTGTGTGAGGAATTGCTATGGTGACATGAGGCACAGTTTCCTGTTGTGGTTTATTCATTTAAGAAAATAGCCATCCCTAGTTTCATTGAAGAAGAATGATGAAGTAATTGTCAAAACAGTGGAAACTTTTCAGTAGCCAGGTTGTTGGGTTGTGGATAGTTAACTGACTTTCTGTATTCGATCATTTGATTTGCCGAAAAATGTTAACATTTTTTTTTAGCTTTCATTGATCATTATACATCTTTCCTAACTATAGAGAGTTATTTAAAATTAAACATAATTCACCGTGAAAAGCAAAATGTGCAATCTAAAATGGTCCTTCTCAATCACAAGTTCTATTATTTTGTTTAATGAAGGGTGCAGGCCAGCTTTTTATGGTTAGCCTAGTGGTTACTGCTTTAGAGCATTAGTTCCCAAGTTTGGTTCATTTTTTTTTCCTGATCGACTTCTGTGTTGGAATAATGAGGAGCTAACTGTGACTGTGGCATCACTCCATTACAGAGTCCACTCATTCCCACTCCCACATGGTGTCCATTTAGAATTGCTAATTAACCTAACATACAACCAATTCTTTGCTTCTTATTAAAGTTTTTAAACATGGTTACATGTAAGATAAAAAAAATTACAAATCTTTAACATACTAAACTAGTTTTGCAGGTGTTCAGATACCTCCAAGTTGAAGCAGACATTTAACTGAGGATCCAAAGAATGTCAGCTACAGTAGCCATAAATACATAGGACAGGTTTCAGTGGTCTGCCTCATGTACACCCTAAGGCATCCACAGGGTTAAATCTGGGATAGAATGGTAGAGTAGGTACAAATAAATGTCAATTCCATCATGTAACAATTAGAAGCTGCCAGAAAAGACAAGTAATTTTATAATTTTAATTCAAGAATGAGAAACTGCTAATGCAGATATAAATAAATATATTGATATATTAGGATATAGCGGGTTGGATAATGGATGGATGGATGTTTATTTATTTGATTTTAATCATATGAATTCCTCACCTGTATTTTCATTATAATTTAGGAATGTCATTATATGTGACAGCTACAAGCTTCTGCCATCCTTTCCACATGATTAATTACTTTTGACACCCTTTTACCCTGATTCCAGTCTACAAGCAATGTGCACTAATATTCAACCAAAATGACAGGCTTGTCTCTAGTCTTCCAGTGGCTCAGACCCCCTGTGACCCTGAACTGGATCCAGTGTGTATGAAAAAGTGTTATTAGATTATGTTTATGTGGGAAGTGATGTCCTTCACATCTTCTGTAACTCTCAGATGGCCAGTGCAATTCTCTATGCTGTGGTGTTCTAGGCTGGTAGCTGGTATCACTTCAAGAGAGGCCCACCGAATCAACAAGCTAATTAAAAGGGCAAACTCAGTTATAGGGCACACTGTGGACTCCCTGGAGGTAACAGTGAAGGAGAAAATTGATAAACAAAATTGAGTACCAGGATGAACAATTCTGCACATCCAGCCAACAAATCATTCAGCAGAAGTGTGTCAAGAAATCCTACAGGGCACCTTTATACCAGCAGCAATGTGTCTGTATGATGCCTCTTTGTGACTGTGATGGCCAAATCAGAACTTTTCTTTCTTTTGAATTTTCTATCTATCTATCTATCTATCTATCTATCTATCTATCTATCTATCTATCTATCTATCTATCTAT
>JANRMT010062835.1:29854922-29891892 GCA_026402145.1 Polypterus bichir lapradei | reverse complement strand
TATCTATCTATCTATCTATCTATCTATCTATCTATCTATCTATCTATTCCATTGTTAATGTTTAGCTTATGGCTGAGCCATAGTCTTCTTCATCTTTAAGGTACAAAATTTCAATGTATATTTTCTTTTTTTTTAGCATAATAATTTTTTTTTATTTTTTTACCCTATATTTTACTACATGCAGATTTCAAGTATTTTATATTACAACCTTCATTTTTTCATCTAGTGCATAATTCATTTCAGAATCATAATGGATATAGCAGTTTAAGTTTGCTACCTCATCAATGCACCATTCTGGGTTCAAATCCCATGCCCCATATGTCAAGTTTGCATGTTTTCACTGTGTCTTTGTGGGTGTTCCTCTAGGTACTCTCACAGATCTCCAGGTACATGTGTATTTGATAAATTGGTGATTCTAAATAGGCCCAATGTGGTTGTGTAAGGTTGTTGAAGTGTTTGACCAATTGCTGCTGGGACAGGCTATTCCTCCTCATCAATAAACTAGATTAGGCAAGTTTGAGAATGTTATGCAATTCCATAATCAAGCATAAATTCTTAAAAATCTTAAGATCTTGAATGCTTTATAAATATATTATTGCTTTAATACATGTACAGTGCTTACAAAGAGTATTATTTGGAAATGTAGACACTTTATTGTTATACAATATTAAATCACAGTTGTTTTAATTTGGCCTTCTAGTCACCTATCAACAACAACAGGCTCTTTAATGTCAAAGTGAAAACAGATCTCTGCAAAGTCATCATAATTAATTTCAAATATAAAACAAAAAAATTATTTTTTGCATATTCACCCCCTTTAATATGACACACTTAAAGTATCACTGGTGCAGCCAACTGGTTTTAGAAGTCAAAGAATTAGTTAAATGGAGATCATCTGTCTGGGGTTTCGAGTGATTGTAGTATAAACCCACTTTATCTGGAAACTACAACTTTTGTTGAGTCAGTATGGTAAATTTAACTACACAATGAAGACCAAAGAACACTCCAGAAACTTCATGAAAAGGTGATTGAAAAGCACAAGTCGCAAAATGGAGATAAGAAAATATCCATGTCATGAAAAAGCACAGCTGCAAAAACACTTCCAATGTTGCCCACTAGATGGGGAAACACCGTTTAAATACCCCAACTAGAATCCCAAAGGGAAGAAACAAATCTTGATAAATCAAGATGGAGCAAAGGTTCGAAAAATCAGTTGCACAGTCCCAATACACAAATCCAAAGACAAAGTCAAGATACACAGCACAGGTACGATATGCAGGAAATCAAAAGGCAACAGCACTCTCCACTCCAGCACATTCAATGAACCACGAGGAATCATGGGGAGGCACCCCCCTTAAATAGGGTGGAGGGCCGTTCCTAGTGGTGATTGGCAGGTGGCCCCGCCCCTTGTGGGATCACCCACAAGGGACAAGGATAAATGAGCACAAAAATGTACATAATAAGCAAAATAAACCATAATACAAATAAATGGCATAAAATCACATGAAACAAACAAGTAACACGACTTTGAACATCATCCGGAGGGAATATGCTGGCTTAACCATGATGATCCAAGTCACTGAATATCCCATGGAGTCCCGTTAAATCAGTCATTAAGAAGTGCAAAGAGTATGGCACAGCAGGCCGTCCTTAAAAACTTAAGTGATTGTGCAAGAAGAAGGTGAGTGAAGGATGCCACCAAGAGACCCTGATACCTCACAAGTACAAACTTTGCAGATGACACCTGTTGTCAGGGTACTTTACCAGTTGCATCTTGTTACAAAATGCACATAACATGTTGGCTAGAGTTTGCTAAAAGGCTTATGGGAAACTCTGAAATCAGCAGGAAGAGTGCATGGTCTGAGAATAAAATTAAGCTTTTGACCAGACTAAATGACATGTTTGGTGTAAGCCTAAAACTCTATATTACAAAGCCCACCATCCCCACCATGACACATGGCAATGATAGCATCATGCTGTGAGGATGCTTATCTGCAATGAGGGCTTGGAAGGTTTCTGGGGGTAGAAGGTAAAATGCAAAGAAGATTCAGCAAAATTCAGGGAAAGGAGGAGGAAAACCTGAATCAGTCTGTACTTTGGGGAAAATTTGTGTTCCAGCAAGACAATGACCCCATGCATAAAGCCAAAATTACATAGGGATGGCTTACAAAAAAGAAGGCTAATACCATGGAATGGCCAAGTTGGAATTCAGATCTCAGTCCTACTGATTATTTATGGTGAGACTTGAAAAGCCTGCGGTGGGTTGGCACCCTGCCCAGGATTGGTTCCTGCCTTGTGCCCTGTGTTGGCTGGGATTGGCTCCAGCAGACCCCCGTGACCCTGTTCGGATTCAGCGGGTTGGATAATGGATGGATGGATGGATGGACTTGAAAAGCTCTGTTCTTTCCTGATCCCCATGCAGCCTGACAGAGCTTGAGCAGTTTTGCAAAGGAGAATGTGGGAAAAAATGGTAGATGTGTAGAGATGATAGAGAGAGACCTGTGCACACAGAATCAAGAATTCAAGGTACATCCACTGACTTGAATACTGGTGATACTTCTGTGTGTTATTTTGTGTTTTATATTTGTAATTAATTTAAACCGCTTTGCCGAGATCTGTTTTCACTTAGACATTAAAGACTCTTTTTTTGTTGATCAAGACCAAAAAAGCCAAATTAAATCCACTATGATTTAATATTGAGCAGAAAAAAATGTGAAAACTTCCTAGGGGTGAATACCTTATATGCACTGTACGATATGTGGACCAAGGCTCTCCACATCCCTCAGTAAGATTAAACAGGTTTGAAAATGGATGGGTGTGTATTTACATTATGTGTACTGACTATGTACTTTTGTACACATACTGTATATTGTTCAGGATTTTTGCATTTTATTGTAACTTTATTTTTAAATGTATATAGCACTCCAAGGCCACACAAAGGGAAATACACTGTGTTAAAAACAATTGAATTGTTTTACAATACAATACATAATATTCTTAAATTTGCTTAATCCAGTCCAGGGTTGTTGGAGGGATGGAGCCTGTCCTGGCAGCACTGAGGACAAGACATGAAACAGCTCTGGGTAGGATTCTAGTCCACTGCAATATTTTAAAATTATCTTTCACCAAATATTTAGTCATGGCACTTGATGTACCAGAACAGGCTCCAGCTCCAGCTTTCTGTGACTTGAAAACTAATAGAAAATGGGTTTAGTGTACAGAAGAATTTATTACAATGCTAGTATGACAGCAACTAATAAGGACATTTATATACTTTTGGGCTACATTCACATTCCAATAAAAAATTCTTTGAAGACAACTAACTGTTGAATCTTGCCACCTTATCAGATTCCCATTTGTACATAGATGGAAACTCATCAGTCAGGTTAAAGTACACTCTGTGGCTATTGAGTGGAAGGTGACCTCCATTTGTTTTGTGACAACTGATACTCGCTCAATACACGCATCCAATCTGTTTGAACCTATAATTTTAATAGAATGGAGCTTAGAGGGAAATTGAATTACACTGACTGTGAGGGAGCTTTCTTATGCTAAAATCTTATTCAGATAATTAAAATAGAAGTGAAAGCAATAATAGGAAAATATACCAGACATGAGTAAATTCATGATCACACAAAATTTGTAAAGGAAGGAAAAAGGATTATTTGGTCATTACTTAATTCGTCGATTAACTTCTGTGGTAGATTAGGGGTCTTCTCGCTCCCTTGAACCCTCAGACCACTCATCAGACACCAGATAAAAGTCCAAATAATTGATTTATTATAATAATAATGTGCACAAAGCACCTCCTCTCCACAATACTCCAATAAACAATACAATAATCCAATCCTCCACTCCCAGACGCTTAGCCACCCTCCTTCCCAACTTAGCTCAATTGTCTGGGATTTCCCACAGTCCTTTATAGTCCTCGACCCGAAAGTGCTTCTGAGCCCTCAGTCCATGTGATTATCCAGCACTTCTGGGTCAGGTAAAAACTTCTCATTTTTCTTCAGCCCGGAAGTATATAATTTCTTCTGTTCCCGTGACTTGGAAATACTTCCGGGCTATATGGGAAATATAAATCCCTGGGCCTCCCTGCAGCGACTCCTGGCGGCCCCCTTCGTATCCAGCAGGGCTGTACATTATAATTCCACTGTCCATAATTCCCTGCTGGCATTCGGGGCACCTCTATGCTGCAAGGAGGGCTCCATCTGGCGGCCTGGGGGTATTGGCCGGCCATATCTCACACTTCACACTTAGTTTTCTACCTGTGTTAAACAAGAAACCAGAGCATTAAGTAAAATATTATAGCAGCCTTTTATTTAACATTAAAAGTTACTTGAGCAAATTGTAATATCTCAACAGTCTTGGAAAGGTAAAAGTATAGGATGATAAAAAAATATAAATGGATAATAAGTGGAATATCTATATTATAAAGTGAATCCAGCTTTGTTTGTGGTATGTGATGATTTGTGCGGGATGCAGTAGCATCCTGGTTCACTATTTTTGTAAAATTTATAGATTTTGTCCATATAGGCTTTCTTCTAATATTACAATTTCATTGTACTTTAATTTTATGTTAAGAAATTAATTAGAATTGGCTTAGAAGACAGACATAGGCCCTTGTGACTCTTTAATGGAAGTGTTAGAAAATGGATAGGTATTCCAACATTGCAGTCATTTAGCCTCATTACATGTTGCATTTTCTTTATACATCAGTCATTAGTGGAAACGAGAATGTAAATGTGAACTCATTCATTCATTTTTTCCTGACCTTGCTTATTCTAATACAGCATATCAAGAGGACAAGGCCTGTCTTAAGAGCATATGATACAAGGCAGGAGCCAACCTTGTTCAAGGTGCCAGCCCATCACAGGATACACTTACTTTTACCTGTTCCAAGCTAATTCATCGTTTACAGTTAGGCTAACATGAACATGTTTGAGTCATAGGACATGGATAATGTGCAAAGGTTTCACATATGGTGGACAGTCCAGGATTTGATCCAGGATTCTGGGACTTTGAAGTAGTAGTGCTAACTACTGCACTGTTATGATACATGTAGCCAATTCTGATTTATCACATATTGTGTTTCTCTATGAAAATAATTCAGTTTGATTCTGTTTATTATTAGAAAGTGCTCACTTCCACCTCTTAAGCCCAGTATGTTATAAATCCAAATGGAAACATATTCTTTGCACATTTTGAGAAAAAATAAATCAAAGAGGAATTGAAGGTATTTTTATTTAAGAATTCGTCAGGTAGTGCATTTTACTGGCTAAAGTGAAACTGTAGTGGTTTTAACTAATACTATACTTGATATTAAATGAAAAATCTGTGTAAAACACCCAAATGTTTTTATTAAGCTCCGTTGTTTTTTTAGACGTATGCCCGTCAGAGAGCCTACAGAGGGCACCACAGTGAGTAAGGCTGCCTTCTCATAACATGCACACCTCAGGTGAGATTTTGGCTTGGGTGCTTTCTTTGTGGAGTTTACATCCTTATCCTGAGCTCAAGTGTGTTTTGGTTTCTTCTCACAGTCCAAAGATTTGCATTCAAGTTGATTAGCAAATCAAAAATGGCCTGCTGTGAGTGAGTATCAGGACATTATGAGTGCAAGTGTACCCTGCAGTGGACTGGTGTCTTTTCCATGTTTGGTCTTTACCTTGCAGCCATTGCTGTGGCTACCTGTGAATCTGTATTGGAATTAGACTGTTTCAGAAAATGGATGGATTTATGAATTAACCTACAAACATTTTTTTTAAACATCCACTTCATTAATGGGTCATCTATCCTACTAACAGAAATAAATATGGGTGATTAATATAATCAGTTGAATATTGCATCAGCCTTTTAAGTAATGAATATCTTCCTTTTTAGTTCTTTTAAGTTGTCATTTTTCATTTTGTCCCACAACTTTAGCAAAACTAAGGAGCTTACTGTGAACTTCAGGAGACTGGAGGCTTCACATGCTTTAAATCCATAGTGTCTACACATCAATGACAATCCCTCTTAGTCTCTTAACATTAGAGATTCAGAACTTTAAAATAGTTTTGACATGAACAGCCCATTGAGCCCAACAAAGTTAGCCAATCGTGTCCTGCTAATTTCACCAAAATAATATCAAGTCAAGTTTCGAAGTTCCCTAAAATCCTACCACCTACCACACTACTAGGTAATTCCATGTGTCTATGATTTTCATTGTGTGAAAAAAAGCTTTATAACATTTGTGTGAAATTTACAGTTAACAAGTTTCCAGTTGTAGCCCCTTGCTCTTGTTGAACTCATTTTAAAGTATTAGCCTTGATCTGCTGTACTAATTCCTTTTGTAATTTTAAAAACATCAGTCATATCCCCTCTTACTCTCTGTTTGCTAAAACTGGAAAGGTTCAGCTCCTTTATTCTTTCCATAAGACTCATATCTCGCACTCCTGGATTCAGCCTAGTTGCTCTTCTCTGGACTTTGTTTTTAGCTCTCCCATGTCTTTTTTTGTAATATGGAGACCAAAACAGCACAGTGTAGTTCAGGTGAGGCCTCACCAGTTCACTCTGAAGTTGAGTAAAACCTCCTTTGACTTCACACAATGTGCTATATAACCTAATATTCTGTTAGACTTCTCAATGGCTTCTGATTTCTGTCTGGATGTTGGTAGTAACAAGTCCAAAACAACATTTCATAAGGTGTACTTTCAAGTTTCAGACCTCCCATTATGTTTTGAAATCTAACATTTCTATTTTCTACACATAATGCCTTACATTAGGTTTCATTTGCCATGAATGTGCCCAAGAGACTGGGGTTATGACCTGCGTGCTTCCTTTGTGGAGATTGCATGTTCCCCATGTCTGTGTTGTTTTCCTCTGGGTGCTCTGGTTTCCTCCCACAATCCAAAGAAATGCAGGTTTGGTGAATTGGTGTTGCTAAATTGACCCTAGTGTGAATGTGTTCATCCTGTAATGAACTGCTCAGGTGTTGTGTGTGCATTGTGCCTGATGATTGCTAGGATGGGCTCCAGCTGTCCTGCAATCCTGCCCTGGCGGATGTGGACGAGGAAGACAGAGTATGGACAAATCTACTCAAGTCTTCATTCTCTCCAAGTCCCTGTATAATGATTCAATGGAGTGAAGATCACCTGCCATCACACCTAGCTTGGTAGCATTTACAGACTTCCCCAGACTTGTCATGTATATTCTTATCATTACCATTTGTATATTGTAATGTGTGAGTCCCTGTCTTGCACCCCAAAACATGAGGCTGATTCTCAGTATATTAGCAAAAACAACTTTATTCAGCTTGAAACAGGAACAACACGGTTATTTATTGTATCAGGTTCTACCACTCTCCTATACACAGACACAGCAATCAGGCAGGGTTGTGGCCAGGTTAGTGGCCTCTGTTCCCTGCATTTATAATGTTCTTTGCATTATTCATCAACAGCAGGCGCTTATAGTGCGACCACGATCTTTTTGGATTTGCTTTCTCGGCGAGCTGCTACAGCACTGGGAGCCTGTGGTTACCCCGGCAACTGATAGGCTGTCTTCCACAGACGCGGCGATTGTGCTTCAGGACGCTGTTTGGTATTTCGTCCCATTAGGGGGAGTCCCAAAAAAGTTCAGAAACCTTACAATATATTAAAAATAGCTGCAGATCCAGCACTGATTCCTAAGGGTCACCACAATTAACATCACCTAATTCTGATAAGGTTCCTCACACCATAATCCTCTGCTTCCTATGTTTTAACTAATTTTGCAAGTGCCTATCTATTATGCCATGAACCCCTACTTCTGTTAGTCTGATGACCATTTGTCATGTGGGACATTATCAAATGCTTTCAGAAAATCAAATTATATCATTTACATTGTATCCTTTTGTTGCTTCATCATAGAATTCCACCATAATATTAAAACGTGACTTCTCCCTCATGAACCCATATTGACTGCTCACTAAGACTCCTGTTCTTGCCATGTGATGCTCAATCCTTTCCTTAATATTCTTCCAATTAATTTACCCTTACTGCATAGTAAACTTACTATTCAATAGTTACTAAGAGTTATTTGGATATCACTCTTTTTATGTAACAGGATAACATTTACTGTTTTCCAGTCTTTAAAAATTTTCTCAGTGTGCTGTGACTTTTGACAAATATGCAATAACAGTTGCATTGCATCACGTAGGAAGGCTCAGAAACACCTTTATTTTCTGAGATGCCTCAAGAAAGTTAATCTTTCTCCCCAGATCCTCACTGACTTTTTCAGATGCACAATGGAGAAAATACTAACTGCATTACAGGCAGGTATGCAGCTGCATTGTCACAGATAGTAAAATGGACCAGTTAGTCTTTGGGGCCACTCCTTCATCCATCCAGGATGATTTTTTATTACAGATGTTGGAGGAAAGCCCTTTCATGATCCATTCTTCTCTTTTGTTGAAGACATTAGCCATGTCGATGTGGGCATGCTTGCGCAATGTTGATGGTCAACTACATTTAGTTTTGTCGGTTACACTTGTTCTTCCCTCTTTAAACCTTTCTACCCATTCACATACTTTTCATTGAGTATTACTGTTTTCACTTCCATACTGACCCAACATCCTTCAGGGAGGTTCAGCAGGTTTCACTCCCTCTGCCCAAAGAAACCTAACTATGGCGTGTTGCTCAACAGTGGTGCAATTCCAGAGTGGAGCATTGATGTTCATTTGAACTTGGCTTCAATTGGACTAATGGCAGAGGGCTGTGCTGTAGTGTTCAAACTACCCATAAGCCATTGCAAACATGTTGTACTGCATCAGTTCCCACCCATTGTGGTTACCACGTAATTTTCAAATTCCCTTTACTTTTTGATTTTCCCTCTGTAACTAGCAGCCAGGAAACAGGCAAGAAAACGAGAATGTTTGGTGTACCAATCCAGTAGTCCTGTTTACTTTTTAGTTCAAAAAGAAAAAAAACAGTAAAAGAAGCATTTCCAAAGTGATCATAGTCTTTAAAGAACTGAAATGTTTTTACGGCGTCATTTATATTCGTCTGTCGTAGAGGCCACATGCACCTCCGAGCCATGTTGACTGTTCATGGAGGCATGTTTCTCGCGGAGGTGAATCGCCATATGCAGCGTGTAAAACGGTTTGCGTGGGGTATCCCATGGGATCCTTAAAACAATCCTTTACAACTGAGGTTAAAACACAATGAAGTAAGCAGTCTTTAAAAACCAAGTTTTCGGTTACGACGCACGACCGCGTGCACCATAGCAAACTGTTTTACACGCTACATACAGCAATTCGCATCCGCGACAAACATGCGTCTGCTTAGATGCTCCTGCAGGAACACGGAAGTCGGGTGTCTTGGAAGATTATATATAGAAAAGCAGCCAAAACCGCACAGAGCAATGAAAAGTCTACATGAGTCACAGGTGCATCTGGACTGTGCAAAGACGACAACGACTCAAGTGACGAGTTGGAGGTGGGCATATGAGCAGGCAGTGCATACTGAACGAGAAATCAGCAGACTAGCATGACGGAGGGAGCGGAATGGACGTCCTTCTCCTGTCCTCCTGTTCTACCCTCCGCGCCTGAGCGCCGTCCACCCCCATCCAACGTCTGGGAGGAGAAGGTGCGATTGCGGTCCACCAGTTTTCAGTCACGGACGAATGTGTGTTGGTTTGTTCCGTGCATTGTTACAATGTTGCTTTTCTTGCTGATTTATTACATTACCTATTTTTCAAATGTTAATTTTCTCCCTGTGCTTAAAAATCATTAAAAAGCCGGCCTGATTATGTGGCGTATGGTACTCCGCGGGTTGGCTAGTAATGCATATTCTTTCAATAACTATTATTAATTTTATTTTAATTTATGCATCATCAGTTTAAAAATAATGTGTAAACATTGAGCATGCTATGTAAATATAAAGATGAAATGGGAAAAATAAACTGCTACATTTGTGTTGTGTTCCTGGTAATTCATTAATTTTATATACAGTATTTTTTTTATTTCCGCCACCATTATCATAATTAAATGTAGCTAAGTGCAGTTTTTTCTATAGCAATTTATTGCAAGAAGTATTATATAATACTAACACTTTTTCTATGTTTTTAGGTGACTATAACATAATCTAGGTAATGCATATGTAATCATGACAAAATTCCACCACCGTTTTCGACCTATCTGTGCAAAAATATCATTTTTATGTAAAGTTTGATTATTAATAGAGATAAATGATTCTGTATTGATATCATCAATTAGTTATGATGAGAAACAAAGACATATGATATTTGAGAAATACTGTGTAACTGGAAGTGGTTCTGAAGACCTTTTCTTCTATTTCAGTATACGAGAAAGTCGAGGAGAGCACACTCCCGATTTTCTAATTCAAAAGTTTAGAATGGTAAAGACTTCCTCTGCAGCAGTGTACACAAAGATGACTTACTTCATAAACAATGTTTAAGTTTAGAAAAAATGAAGTGGTTGATAGAGCATCATAGTACTTGTTTTAGAAAATGGACAGAATACAATACAAATGTGCCTAAAAAATTAATAAAGTACAAAATAAGGAAAGGAAACATGATTTATTTTGCAGTTTTAATGCCCCACTGAGCTACTCTCATACTGTATTTATTATTCTTTCTCAAAAGCAAAGGTTTCCATTACAGATTCCCCTGAGGCCACGATGACATTCCTAAAAAATGAAAGGCAGGACAGTAGATAAAAAGTCTTTTGCATTTATACCATTCACACCTCCTAATATAGAACTGTAAAATAAATCACAAACCTTTGGACTACATAGTCCTTGTTTTGAATTCTGGTCTTGGTGCTATCAGAGTGGACTTTACATCTTCTTCCCATAACTGTGTGTGCTTTTCTATGGATATTCCCTATTTTATTTGCTGTCTCACAATTTTGAATTTGTCTTATGTGTGTATTTATCTGTGAAATGGGAGAAATAAATAAATACAAGACATGACATAAGACACATTCAACAGTTCTCCAATTTATACAGGCAGTCCCCGGGTTACATACGAGATAGGGACTGTAGGTTTGTACTTAAGTTGAATTTGTATGTAAGTCGGAACAGGTACATTATTTTAATAAATGCTATTGTTGACCGACTGTAACCAAGTGCTCTGCCAATGAATGATGGAGTTTCACCTCTCTCTGACCTTTTTATTATTTTTGCTTTATTTTCAATGGTGATGGTTTTTCTCTTCTTTACTGTGTCACCAGCACTTCCATCAGATTTGTGTTTCAGAGACATTCTTGAAGAGTGAAGACAAAAGGTTAAGATGAGCTCTTCTGCACAGCACTGTACATGCTATCACAGCAGGAAGGCACCCGTCAGCACGTCTGAGGTACTGACAAGAGACAACTTCCTGTTATGTACATAACAGTACAAGCAGGCTTGCTATTGAGAATGAATGGGGGCAGCAAGGGGCGGTTCATCACCAGCCCACCACACAGTCACCTCCACTACAGTATGCTGCCTGCAGCATCCGCCCACCAAGAACGAACACGGTGCGGCCAAAGGCAGGTAGTGAATCTCCCACCACCGCCCCCATTCAACAGGCAGCCACCCGAGGCACACAACAATGCTACCCCCCCGCCACCCCATTCACGCTCAATGGCCTTCGTTCAACCACAACTGGGTCACCGCTTGCAGCTTCACCAGCCGCCCACCGAGAACAAACGGTGCAGCCGTGTGTGGTGGGCGAGCAGTGAAATGCACCCCTCCGCTCCATCCAGCCTGTGTCCAGTCAGGAGCAGTAGTTGCGCCGGCATGCTGGGCAGGCAGCAAACTGCCCCATCAAGCCTTCGTCCTGTACACGAGCGATAGCTGTGGCCCCGGTAACTATGGACCATGGGTCACCACTTGCCGCCAGGAGCAGCGAAATCGCCCCCCTCCAGCCTCCGTCCAGCCACCGCTTGCAGCGTCCCCAGGCCGATGATGACGGAACGGCAGTTACTGAGGTGCATGCGTCACAGCTGTGGCCCCGTTCATAAGTCGTAGGTCGGATATCCGTAACTTGGAGACTACCTGTACCTTCCCCTTCCATTTATAGACTTGTGTATGTCAAGAAGACTCCAAAGCCCACTTCCTTATGAATATACTTCTGGGTATTAAAGCCTTCTAATTTTGTGCAATAGTTATAGTGACACATTTAGCGTATTACCCCACTGGAATTACACCTAGCATTCACTGTCATTTAAGAGATGGCATTTTTCATAGAATCTTGACAAACAATAAATAATACAAGCTTTGAGAATACAAGGTAGATATTAGTAGTAGTAATGAAGATAAATAAAAGCAACAAAATATTAGAAACAAAAATGAAAGTATTGTTAATTTGGTCTATGTGGCTTATGAATAATAATATCTACACTAATTTTCATGATATGCTGAGTTCATAATTTGTTAGTAATTACAATAAGTTGGTGGTTTCATTTCTCATGACCATAATAGACATTCATTAGGAAATGGGATGGCAAATAATGATTCTGTTATGTCACTTTCACACAGTCATCAGTGAAACCCAAGCAGTTCCCCTAAAGATGATTACATCTTAATAACATATTACATAAGGAGGCCCTGTCCTTGATCATTGTGACAGGACGACAAACACTGAATGCTGTACTGTACTTGATGGATCTAACTCCTAATTAAGGACTTAGCAGATTCAAATGTATCATTCTGCCTGCCAAGAACACAAACCATTTGTCTGCACTGTCATTGACAAAGCAGGTTGTGTCAGGCACCCGTCTTTTGTACTGCAATAATTAGATCTCCATGTGTTTATTCAGTAGAGCCAATACAAGGTGTAAAATGGATCATTTGCATAAACACAGAAGCATTATTGGAGAAACTATGAATGGATAATAACGTTGGTGTTTTAGATGTACCGTATTACTTCATATTTAACACATTTAGCTTTCCGGTATCTTGACATTTCAAACTGAACAGTAAGGACGGAACTAATGATTTCATGTAGAGTGGTACTGTGTTATTTGGAGAGTTCTCAAGCAGTAATTATCCATATATATATATACAGTAATCCCTCGCTATATCGCGCTTCGACTTTCGCGGCTTCACTCTATCGCGGATTTTATATGAAAGCATAACTAAATATATAACGCGGATTTTTCGCTGTTTCGCGGGTTCTGCGGACAATGTGTCTTTTTACTTCCTGTATATGCTTCCTCAGTTGGTTTGCCCAGTTGATTTCATACAAGGGACGCTATTGGCGGATGGCTGAGAAGCTAACCAATCAGAGCACGCAGTTAAGTTCTCCTGACTGAGAAGCTAACCAATCAGAGCACGCAGGAGCTATGCAGTGTTAACCAGGAAGTCTCATCTCGCTCATTCAGCATCAACGTGCTTCGCTGTGTAAAGAGTTGTGCTCTTTAATGTTTATCTTTGTTCATAGTCAAGCCCTTCATTATGGCTCCAAAACAATCTGCTACTGCTTCAGGTGCCGTGCCCAAGCGCAAGAAGAAGATGTTAACGATTGCCGAAAAGGTAAACGTTTTGGATTTGTTGAAGGCTACGATTCTTTTTATTTAAAAAGTAGGAAAGGAATATAAGATCTACGGCTGCAGCGTCCTTTTAACCAGGGTGCAAAACGAGTTGTAAGTGGATGTAATAAGGCAGTAGTCTGGATGGAATCTGCTTTAGGGATTTGGATTGAAGACTGCCAGAAGAAGAACAACGGCAGTGCTACACAATCGCATGAAGTGGCTCCTTTACAAGGGCTGTAACGCTCTCCTTTGTTGTGCAGTAAAATTAAACTCATTGTTATCGGACAAGTCATCGTGTCATTGTTGGTGAGTAACCATAATTTTCTTCTTACAGTGCTTAGTACATGTATGTACGTTTAGTGTCACTGTACACACATTTACTGTATACTATTTTTCTTGCAATGTACGTATTTATTGCTGGTGACCTGTCTATCGTAATGGCTGTAACATATGTGATATCGGAAAACTCCTGAATGCTATAAGATATGCATCCCGCGCGGTGTTTGTTTGCTTGTCTCTGCCTCTATCTCACCCTCTCTGACATTATCTGCGCCTGACGAGGGAGTATGAGCAGAGGTGCTGTTTGCACAGAAGCTGTTTGCTTAAAAGATACTGACGCTCCTCTAAAAAATGCCGCTTTATCTCGGCATATTTAAAAGCACAAAAGCACACGTATTGATTTTTTTCTTTAATCTCGCGCTCTCTCTCTGACGTTCTCTGCGCCTGACGAGGAGATTTGAAAGCAGAGGGGCTATTTTAACATAGGCTGTTTGCTTAGAAGATACTGACGCTCCTCTGAAAAGTGCCGCTTTACTTAAAAGCACACGTATTGATTTTTTGATTGTTTGCTTTTCTTTGCGAGCGCGCGCTCTCTCTCTTAAATTCTCTACTCCTGATGCAGACTCATTTGAAGAAAAGATATATTTGCATTCTTTTAATTGTGAGAAAGAACTGTCATCTCTGTCTTGTCATGGAGCACAGTTTAAACTTTTGACTAAAGGGTGTTATTTCATGTCTAGAGGGCTCTAATAATGTTAACAGTGTGGGAGAGTTTATAAGGGCTTAAAATATATAAAAATAACCATACAAACATATGGTTTCTACTTCGCGGATTTTCACCTATCGCGGGGGGGTCTGGAACTCAACCCCCGCGATGGAGGAGGGATTACTGTATATATATATATAATGACCACTTGGGGGCACCACTGAGTCCTGAACACCAGACACAACTGCCTCAGACACAGTTCCAGGGTAAAATAATGTTATTTTAAAGAATAATAATACCTCAATAGTCTCATTTCCACACAATACACCATAATAAGCACTTTCCTGTCTCCCTCTTCTCCTTCTTAGTGAGTGTCGACCTCTTCTTTCTCACTGTGACTCATTTTTCGAAGTGCGATGGCTTCCATTTATAGTGAACCTTGGAGAGCATTCAGTACCATGGCCTTCCGGGTCATATGAAAGCTTCCCAAAACAGAGTAGTCCATTCCTCACAACATACCGGCAGACACACAAGGACTCGACAGGGCTGTTCTTCTGAACTAGAACAGGCAGCCCTGTGTGTGTTCAAACTGGGATCCAGTCAGAGGAGCACCAAAACTTGTGCTGGGGAATGAACTATTCACAATATCCAGTCCACCCCCAGTCCATGGATTATTCTTTTGTTCTGACAGGGATATAAAATTGCGAATCATTTGAGAATTGAGAATCATGCCTCATTCCTGTTGTCTTTTCATTGCAGCCTCCCAGCCTGGCAGGTCTTCATCCTCAGTATCAGTTGAGATGCCAGTTCATCCTCCCTGGGACTTACAATTTAGATATATGTTAGTTGAACTGTTGTTGGTAACTTGTCCCTAGTGTATGTGTGTGATTGCGTGTTCACCCTGAGATGGACTGGCGCCCTTTCTGGGTATTGTTTCTGCCTTGGGCCCTATTCTTGCTGGAATAGGCTCCAGCTTCTCCAAGACTCTAGTCAGGATAAAACAGGTTTGGAAAATGAACGAATGGGTTAAACTGAAAAATCATTATATTATGATTATTGCTTTGCTCCTTCCCCCACCATAACCTATCATCAATGGGGGAGCAGGGAAAGCTTTAAGTCAAGTCAAGTTGGGGAGCATGCACTGATCCAGTGCATTGTCGCACCCACTACATGACGAAACAACTCGGGGTCCCGGTTGGCAATACCCCATGCAGATACACGGTCCAGTTCCACCCTCCGGAAGTGACCCTTTATCTTCTTCAGCCAGGTGTTACGTGGGCGACCCCTTGGCCTGATCCAGCCACTCGGGTCTCCAACAATGAGGATCTTATGAGCCAGATCACCCTTGGGGAAACACGCCACATGGCCGTAGTAACTGATGCTCCCTCACATTTCAAATAATGTGCCTCATTCGGGACTCCATGAGCAAACGCTCATTCGACACAAAGTCACACCAACGGTACCCAAGGATTTTACAGAGAGACACAGTACCAAAGGAGTCCAGTCTTCGTCTCAGGTCACTGGATAGTGTCCATGTCTCACAACCATATATCAAGACAGGAAGCACCAGGACTCTAAAGACTTGGACCTTCATCCTTTTGCATAGATATCGGGAGCGCCACACACCCCTTTCCAGTGACCTCATGACCCCCCCCATGCTCTCCCAATCCTTCTACTGACTTCATAGGAAGAGTCACCAGAGACATGAATGTTACTGCCAAGGTAAGTAAACCTCTCGACAAGGTCAACACTCTCTCCGCAGACAGACCCAGGTTTTTATCCAGGACACTCGCAAGCCCAGACACTCAGACTCCTCGCTCAGTCTCTTGAACGCCCCGATCAGAGCATCCATTGACTCCACAAAGATCACAGCATCATCAGCAAAATCAAGATCCGTGAATCTTCCTTCACCAACAGATGCCCCACAGCCGCTGGACCCTACGACCTTATCGAACACCCAGTTCATACTAGTACAGAGTAGGAGCAAGAACACACCCCTGACGAACCCTAGAATCAACTGGGAAAAACGCAGAAGTTCTGCCTACACTCTGCACAGCACTCAAAGTACCAGTGTACAGGCCGGCCATGATATCCAGCAACCTCGAGGAGATCCCGCGAACCCTCAGGATGTCCCACAGGGCAGCTCGATCAACTGAGTCGAACGCTTTATGAAAATTGACAAAGGCTGCAAAGGAACTCTGCCGATATTCGTGTTTGCACTCCATGAGAGCCCTCAGTGCCAGGATGCGGTCAATGGTAAACTTCTTAGGCATAAAACCAGATTGTTCCAGTCGCTGGTAGGTGAGAAAGTGATCACGGATCCTATTGAGGACAACCCTAGCAAGGATTTTACCCGGCACCGAGAGCAGTGTTATCCTCCTGTAGTTTCTGCAATCCAGGCGATCACCCTTCCCTTTCCAGATAGGGATGACAAGTCCCATTTTCCAGTCAGTTGGGATGATGCCAGTCTCCCAAATGGAAGCAAAGATTGCTTGCAATGCCAGGAGGACAGCCTTACCACCAGCCTGGAAAAGTTCACCCATGATACCATAGATCCCTGCAGCCTTTCCCCGCCTAAGATGGTTCACTACCTGTACAATCTCAGTGAGATTGGGTGGTTCACAGCTAATTGGAGGAGCAGCCTCAAGAACCGTGAACCCAGAGATATCCAGCGTCCTAGCCGGAGGATCAGCTTTGAACAACTGCTTAAAGTAGCCAGCCCAGTGGGTCACAACTGCAGTGTCATATGTAAGGATCGTTCCATCAGCCGCCCTGACTGCGACTCTCCAAGGAACAGATTCAGATGTGCGTAATGCTTCGATTCCTCTGTAAGCAGAACGTGGGTCACTAGACCACAGATGGTTAGTCACTTGCTTACAGATTCCTCTAACAAACGCCTCTTTATCTGCCCTCAGAGCCCTCTCAGCCGTCCTTCTCAATTCGTGGTACAGACCGGAGTTGCCATTGAGCCGTGCGCTGCAACTCCTTTCGATGATATCCAGGGTGCCCTGCGAGATGAAACACCTCCTTCTGGGAACACCGGTATGTCCTGAGTATGAAGTTAAACTGCGTCTGGCCCTGCAAATGGTCCTCCAACTTGCAGGGAAATCATGGAGGTTGGTGGCTGGATTGGCACTCCAGCCACTGTAAAAAAACTTCACACAGCTCCAAGACGACAGAGAGGACTTCTTTTTGCTTTCTGCGGGAGTAGCTCTGCTGAAGCCGCCCATAGGAAGGCTGCTCGCATCATGAAGGGGATGGGGGAAAGCCCTTGGGAGCCCCATCCCTGGAAGTGTCGAAACCGTTGGAGAGCCAGTGGGGTCAGGTCTGTTGGGGATCGGAACTGGTGTGGTGCTGAGGTGTTGCCTGTTGCATGGCAGCACTCGGGTCCCATATGGGTAGGTGGAAAGGTTTAGATTCATCAGAAAGTACAATCTCCTGTTTTTGAAGGATCTTGATGTTTTATGGTCCCCTGATACTGAAAACATCGATATCTTGATGATGGGTGTGTGACTGTATGTGTGCGTGTCTGTGTGTCACAGTTTCTTGAGTATGGTCTAGAGCTAAAATTGAAAGATACCAAACTCAAAACTTAATCCTGTCATGAGATGATGATGTGCTGATTAGTTTTTGAGCCAAATTGTGCAAGAGAAAAAGGCACCCTAGAGGAACCCTCAAATAACGTAATTCTGCAATTAATTGTGAATTGTTCTTGTCAATGCCTATCGTAATTGCCTATTTTATGATCAGAAATATCATCATCGGAGCAGTAAATAATTACTGAAATGTTATAGAATAGTTTGGATAACTTGGTTACAAGAGCGCAAAGCCTATTGACTCTGGCTTGGTAAATTACTCAGTAAGCCATTGCATTAATTACATATTCAATTTTTGATACATGCTTTTACTGTAGGGCAAATGCTTTTTCTTTAGAGCACATAATTTACTGCACCCCTTTGTGAAGTGACTGGGTGCTACGTTTACTAGACCTATTGCCTTGATTCATAGTGAATACATGCTTTCTATTCCTCACACTGCCATATCAACTTCATATGTGAGTGTCGCCTTGAGTCCCTTTATATTAGCTCCTCACCAGCATCTTTTGCCTCCAGGGCAGAGCTGATCAACTTTAGCCCTATAGGACAGCTTAACTGTTAATGTATGTTTGCATGAAAGTTCCTTGTCCAGTTGATGCCTCCTTCACTTGCTGTATTTTTGCATGCAAAAGCACTTTTAAATATGAGAAGGGGTGCTTCCTCAGGGCATGCCATTTACAACATTTAAACATTAGCATTGTTTTTTGATTACAGGGTTGTATTCAGTCTCTTTGATAAAAGGCAGATTAGTTGTTTGAAACCTTTCAGGTAAATAAGTAATTAGCTTAAAATAAAATGCCTTAGGTCAGAAGAGTTGTTTGTGCTGTTCTTAAGAGGAATGGATTGTCATTGAATGTACATTGTCTCTGTCAGGAGTGATCTCTTTTTTAGGCTGAGATTAATGATGAGCCTGGACCTAAAGAACCTCATGACAGTATGGTTAAGTAAATTCTCAAAAATTACAAAAGGCTTTGCTGATAATCTTTGGATGATAAAACTGCATGGCCTGCTGCTAGGCACTGCTGAATTTCACATTTACACAAGTATTCAGATACTTTACTTAGTAGTTAGTTGAATCACCTTTGGCAGCGATTCCAGTCTGGAGTCTTCTTGGGTTTGATGTGACAAGCTTCATACACCTGCATTTAGGAATTTCCTTCCATTACTCTTTGGAGATCCTCTCAAGTTTTGTCAGGTTGGATGGAGACTGTTGGTGGAGAGCTATTTTCAGGTTTCTCCAAAGATGTTTGACTGGGTTCAAGTCTGGGCTCTGACTGGGCCATTCAAGGAGTTGTGCTTAAGCCACTCCTGTTTTGTCTTGGCTTTGTGTTTAGGGTCATTTTCCTTTAGGAGGGTGAATCTTTGACCTGGTTTGAGGTCCAGAGCACTCTTGAGCAAGTTTTCATTAAGGATATCTCAGTACTTTGCTCTGTTCAGCTGTCCCTTGACCCTGACTAGGCTCCCAGTACCTGTTGCTGAAAAACAATCCCTCAGCATGATACTGTCACTACTCTGCTTAGTTGTTAGAATGTATTGCGCAGGTTTTCTCCAGACATGACATTTAGGATTGAAGCCAAATATTTCAATTTTGGTTTCATCAGACCAGAGAATCTTGTTTTTCACAGTCTGAAAGTCCCTTAGTGCCTTTTTGCAAACTCAAAGATGGCTTTTATGTCTCTTTTACTAAGGAAAATCTTCTGACTGGCCTCTCTGCCATAAACACCAGAGGCCTCATGTACTGTATAACGCCACGCATAGAATTCACACTAAAACCTACAGACAAAAGTTTGAAATGTGCGTATGCACAAAAAAACTCAGATGCACAAAACAGTGTGTAAACCAACTTCCATGCACTTCTGCTCCATCATGAAATGTAACACACGTGCACGCGCCTACTGCCCCACCCCCACTACTCCTAGAATTACACCCCTTTGAATATGCAAATCAATATAAATAAACTTTACGTTCAGTGTTTTGTGAAAATACAAAGGCTAAAGCACGGGAAAAACGTGGAAGCAATGAAAAACGTACTATTTGTTGGCTTAAGCAGTGGTATAAGCAACAAAAAGAAAGTGACAGAGTGATATAGCGTGGCAGAGACACTAAAAAGTTCAAATTAAAAATAAAAAAGAAGTGGTCAGATACCAAAGTGTCTGTGAAAATGCAAGTCGTAGGCCACTGTCTGAGTGTGATACAGAAGCGTATTAAGGTACAGAGAAAAAAAAAAAATAGGAACACTGTGAAGACAAAAAGATCAAAATGTCGACTTTAATCATTAAATTTCCATTTTAATCTTGTAGTTTATTTTGTTATTAAAGTAGAACTCATAAACTTCATCTTAAAATTGAAGTTTGATTTGCAAGTTTCTCAAATCCCATCGTAATTAAAGCAGCATGTTGAATGCTCTGTATTCTATGTGTTCTATGTGTGTGAATCGCTTTTTAAACGGACTTTCTCTTTCGTAGACAGGAGCGAGCAGGCACTGATCTCCACACAGATTACATTATATTCAAGATATTACAGCTCTCTGAACATGTATACTTGATATCATTTTCATGATGAAATACATTAAAGCATGTATTAAACATGGGGGCATGGTAGCGCAGCATTTGCGATGAGCTGGCGCCCCGTCCAGAGATTGTTCTTGCCTCCCCCGTCCAAGGATTATTCCTGCCTCCCGCAAGATGCTTGCTGGGATGTCCATGACCCTGATGAAATAATTTATTGCAGCAGTACTATGATATTTTAGTTTTTTATTTATAATAAATTTACAAACATTTCTAATGCTCTGTTTTTACCTTTGTCATTCTGAAGTTTTAAGTGTTACACGGTGTGGGAAAAATACATTGAAATGATTTTAGCATAAGTCTGCAACATACCAAAATGTAAATAAAGTCTGAATACTTTCTGAATGCATTGTAAGAGATTCTTGAATAGTGCTTGATGTTTTTTCAAAGCACCAAATGGTGGGTTTTGTCACAGGATAACTGTGGGCTCTCAAGTATTGTTCTGGGGACTTGGACAGTCAATGACAAGGTGTACCAGTGGCTCGGTTAGCCCAACATCTTATTAAAGCTTTTTGTGTAGGTGTCTTCTGGATTTTGTAAATTTAGGTTTAGGTAAGACTTTAGATTTAGCACCACAATTCCTTTGCCTATATACTGTCTAGGAACTGGCCATCTACAATATCCAACAGTAAATATGTGAATTAATTTACTAGGTAGTATAGTAAATAACGATTTTGATGGCACTTTGTAGGAATTACATGAATAGAGATTAAAACCAGTTATGGACTGAATAGCCATTTCTTGTCAAAACATTACTTATATTTTTACAGTCATGCAGGTGGTGCATGCAGTGGTTTGTATTGCCGTCTTGTATCTCCAGAAGAATTAATTTTGGATTTGGTATGGAGTTTACATGTACACTGTGTGTTCATGTGGGTTTTCTGTCAAAGTTCTCTGATTTTATTTCCCAGACACATACAATTTAATGGATTGGTTAATCAGTGTAATAAAGAAAAATAATAGATTCCTATTCGGGTATAGTCTGCCTGACATAGACCCCAAGCCCCTTTTTAAACCTTTATTGGAATAATACAAACAAATGACTTGAGTAACATTACATTTTCAAACTCACTTAATGCAAATCATGGTCACTGAGGGGCACATAGTCTGTCCTGGCAGCATGAGGCTCAGGAAGGAAACCAGGCATTGACAGGGTACCAGTGAATTATAGATGAATGGATTATTCAAAACAAAATTTCATATATTGTATATATTTGAGTTCTTGTACATGTATACATTTTAAAAATACAACTGTAAAGGATGCTCTTATTTAAAAACAAATTAGGCTCTGCTTCCTTTCTTTTCATTTTCTATACTCCAGCAGGAAAGAGAGGTCATGAAAGGCTTGTACAAAGCTTTTAATTTCTTTTGAACGCTTGTTTATTTCAAACAGGAAAAGAGCTTGGGGAAAATGCATTATCTTTGCTTTAACTACATGCCCTTTGCTCTAAGTTCGATCGTGACGCCGGCAGACCCACATTGGACTAAATATTGAAAGCTGACTAAGTAGGGTCCATTTATGTACTTTTAGCCAAGAAATACAAGCTATTTCAATTTTGACCCATTACCATAAGTTCTGTTAAGTTGTCATCTATCCAGTGACACCCCAGGCCCGTTACACTATAGAGATTATACTTGTGAAACAGAATTAAACACTGTGCAACTATGCTGTTTATTATCTAAATATTTAGGGTTTTTTGGGTGTGGGTGGAGAGAAGGATACTAGCAGAAGTGCATGGCAAGAACATTTAAATATAATACTCATTATGGTATAGTGGGTCTGCGGCTCAGAACGGATAGCCAGTTATTTTAAATAAATAATTGTCAGTGGCGTGGTAGTGTGGCCGGAGCAGTTCCCAGGTGCGATACGGACATGGGCATTTCCTCACTGAAGTACACAGATGCGTAATCGCCCATGTCCGTAATTGATGCCGGGAGCTACTATTTGCCACACCTGTGCCACGTCCCCGTTATAAATAGGAGGAGCGTGAGTGCAAAGGTATGGAGAGGGAATAAGAATAGTGAATGCAGGCAGCTGGGAGGAGAACTCCTCAGCAGGAGTGTTTGGCCGATACTCAGTGGATGCGGCAGAAAGCAGTCGCTCCAGCTGAGTGATCTCCAGGAGCTAGAGTGACCAAGTAGGTGGTTGGCTCACTGCGTAAGGATGCGGAACGCTGCAGGAGTTGGAGGCTTGGAAGGTTGAACCCCCAGCGTGAGTGCCCTGGCTGTTGGAGAACCCGAGTCTTGGTCTGGTGGGAGCTGTACAGAGCCAGAGATTGGAAGGCTGCCAGACCATTGTTCATCTGGTGACATTACCGATGGTGTTGGGTTCCAGAGGATCCCAGAAGAGAAGTGGGAGCATTTAGCAGGACCTGCATCGTCACACAGATGATGAACAATCTGGGAATCAAATGTATGTTAATAGAGTTGTGAGGTAACGGTGTTAACCGCTGTGCCACCGCACACTCAGTCAGTTTTTTGAGGTATCATTCGACCTAATGAAGCTTTACTACAATAACCCTCTTCAGAACATGACTAATTAAACTTTCAGTTACATTAAAACTAAGAAGTGGCTTGTTTAGAACCAGGACATTTTTGAGAAACTCAAACATGAAAGCTCCTTTATTCATACTACACTGTCCATCAGGCTACAATAAGCAGTATTTCACCATTTTGTTCTTTTGCTGGTAGGAGTCTGGTTACTAATTTAGTAAAGATGCTTTTAATTTATCTTGTTCATCTCTCCAGCCATTTTTTTATTCATTGTCAGTCAATTTTTGCCTCAGAGCCTTGCAACTAGCATTGGGTAATACTAAAGGTAAATGTAACTTAGAGACAATACTCATTTCTTACAAAAAAGTAACTAAATATGTTATTTAGTTACTTATCTTAAAATGTAATGCGTCATAAACAGTGTATAACTTCTGCATTACTTTTTCTTCTTTTGTGTGAAACATATTTCACTGGCCAGCATTTGTTATTAGATCTTAAGCCCTGTAATAAACATATACAGAAAGGCCATCGAGATTTGGGGGACCAGTAAGTGATCCTCATATAATTTATGAAAAACAATAAAGGTGGTTTTACAAACACCAAAAATAGCATCTTTCCAGACGTGAGTCTTGAATAGAATTGGCCAAAGATGGTAGTGGAGCCGTTTAAAAGGCCAGAGAGGTGGAAGATGTGGGCTCAGGGGACCAGAACCAGGAGGTGATGTTATTTGGCATTCATCACCAATTGTTGGATCTGCAGGATTTAGGAGGAGAAGCATTAGGTAACAGTGCCAACCCTCAACTTGGGGTGGTATTACCATTAGACGAGCCCTGGAGTTATCTCCCAAGCGCACATGTGACAGCTGATATATGACCCATCACGAAACTGATCAGACACACAGCCAGATTTGCTAGTTTTCTTGCGTTTTATAAATATATTTAGTTCTTACTCCATGTGTTGTGAAGTAGGCCAGTACGTACTGGAACAGTTTATTGGCAATCATCCATTTTTTGCCATAGCATACCAGCAGGAAATGGTGTGTACCAGCAGTAAATTATTGCATACCTTCAAGGAAGGACCCTTCTCCCTCTATCCATTTTAATTAAAGGACAAAATAAAAAGGCCCAAATTCATTAAAGTAGCTTTTTTTTTTTATGTTTTTTTAATCGCACAACACAACTCCTCCAATTCCTTTGTGGCTTATTATTCTATTTTCTTTAATGTAAAGGCTAATATTTCAATCTTCCCTTGCTGCTTTCTTTTCACAGGAGGTTCACAGCAAAAAAAGACTCAACTATTGTAATACCTACAATATTGTAGAAATGTTGCAACTGGCCAATTTACCAATCACTGATTGAGTCTTTTGTAGTGAAAATTGTCTGATCATCACTAAAATGTACAAATGTCATCGTCATTGAAACTCCAACCCCAACCCTGCCCTTCCTACCCCCCAACCACTGATTAAGAAACTAAGCAAAATTTAAAAAGCAGGAGGAGAATGAAGAGGTTGACAGAATCACAGAGTACTGACACTTATTTGTTTGTACCTCAGGCACTGCTATGAAGTAAATAACATTCATCCCCCTTTTCCATCCGCAAAGTGAACCCCTGAAGATGAGCCAGATGAACATTGACCGTTGCTCCATTCGATTACACTGCTTGAACATATCGGTAACAAACAATGGATGAAAACTAAATTAATAGTTTAGGCCTCTGTGATGGTGTGGGTTGGCTCCATGCTCCCTCTTTCGTTTTTGGGAGCCTCTTGAACCCGACACCGTCGATAGTCATGACCAGGATGAGCTGAGCAGATGAGAACAAACACACCAAGTAAGGGGATGGTGAAAAATTGCTCAAGTGCTTTTATTAAAATAATTCACAAAACAGTGTCCCAAAGTGCAGTGCTTTAAAATTTTTATAAATGAATAAACCATAAAGTGCACATTGGAAGTGAAAATCCATTAAAAATGAGGTTAAAAAAACACAGTCTTGGAAACTCATTTAAAATCCACAAGCCCTGGTGCCTTCCTTTAGAAATGAGGCATCCACCGGCTTTTCCTATTCAGTCCTTGCAGCCCAGAGGGACATCGACCAACAGGTGCAGACACCCATCTCATCTGGCGGTGTTTGCAGGCAACCACTGAGCCCTGCTCCGCCTGAACTACTGCTGACCCTGACTCCACCCGGCACGGGCACTCTGTACTTCCACCACTGCCATTGGCTTCACCTGGCGAAAGTACCACCAGAGCGCAACAGTCACTCCTGCTCCAAAGATGCTCAACATGAGCGACCCACAGCCCCCTCCTGAGCGATGGCCACATGCTTCTCCTTGTGGGCTCAGTCCCGTCCACCTTCTTCCATTCACTGCACCAGCTTGTTTTGTTTCTCTCTGTTGCCTGCTTCTTCTCTCAACCTTTAACCTCTGCTTCCTTTGTCGCTTTCGTTTTTTCTGTTCTTTTTTTATTTCTTGTGATCTTGCACTCCCCTTTTTATATGCTGGAGAGTGGTTGCAGGTGTGATCGCATAATTGTTGCCTCGGGCTGTTACTGAGACAATCAAACTGCCCGCACGTGCTGGCAAGGCGATGCATGTTCGGCTGACCGCCTTTTACCAACACAGAGACGAGGCATCTTTAGAGCAGATCACTTGCACCTGCTCCACTCCCCAGCGCAAGCACAACCAATTATTTATTTACTAAAACAGCCAGTTGTTCTGAGCTGCAGCACCCACTATATACCACTATACTATACCACTATACCACTATATACCATTATAAGCCTCTATTAGTAGATTGCACGCTGCTTACTCTTGTGATTGTCTGAGGGATTGAGCCCTGCAAAGGACCAGCATACCTCCACCACATTAGTTTTTTGTAATACACCCATTGCTGTTGCAGTAATCACTGGCTCCCTGTGACCCTTAACTGGGTGGATTACATTTACCCCTCAGTGCATGCAGGAGTAAATCTTTACTTATGCCTTTTGTTCAGTCCTGTTCACTAGATTACAAGCTACCCAGATACTTAACCTCTTCCTCATTAGTGGTTACCAGGTGGGCGGAGGAGTGGTAACGCAGTAAGGCATTTCTTTCAGTAAAGCAGATATTTTTTACAATAATTAAATAAGTATTATTTGTTACTTACCCTGCCCAGGGTTTGTTTCCTGCCTTGCGCCCTGTGTTGGCTGGGATTGGCTCTAGCAGACCCCTGTGACCCTGTAGTTAGGATATAGCGGGTTGGATAATGGATGGATGAATGGATTTGTTACTTAAAAAGTAACCTGACATATTACACTTAACGTATTATTCCCAACACTGCTTACAACAAAGATGTCAATGGACCCTCCATTACTTCTATATTTCTGACATCATCTGCTATGCCACATGTTTAGCTGGCTTTTGAAATGTAATCTTGGATACCTTTAAACTGCAACACACATTGGCGCTCTGTCTTCATTCGTTTACGTCACATTCTGTTTAACACTGAATGTCTTTACAAAGGCATGGGTTAATTTAAACAATTAACATTTCCTTTTATATTTTACACAATATTAAACATTTGCCCAGAATATCTTTTCTAAATAAGTTATACAAATGGATAACACATTAATTTCAATTTTGTTGTTTTATTTAAGTAATATTATAAGTTATCCAAGATGAAAGATGGGGGAAGTTAAATATAGAATAACAGCAGCTTCCAACATTGAAACAAATTGATTTTTGGCAGAAGAGAAATGGTCACCTCTGCTCACATCCAAGCCGTTGTTGCAATACTGAATTATTGAATTATGAGCTGCCAGGATAAGAGATGATACCTAATGTGTGCCGAAGTTTTCAATGTCATTTATTCTATAAATGGCACAATACTTTCTAAACATGAGCCTATTCCTATCCTGATTACTGTTTGAGCCCACTTCCGTAAACTGTGGTGGATTATGATACAGCAATACTGTATGTTTAAAATGGGTGACACTGCTGTGTTGGGACAGGAAGTGTTATTTGCTGTATTGTCCCCTGCCTGTGCTTATGATGAATGTTTGTGTTTTAAGTTAATGTCAGATTTCAATGCTACAGTGGTGCTTGAAAGTTTGTGAACCCTTTAGAATTTTCTAGATTTCTGCATAAATATGACCTAAAACATCATCAGATTTTCACTCAAGTCCTAAAAGTAGATAAAGAGAAACCAGTTAAACAAATGAGAAAAAAATATTATACTTGGTCATTTATTTATTGAGGAAAATGATCGAATATTACATATTTGTGAGTGGCAAAAGTATGTGAACCTCTACGATTAGCAGTTAGTTTGAAGGTGAAATTCGAGTCCGGTGTTTTCAATCAATGGGATGACAATCAGGTGTGAGTGGGCACCCTGTGTTATTTAAAGAACAGGGATCTATCAAAGTCTGCTCTTCACAACACATGTTTGTGGAAGTGTATCATGGCACGAACAAAGGAGATTTCTGAGGACCTCAAGCAACACTGTATGTCATAGACTCAATGTTTCATTTCTTCTAATGTGAAACATTTTTTTCTGGCAGCTAATCAGGTCTTTTCTAATGATCACATCCTCAACTCTTGTCTCTTCTGTTGTTTCCCGAGGTGATGCAATGTTTAGTGGTACAGTCTTACAGATCCAGGATGAAAGTTAAAATCAGATATGTGGTTGTTGTGTGTGTGGACTTTTCATGTACTTCCATGTGAGTACTTTAGTTTTCCTGTCTCAAACATGTGTGCTTCAGATTAATTTGTGATTTCAAATTGGCCATGTGTGAGTTTGTCCGTACATGGACCCCATGATGTGTTTGTGATCTGTCCAGGGCTGCTTCCTGCCCTGCCTCCAGTTCTGCCTGGAATTGGATTAAGTGAGCTTGAAAATTTTATTGTTACAATTTGACTTTGTTTTTATTTTTTGTCGCCATTTCTTGGCCTAAACAAATTGTTCAGCTATTATATGATATTATGGGAGTTTATGAGGTCAATGAATTCAGTGGTTGCATTCATTTTTTATTTTGTTCAGTTTTTATGAAGTACTTTCTTAAATTCTTTTTCCCATGATGCCATATTGTTTTCATATTAAAGGTGCTGTTGTTGTACAGTTGTTAGGCTGTTGCTTGGCTTAATGATTACAGGTGCATGTCGTGTAATGTCACATGATAAAGGTCAGCATCGAACATTTCCGAATCATCTGAGTATTCAGATTACTTCTAAGAACTTTCCATGTGGCTTTTTGCAATAATTTGATCTCTTGGTTTGACTTGTTTTGGTTTCCTGACTTCGATTCTTGCCTCTTGTATTGGTAAATAAACACTACTTAACTTCCTGACTCCCAGCCCCTCTTGCTTTGTCCTTTTTGACCCTGATTTCTGTTTCACATTTTGGCCTGTGTTTAAAATGTACATTTTCTTATTCATTGGCATCCACCTTAGCTTGCTTTTCTGATTTCATGTCCTGAACCGTAATTTATAACCATCATTAGCTTTCTGTTCCTCCTCAGGTATTATGATTATGTTATGTAACTTTGTTTACGACTTGTATCCCTTAGCTGCCTTAATATTATGTTTTTTGTAGTTTAATTTGATTTTTGAGAACTGGATAATAGCAAAATAATTCAAATTTCTATACTACATATATCAATCATTTTGTAACATTTAGCATATTTCTGTTTTAGAGTATATATATCAAATTCAGTGATGTTAATGTCATAGTGATTGTTAGTGAGCTGATCGCTGAACCCAGAATGCACCTAGGAAACCAAGGTAAAATGAAAAAGACTGACTTAATGAAAGAGTAAATAATACAAAGGGTAGGTAAACAAAGAAGGAGTAATATGAATACAAGAAAAATCCTCTTAAATCTGTCTGAGCCAAGGTACTGTAATATAAAAAAGTGCCCTCCATTAATCCACAAAGAGTGTAAGGATTAAGGTTAGGGGTAGGGTTGAAAAAACAATAAGTACTTCTTCTTATCTCCTTCTCTTTGTTCTGCCAGGCGAGTCCTGGCCACTTGCTCAACTCCCGACTCCAAGCTCACTGGTGTTTAAGTTGGTTTTATATGTCTTTTTCTGACACTTGTTTGTTTTTGCATAACTAATTATGAATTTGACAATATCATTTTGGAGTCTCCGTTCACGCTATAATAGTTATAAAAAATATTTATGACTATTTCCTCCGCCTTTTTCTATCTTAAAGTTCCACACCCTTTTGCATTTTCAGTCTGTGCCATTTTGGACTCCCATCATTAGGGTGGCCTCACACATTGTTAGGGGTGTGTCTTTGGAGGTCGTGGCCTGCAGGCTATGATGCAATGGGTTAAAAAAACACTTTCTCATCCAAGTTGAGGTTTCAAAACTCATTCTCAAATCGCTTTTTTCAAAGAATTTTCAATTGTACACGTACCTTTGGTTTTGACTTTTGCTCTTGAATTTTTGACCACGAGTTTTGTTTCTTGTTTTAGCTTTGTCACTCGTGTTATTGATCTCCCAGTTTTTTTTTTAAATGTCTGTCTCCTGGTTCTCTTGGTTTCTCAAAAAATCAGTGTGCTGACATAACACCTGGCACCGTGACCAAAAAAGAATTCTAAGC
This sequence comes from Polypterus bichir lapradei, assembly GCA_026402145.1. Classification (NCBI taxonomy): domain Eukaryota; kingdom Metazoa; phylum Chordata; class Cladistia; order Polypteriformes; family Polypteridae; genus Polypterus; species Polypterus bichir. Next base: position 29,862,181 of record JANRMT010062835.1, on the reverse strand, counting down.
ATTCCTCTGTGAGTACCTCTGGATCCCAATCTTGAACCATCCTTGGGATCAGGAATTCCCTTTACAGCTCCTGCAGCAGAGCTAACACTATCAACCCAGAAAGCTGTGCAGTCCTGAAGCACAACTTATTTTAAGAAGACTAAACAACACTGCAAGTGTGTAATTATTGTAATACATAATGGGGGGATATAGGTAAGGCAATACTCGCCCTTGTCACCTTTGGTAATTACTGTATTATTTTTTATATCCACAGCATCTCATTGTTCTTTCCCATAATAATGACTTCCAAGTGTCTTTGCAGTATTCAACAACCTGGCCTCCTGCCAGAATATTTATAGCTGTTGGCACCTTTTTCACATTAATGCCTCTTTTATGCATTTGTTTTTGTTGTTTTTCTGTTTATATTTCAGTATTTTGTGTTTTATATTGGATGTCTTTTAATCACATCTGTACTTACTGCATACTTGGGCATGTTGATCTCTTAAGAGAAAATACACTTAATAAGAGTAATTTGAATTGAGTCAAAGTAAAACAGCTCAATTTGGGGTCCTAGCAAGGGTGGTATTCATTTTGGCTTATTCTGCTTTTATACTCCTATCCTATCCTTTCCTTCCCTTTATATTTCTGTCCTTCTCTTTACTGCTGTTAATCAGTTTTTGTACATTTAGGAGCTGGAGGAATGGTAAAAGTTATAAGTAGCTTTCTTTGTACATTTTTCTACTTCTGCCGAGTTCTGCTAAGGGTAGAGGGGGCGTGGCTTTGGATGTTGCATCATGGTAGTAAATGACACGAATACAAATACAGTTACACAGTATGCATATTTTTCCTTTAATAAAAATTGATCACAAAACAGCTGGGAAGCTTGCTGGCACAGTGATTAATGCTGATGTCTCACATCAGTCCCATCACCATCTGGATGGAATTTATACATTTTCCCAGCGCCTGTGTCAGTTGTACGTAGGTTACTTAGTAACTCTGAGTTTATCATGGTGTGGTGTGCATGGGTGTGTGTATGTGAGCAAGAGAATAGTACATATGATAGAGTGGTGTTCTGTCCTGGTTTGGTTCTAGCTTTCTGTCTAATCCAGCCAGGATAGACTCAGGCTGCCATTGACTCTGTAACAGAAAACATAGATTTAGAAAATTGATGGATGTAAGTAAGTATATCTAATCTGATAGCAATATGAGAACAATTGTATAAATTATACCTAATTCTAAAATAGTTACAGTGTATCGCTATATTTTTTTACATTCTTCCCATGTTGGCATGGATTTTCTCCAGGCACTTCATTTTTCCTTCTGTATTCTAAAGATGTACATTTAAGGTTAATTATTAACTCTAAAACCCATTTGAGTAAGTGTGGGTGTGTATCTGTGTTTGTGTCCTGAGATGGACTGGTACTCTGTCAGATACTGGTTCCTGCTTTCCTCCCTTTCCAGCAAAAAACACTGTGACAGTGGATGGATGGTTGGAAACTTGATTGTATTTTCTCAGAGGTGGGGTATTTCACACTTCCCATGCATTCTATACATAAATGGCTCTTGTGATTAATTTGAAAACAGGTTCATTTTTAAAATTTGCTTCCGCAAGTCTTTTCTACAGCTTCATGTTATAATGACCGAAAATTGATTTTAGAAGAAATGCCATTTTCTAACAAGAAACAATCATCACTGATTGTTGAAAGTGATTATCTTGGAGTAACCCTAGACTCAAAACTGACATGTAATCAAAACACAAAAACAATCTATAAAATGAGACAACAGAGCCTCTTGCATGTTAGTTTATTTTATGTATTGAGCTTCCTTTAACTTGTGCTCTGCTAGCTAGGTTTGGGAATCATATCATTAGCAACAAAACTCAGATTCATCAGATCTTGGAAGTTTGTCATTAATATTAAATTCATAAAGTCCCAGCAGTCAAACCTAATAACCAGTTATCGCAGAAAGCTAAGTGCATCCTCACAGATGGAACTCAACAACTACATTCAGAATTCCAGCTGTTGTCATTAGATCAGAGGTTCAAGTTGTTAAAGATAAAATATTTCTCTGTCCCAACTTTTTGTTTTATCATGGCACTGGATAGTGGTGATATGTTGCATGGTTAAACATCCATTTTCCTAACCCACTTATCCAGGGCAGTGGCATGGGTCAGCTGGAGCCTATTCCAGCTGTCATCGAGCACAAGGCAGGAACAACCTGGACAAAACATCAGTCCATCACAGGGTGAACACACACAGGGACAATTTTGAACAATGCCAATTCAACTAATCTACATTTGTTTGGACTACACGAGGAAATCGGAGCACACCCATGTAGACACAGGGAGAAAATGCAAACTCCACACATAGAGACCTCCTTGTTGGCGAAGCAGCAGCAATACCACTGTGCTACCCTGGTTAAACATTCAAGTAAGAATTTCACTTTACTTCACTACCACTGTTCCTACTACTACTCCAAAGAAGGGCAACTAGGCTGAGGTATGAGCGATGAGGAGAGACTGAAGGAGTTCAACCTTTTCAGTTTAATCAAATGGACATTAATAAGTGACATGTTTACAGTTAAAAAGGAATTACGTAGTACAGTGAATTCTAGCTGTTACTTCAAAAATAATTCTGCAACAAGAACACTGGGACATAGTTGGAAACTTGTTAAGGGCAGATTTCGCACACATTTTCTTGAAAGAACCATAGACACATGAAATAAATTACCAAGTACTTAACAAGTAAAGAGTAGGAGTTTAGGGGGCCTTCAAATCTGAACTTGATGTTAATTTTGACAATCTTGGAGAATAGAATTAAGAAGTTTGTTCGAATGTTCTAATGTACTATTAATCTTCAGAAGCTTTATATTAAATAATATCTGCAGGCTTAGCTTGTGTGTCTGACATTTATCATTGGCAGAGTCTTAATGTTTGTCTAAGTTTAATATCTAATAAGTATTGTTTGATATTACATCATATGCATTACGTTCCTCCACTATATTTTATTTATTTATACTAAATTATATTTGATCATTCAGATTTTGTCTGTCAGTTCCTGCTTACAAACCGTATTACCATCACTGGATAAAACAAAATTTGAATTGAACTGAATTGAATCTCTGAAATCAATTTATGTTAACTTCTGAAATTTTGTGTGATTAAGTGTGCTGCATAGCCATAATCACAGAGTATTACATTAATAAATGAAAGACAAAGCATTTACTCTGAGCAGCAATTTTAAAATAAATAGCCCAGAAACAGACATTTGATCTGAAGGCAGCTTAGTGAAGGAGCAGACTGGGAGAACGGCAGGCAGCAGGTAAACATCTGTAGCTTCAATCTGTGTTTACTGTTGCTTTGGAAACAAGAAGCACACAAACAGAACTGCTTCCAAATCATTTACATGCAGCTGACCAGACTAGCCTTTAGTTTACATATTAATCCAGCCCCTGGGCTTTTAAAGACTGCATAGTGTCCATGAAAGCCAATTTTAAAAGGACTAACTTATGCTTTATTTTATAATGTGTAACAGTAACATATCCTTCTTAAATCTGTTTCATTCAATTAAATGTCCCCAGGTTTGGGGGCAGAGCCCATCCTGGCAGAATTGGGTGCAAGGCAGGGACCCGAAACAGACAGGAGCCAGTCTATTACAGGGTCACGGAGTATAGTAATACATTTTTTAGTGTTACTTTTGCATATTTAAGCACTCTACAAGATCAGAAGACCTTAACTGTCTTAATACTTTATAGTGCAGGCAGGTTAAGTGACTTAACATAGTAAATCAGTGTGTGATTTAAAGTCTACACTACCTTACCTGCTTTAGTGTGCAATAATTATATCACCTGAAGTTTTCTGAAAGAACTAGCATGCAACACATTCATTCGATCTAATTCATTAAGACACAAAAGTTACCGTATGCACTTTTTAAATACCTGTTTACATGCCCAACATTTTTCTGTCAGGTTGTATTCCTTTTTTTAAGTTTATTTTCAGTACGCTTGCGAATGTATACCTATAACATTTCATGTAAACATTTTCATTAATTAGTAAACCATGAATGTGTAATGAAAATAATTTAATCCATCCATCCATTATCCAACCCGCTATATCCTAACTACAGGGTCACGGGGGTCTGCTGGAGCCAATCCCAGCTAACACAGGGTGCAAGGCAGGACTCAAACCCCGGGCAGGGCGCCAGCCCACCCCAGGAAAATAATTTCTACTGTTATTATTATTATCAATTTTCTAACCTGATTGCCCTGTTCAGGATAATACGAAGTGAGTGGTAATCTTATAAACATTGGTCACCAGGCAGCAACTAGCCCTAAACAGCATACCACTAGCAATCATGCCACAGTAGGTAGGTAGGTATGTAGGTTTGGGTAGGTAGGTAGGTAGGTAGGTAGGTATGGCACTATAAGATAGATAGATCTATAGGTTTTGACAGAGATTCTTAGTCCATAACGAGAATTTATGAATTTCATAATTTGTTTATGTACACGATCCTCTTCATATTCTGACCATCAGTCCATTTATCAGCACACTGCTACGTTAAATGCAGTTTCAATGTATATATGTATACTTGCACACAGGACTACCTGGACTTATTTTTATCCTCTTTTATCTCTTCATATTTTTGTTGCATCATATTTTCTCTTTTTATATTTTATCGTTTTGCATTGTATGTTGTCGTTGTATGTTGCATCAATACTACCAAGACAAATTCCTAGTACACATTATTGTTCCTGGCCAATAAAATTAATTCTGATTCTGTGAATGTAAAATAAATTAGCAGTACCCTGAGTTCTTATGTAAAGATGATTTGAAGTTAGAATTTAACAGTGGCAATGTGTTTAAAATCTGGGTAAAAGTAATACACAACCTCAAAAATATTCTCTGTCAAGCTCTCCTCTCAAGTTCTGGGTTATGATTTCTTTGTATATTCAATAAAACAGAAAGGAATAAATGTGCTGAATTGTAAACCCAAAATATGTAATCACTTGTCTCATATGATAGCATTTATTTTTGCTTCAGTCTGTCAGGTTATCCATTACATTTTTAAGTACTTACTGTAAATGTTTCATCCATCCACTTTCTCAACAAGCTATTTAATGTAGTAACCAGTCAAGCAAATTCATCTTTGTATACTTTGTAGTTAAATGGCATCTACACAGTGATAAAATAATTAGCAGTGCTGCTTCACCTGTTCCAAGCAATAGAATCCAAACCATAGCATGGCCACTTTTTTGTGGAGTTTCAACACTTCTCCCATTTCTGTGTGGGGTTTCTCTGGGTACTTCAGTTTTTTCCCATATCATAAAAATGTATTTGTTAGGCTATATGTTGGCTCTAAATTCTCCCATCATGTGTCTTTTAATAAACTGTTGTCCTGGTTTGTTTTCACTGGTGCCTGAGATAGATCCTATGTTCAAAAAATCAGTTACTGGATGCATGAGTAGATTGGTGGATATGCAACAGAGTTCAAGTGAAGTGGGTCTGTGCACTCGTAGCTCTTAGCCTGAATTTATACTCGAGTTAAAGGATTCATCCTGGTCCTCAGCTGGTTAAAGCAGTTTTTTTTTTCACATTTCGCAAATGGAGCAGGACCATATAAAATTGTTACCCTTAAAGATGTCTAGCTAAATTAATTTTATGGTATGTATATAATACAGTATTAAACTGACTGAAGTGTAGTTTTAAGGGTGGCAGGGTTGTTCAGCGTTTATCACGGCTGCCTTATGAATCCAGTATAATGTGTGTAAATTCAGTGCCCGGTTGTTACCTATATGGAGTTTTTATTTTCCTCCTATGTCTGTGTGGATTTGCCCCACAGATCCCAAAGACAAGTTTGTTAGATTAACTGACTTTTCCAAATTGTCTCAGTGGATGTGTGTGTGAGAGTGGGTTCTGTGATGGACTAGCCCCCTGTCCAGGCTCCTTTATGCCTTATAACCTGATGCTGCTGAGATAATCTCTGACACACTGTAAAATTTGAGAATATTTTGTGTATTGCTTTAAGTTAAATAATAGCAATATTTTTTTTTCTGATTGTGTAAAATGATAAACATTTTGAAAACGTTTATTTAGAGCCAAGACAAAAATGAAATTTACATGTCCAACGGGTGTCAACTTCTGTTGAGATATCTAATCACAAATGTTTATTTATAAAGCAGGCACAAGACTTTATTGTTAAATATGTATTGAATTATATGAATAGTTTAATGCCTTTAATGTCAGCTCAAAAGAACTGTTAAATATTGTACATTACCCCAATGTATGTTAATTCATTTCTTTGCTGATATCGAAAATTTAATGATCTGTAGCCAGTTTCCACATCCATTGCAACAGTTGGATGGCCATTCACTTTTTGTTTCTTGAAGTCAACTATTTTAGTCATTGCTTTCAAACTGCTCCCTTCTTTCTGGAACGTGTTAAATAAATGCAAGGAGATAATCACCAGAAGCATGTGGCTAAGATCCACCTCTGAAAAATCTAAGAAGTAAAAGTAATTTAGCTTGCCTTACGGTGTTTCTTTTTGAGATAAGCTAAACTCTTGGGGCCGCTCTTTTTTGCAATGCAAAATACAGTCATCAAAGCAGAATGTCTGAGGTTCATTAGTCACTGTAAGCGCTTGTGGTGTCAGCCGCAAAGTGCAGGATCTGGTGCCCAGCTGTCTCTTCATTGGTTTCCCTTTGGTTAGAGGAAAAACCAGGGCAAAGTAGGAGATATTTTCTTAGCAACAACATGTTCTTGATTTTTGAAGATTGAATAGCAGATTGTCAGTGTTTTCAATATAAGGTGTAGTAAATACATTAGTTTAAAAATGCAACTGTTTCAGTGTTTAATGTTAAATGGTCTGTTTTGTTTACATGGTAACCTCAATATGTTCACTGATCACAGAATAATGGATATGGATAACGTGAAGGTAAATCAAGGGCCATAGTGCTCTTTATACTTGAATTTTATAGGATTCTTTGGCCAGAATTAAAGCACAGAGTTTTTTGTTATTATTATTATTATTTTTATTATTATTATTATTATTATTATCATCAATAAACGCGACTGGGACTTCTTTTTATGAACATGTTTTCTTTGTTTTTAAATTTTCTTTCATTACACTCATTCTGGTGTGTGCTCAGACCATAGTATGTGTATATATATATACATTTATTTAAAGAGCTTCTCTAAAAACCCAGATTTCACCCAGGGGACAAATAAAGATCTATCTATCTATCTATCTATCTATCTATCTATCTATCTATCTATCTATCTATCT
>JANRMT010062835.1:29827959-29854912 GCA_026402145.1 Polypterus bichir lapradei | reverse complement strand
TCTATCTATCTATCTATCTATCTATCTATCTATCTATCTATCTATCTGTCTGTCTGTCTGTCTGTCTGTCTGTCTGTCTGTCTGTCTGTTTTAGTATGAGTTCACTTTCTTTGCCACTTTTATGTTAAGAGAAGAGATGTCTGTCATGAATGTCATCCAACGGGATGTTTTTGTGTTTCATATCTAAAAAGCCAAGGTGGCACAGAGATTAAGATTACCTCACCACAATTTGAGTGTCTGGGGCTCAAATTCTTTCTAAGACAGTTTCTACTTAGAGTTTGCATCTTCTCCCCAGCCTTGCATGAGATCCTTGTTCAGATGCTCCAGGTTTCCTTCCCAATTCCTAGATGTGTGTGTTAGAGTAACCAACATCTTTAAATTGTCTCGGTACAGATGTAGCCCAGCAGGCAATGCAGAATTGTTCCCACCTTTGACTGTAAAATGATTATTTATGGACTCTTTTTTTTTTTTCTCTGCCACTGCCTTATTTACAGATGTGGAAAGCCTCCCACATATGATATATCTTGTCTTGATGTCTTTTTATGCAGATGTCAAGCTTTTTGGGGTCCCTTCCCCCCAATTGTAGTCCTCACGGCCCAAAAAACACTTATTTTGAGGCCATTTTTAATCATATTTTGTGTACTGGAGTAAATAATACCCTTATGATAAAGAGTATGCCAACAGGTATCTTCAGAAAAAAAAATAACTGACCCCAGGGGTTCACCAGCTAGAGGGATATGAGAGGTCAAATTTGCTCTTTTTCACAAAACTTTGAAAAAATGGCGGTAGGTAAAATAGGCAAGTGGAGCGCCATTTTATGCTATTTTGAGATTGCTGATCATGAAAATGATAATATATTTGATATTTGTTTCCTCATTGGTGGCTGTAGCTCTCTAAGAGTAACTCACTGAAGCATGTGGAGTATCATTTTAAACTTGGACAGTGACTATGAACAGGATATTATTTTTGACTTTTGATTATTTACTAGGGGTTTACCTTTCTATGGACCTCTGTCAGAGAGTGAAAAATTAAAAAAGTTGTATTACAATCAAGAATGTTTAGACTTTAAACATATTACATTGAAGCATACATTTACATATTTCAAATATTTGACTATTCTTTTTATTATGTTCTTCTACTTCATGAAGTAAATCATTAAATTTCTCATGAACACCAAATTAGGGCGGCTTACGCTAATTTAGATTTTTATATATTTGATACTAAGGGGCTTTGCCCCCTGCTCGCTTCACTCGCCAGATTGTTATTTACATGGGAATTGTTATATACTGTATGCATAATAGAAACTAACTATTTTACATTACAGCGAGTAATTAACCATATTAAAAAACAGTAAAACGTAATAATTTTAAAGTAAATTATGTTTCATGTTGCGTTAGAGTTAATCATTGCTTAATATGATTTCATTCTGTTTGGCTTTGAAATTAACACGCAAATACTTTTTAAATGTACACTTTTACTGTAAAACTTAAGTAAAAACAATTTTTTGAATTAAATTTTCATCAACATCGCAATTAATTTTGATTCTGTGTTTGGACTTTCATCGTGACATCGCAACGTATAACTGCCCATGATTTAATTTAATTTCTTTCTTTCTATTGAATAAAATGACTTTTTTGAATGTTTGGCTCTGAGATTTGTTAATTGTCTTTGCAAAATCTATTCTAATGGAAAACTGTTAACGTTTTAATATGAATGGCATATCAAGATCTCCTTTGTTGTGTAATGTTATTCCCTGAAGATGTACTACATTACCTTTCTTGGCTACATCCTTCTTTATACAGTAATTTGTGTGGAGGCAGACTGGACATTGTTAACGGTTGTAGATATTCTTCGGGATATTATAAGTTGATGTTTTCATCTTCTGCACAATCACCACCAACTGTTGCAGCATAGTCTATTGATACGCATTTAACCAATTTGCCGTGTAACTGATCAACATTTTTGGCGTTAATTTTTCTTACTTCATCATTTCTTGGTGCTAGGATTGTCCATGTGCTCATTTTTTCTATTGATAACCCTTCGTCATGAAATTCTTCAATAAGATTTGGACATAATACGTCTTCTTTAATTGGGAACTCAAAGTGAGGAAATGTTAAAATTTATAAGAGCTGAGAGAGCAAGAATCGTGTCTGTCAAAAGCATTCACACGAATGAGAGGTGAGAGTACCATATGCGTGGCTGAATATGGTTGAGAGGAAGGCGTGACTTGAGAAAATCTCTTCAAAAAAGTCTTGTCTTGTCGCAGGATTTTTTTATATAATAGAGAGACATTAATGTATAGTAAACCTAAACATTGTATTGTTTTAGGTACATGCCAAAGGCTCAAACAAAAAAAGCATTTATTGATAGTGAGTTTACAAGACTGAAAAATGACACAAGTTACAGGTGACATATTGAATTGAATTGTACTGAAGGAATTCTGAACTAGTTCATTCTGGGAAGGTTACGGCATCTGCAAGTTTTTGTTCTACCCCAGTTGTTTAATTAGAAGGCCATCCTTGCTGATAACAGAACTTCCTTAGTTTATTGGATTATTAGTGTTTTCATTCTGCCACATCAGATCAATCTTATGTGCTAGATTTGTCCTTTCCAAGGATATTGTCCAAATGATTTTTTGCCCAGATCAGATAAATAATTCTCAGTTCTTCATTTTTTTGCCTTATATTTCTCTGCAAAAATTTTAGTAAAACACATTCAGGTACTTCATGATGAACACACACAGCATAAATGGGACTGGGGTACAGTATATGGGGAGGTTCTGTTTCCTTTATTATTTGCACATCATTGTTAGTGGGGATCTGATGAAGAAAGCAACAACATTAACAACAACAACAATAATCCATCCATCCATTACCCAACCTGCTATATCCTAACTACAGGGTCGCGGGGGTCTGCTGGAGCCAATCCCAGCCAACACAGTGCGCAAGGCTGGAAACAAACCCCGGGCAGGGCACCATTCCACCGCAGGGCACATGCACACTAGGGACAATTTAGGATCGCCAATGCACCTAACCGTTATGTCTTTGGACTGTGGGAGGAAACCAGAGCGCCCGGAGGAAACCCATGCAGACACAGGGAGAACATGCAAACTCCACGCAGGGAGGACCCGGGAAGCAAACCCAGGTCTCCTTACTGCGAGACAGCAGCGCTACCGCTGCGCCACCATGCCACCCAATAAAAATAATAATAACAATCATAATACATTTTATTTATAAAGAAGAAATAAAGTAGAAGACGCAGTTGTTGAAAGTAGCAATTAAGGTTTGGGAATCTTAACCAGTGACGTAACTAAAATGAAGCAAAAGAATATTGCTTGAGCAGTAACTGCTTCAGCAGCAATTGGCCTTAAATTAAGAAGTGAGCCTGAACAAAAACCCACTGCCACTGCGTATCTCTACTGTTGCAACTGGCAGCTATAGAATAGCTTCCACTTTTTATTGCACAAGATGGTTACTTAAAAAGTCATATGCTGTGTTGGCGTATTTCCTAGTTCTGACCAGGGATGTAGCCAGAAATTAATTTGAGCTCGGGGGTGAGAAAGTGCAGTTCTTGAATCTTTATTCTGTCTATGACCAATCAGTTTGAACTGCCACAAAAATATTTTGGGGTGAATCAAACCCAAAATCCCCACCTTCCCTTTGGTTATGCCTGTGGTTGAATGCCTGGTTATGTGCTTTTTCCAGATATGTTACTTTTGTCATTCTGTGATACACTTAAGAGCTAGTGTGCAGTGTGTATCGCGATTTTTCATTTTTTTTGTGCTTCTTGGAGAAACTCTAAAATCCCATCAACACCCAGAAAGTTAGAAAAATCTCAGATTTATTCCAGGAAGCACAGTGCTGTCATAGAAATCAAAATGCAGTGACCTAAAATGGGAACAATCAAACATTTCGGAGTTCAAAATGTTCAGAGAGGAGTGACTAGGATGATTCCAAGACAAAGCAGTATGAGAAACTGTACATGGAGAATTCAATTTAAACAGAGATTAAGAGGAGACATGACTGGAGTGTTTAAAATTATAAAAGGAATTTGGACAGTGGATCCCAGTTGTTACTTTAAAATACATTCTGCAATAAGAACATGGAGATGTGGAAAGTTGGCAGATGTCACACAAGTGTTAGAAAGTTTTTCTTCATGCAAAGAACCGTGGACACAAAATAAATTACCAAGTAGTGTGGTGGAGAGTATGACTTTAGGGACCTTCAGAACTCAACTGGATTTTGTTTTGTACAATATACAGTATAGTCGGTGAAGGAGATGGGTGAGCTCATTGGGTTGACTAGCCTGTTTTTGTCACAACCTTTGTAATGTTGTATTTTTATACTCTTAATTTATTAAGTTTTTCTTTTATTCTATTTGATGCTTTGTATTTATCTGTTTAGTGTTCTATGCAGAAATATTTGTATCCAATGTTACATATACCCTGCTGTTTAAATAAGTGCCTTGATATATAATATTATTATTATTATTATTATTATTAATAATCTGTGTAATTTATGGTGTGCTCTTTGTATTAAACCTCTGTAATGCTAATTTTGATTTGAAAGGTTTGAAAATGTTTTACTGTCTATGTCTTGGTATAAAATAATTTAAGATGATGTTTAGTGTCAAAGAAAAAAATTCTGATAAGTTATATACAGATGGAATATTTGAAGTAGCAGTGACTGCTTTTGGCCTGTTAATGATGGAATTCATTATGTTTAGTTAGTAGCATGACATATTTTATGTCATAGATCTCCACTTTGACACGAACTCCATCTGTATGATGATAATGCCATTTAGAAAGATCAGGTGTTCAGCTGTTAAACCAGTGAGGTTCTTTACACAGTAATCTCTTCTTAATTATTTTATGATACCACAATCAAATTAGGCACTCCCCTACTATAAATTCTGTTACCGATAAGGTTAGGCAATTGGAATAATATAGCAATGCCTGGATAATGTCCAAGTAAAACAGAGAAATAAATTGATTAATTGGGTGTTTTAATATTAGACTGAGATGTTACAAAGCACCACAGAATGTTAACTAATTTACAGTATACTTTAGAATATTAGAACATTAGAAAAAATGGGACGAGAAGAGGCAATTCAGCCCAACAAGCCTGTCCTTCCTGTTCACCTAGATTGTCCAAAATATCATCAATCAAGAACATCCATCCATCCAATATTCAACCCACTATATCCTAACTACAGGGTCACGGGGGTCTGCTGGAGCCAATCCCAGCCAACACACAGCGCAAAGCAGGAAACAAACCCCGGGCAGGGTGCCAGCCCACTGCAGGGCACACACACACACACCCACACACCAGGGACAATTTAGAATCGCCAATGCACCTAACCTGCATGTCTTTGGACTGTGGGAGGAAACCAGAGTACCCCCACGCAGACACGGGGAGAACATGCAAACTCCACGCAGGGAGGACCCAGGAACTTAACCGGGTCTCCTAACTGCAAGATGGCAGCGCTACCCACTGCGCCCCCAATCAAGAACATGTCTGACTAGTGTAATAAGGAGAGCATTAAGATCTGGGGATGGTCACCCCATATACTGAAAAGCACATTGATAACAAACCAAGTTCAGATCAGAACTGAGCACAGAGGGTGATATAGAGACATTCATATGGCTGAAACAGGAAGGGGATGGATCAGGGTGACTAGATGTGGAAGTGATGTCTTCGGCAGGTGGATTCTGAGGAGGAAGATGTTATCAGGGATGGACAGAAGTGATGTCATCAGAGAGAGGGTTGGTGGTGACGTCACTGTTTTGTTGCAGAGGGACAGAAAGAGAAATGATCAGATGACAATGCCAACCCGTGGCTGAGAAATTACATCATTTGAACCCGTTGACCTTCTCCCAAGTGCACGTGTGTGACAGTAGATAATTTTTTTTTGTCCCTGTGGTTATTTGGCTTTTTAGTGAAGCTCTTTAAATAAATAAATAAGTGCATAAATAGGTAGATAAACAAATACATATACACACACACACACTTTGGTCTGAACACACACCAGAATGACTATAAATCAAGAAAATGAAAAAGTCCCAGTCATAGTGAGGCACTATCCAGGCATATTGCAGTTGGTATAAAGGTGTCCCCATTGCATTTCTTCACACACTAATGCTGAATAATTTATTGATTGAAAGTCCTCGGTTTTAGTGTGTAAGAGAGAACATGTGCAGCATTGTTCATAATGGCACTCAAGTTTGTTTTCATTTTCTCCTTTGCTACGACCTCTAGGTGGTCCAGAATGCGTCCCATAACTGAGCCTGCCCTTTTTAATTAGCTTGTTGATTCTGTGGGCCTCTCTTCAAGTGATGTTATCAGAACATCACACCACAGTGTAGAAAATCACAACGGCCATCACAGAGGTGTATCAGACTAGGTGCACAACTTAGGAGTGTGACACTTACTTTTACTTTCAGTGTCAATTTATAAAAGTCTTTGAAGTGTTTCAAATGTTTAGTAAAATACCAATTACAGTACCTGCTTCTGTGTGTTCAGTTTGTGATTTAACACTATGACTTTTATATCTACAGTCCTTCTGCAGTGCCTATAAAATGTGTTCTCCCCCTTGGAAATTTTCATTTATTGTTGCAAAAACATTGAATCACAGTGGTTTTACTGTAATTTGGCTTTTTTGACACTGATAAACAGAAAAGGGCTCTTTATAAAGTCAGCGTGAAAAAAAATCTCTGCAAAGTGATCTATATTAATGACAAATTTAAACTATAAAACCACTGACCACATCTACAGTCTATAAGATTAGATGGATTAGGCGGAGCTTTCAGGCATTCTCCTTATTGAAATCTTTTAAATGAGTATTATTCTTTTTCTTGCATGTAATTTCTACACTGAAAAACTATAACCTCCATTCAACTTAAAATAATTAAGGTAATGATTCACACTTAATATTATCAATCTGAACCAATATAATTCTTTTTATCTGATTGAACCCACAATGTTTAAGTTGAGGCAAATCATTTAGAGTGATTGGGTGTAATTCACTTGTAAATCTATTTTTTAAGTTGTTACAATTTAAAATGGTTTATTGGTCATAACCTGTTTTTATGCTATTAGAAATATTATGAACATGCATTCCAATGCTGTACTTTTTACATTTATTTAAAAATCTAGTGCAAATACACAAGCATTTTGCAGTGTAAATCTTAAATATTACAACAAAAAATTACTAAATGTTTCTACAGCTTTCTTGAAAGTTCTTATACTTAAAATTAACAGTTGAGAAACAGGGTTGCTTAGCAGAAATCCTCCATTATAAAAGTCTGCTGCTGAAAATGACCAGACCTGTATAGCCACGTCCACTTCACTCGGAAAAGTCCTCTTCTTTTTTGGCAGTTGGAAAGCCAGCACGCTGGAAAGTTCTACCGGAAGAATATACAAACAATAACAACAAAAACAACATTTATTTATATAGCACATTTTCATACAAAAAGTAGCTCAAAGTGCTTTACATAATGAAGAATAGAAAAATAAAAGACACAGTAAGAAAATAAAATAAGTCAACATTAATTAACATAGAATAAGAGTAAGGTCCAATGGCCAGGGTGGACAGAAAAAACAAAAAAAAAACTCCAGACGGCTGGAGAAAAAAATAAAATCTGTAGGGATTTAAGACCATGAGACCGCCCAGTCCCCTCTGGCCATTCTACCTAACATAAATGAAACAGTCCTCTTTGGATTTAGGGTTCTCACGGAAGGACTTGATGATGATGGTCACGTAGACTTCTGGCTTTTAATCCATCCATCATTGTTGGAGCATCATGATGCTTTGAGCAGGTGGTGGTGGCGCAGGCCACCACCACAAAGAAACCGGAAAAAGAAACGGAAGAGAGAGTAGGGGTCAGTACGGATTTTAGAGCCACCATGAATAGTTATTATGATGAATTGAACATACAGAGTATCAGGATTAAGTTAAAGTGAAGTTATGAAAAGGCCATGTTAAAGTAAACGGCCCCTCCCACACAACACATGAACAACCTAAAATATTAGGTTAACTGAAATAGGATTTTTATGTTTATTCCCTCCACCATAACTCACTTTGGTACAAACAGATTTTTTTACTTTTTTGAGATCTGCAACCAAATATTTCAAGCTACAACACTAAATGACTAATCTTAAGTTGCTTGAAAGAAAATTTACGTTGCATGAACAACATCGATGTTATACTTTTTTCGGTGTACTGTCTTGTTAATGTGTTTATTGAATTGTAAAGTGTCCTTGAGTGTATGAAAGGCGCTACATGAAAAAAACGTATTATTATGATCAATATGAGCATAAATTTCTCTCCCTTCTTCTACAAACAGATAAATACTTTAGTTCTAAAAATGTTGGAAATAATGTATTATTTCATAAATAGTCCTCCATTTTCACACCTTGTACTGCACTTACATGTGAAGCATTTGATTTTTTTTAGTTTTTGGTTTTAGGAAGCAAATGAACAATTGTACAGAACTTACGTATGGCACCAGTGTACAATCTTCAAGGAGGCTAAACTGCAAATTCTAATCCAAATTGTCCCATTGTTATTACTTAATTTAGAAACGTAAGACACATCTTATTAGGTGTTTCTTTGTTTACAGGCTCAAAGGTTTGGAAAGCTTGGCAGGTTTACAAATGCAGGATTAGAGTTAATGGCTGGGATCTGCTAGTTGGAAGACCTCCACTTGTAGGGCAGACTGTTCTACCTGTATGTGTCAGAAGAGCACATCACCCACAGCTGTGGTCACCCATCTAAATTCTGACCAGAGGTGTTGTATCAGAAACTAAAATCTTACCTACCTTTTCTATTATGGGATCACGGGTGATGCCAAAGATTATCTCATCAGTTGCAAATAGAAAAGGAGTAAACAACTCTGGGTGTTTCTCTTCTCAAACAAAGAGAAACATGCATACACTCACCTTCACCAACTCTGGGACAATCAATTTAGGGTCACCAGTTAATGGGATGTGGTAGGAAAACTTGGAGGTAAAAGCCTTTAGAATAGACAGACTGCATGCAAAATGCTGTAACAAAAATAAAGATGACAAATAATAACAACAAAATATAGTACTGGATACCTTAGTTAGATTCTTTAAATATTTCCGCAGTTGTAAAGCCAACTAGGCAGCAGTTTTGTTGAGCACCCAAAACAATGAGGCTTACAACTCTGTTCTGCCATATTCCCCATGACTTTAAATGGGTAATTCATGTGCGCAATCAATGGAAAGTATTGGTAACAGTCTGGGTGCTGGTGTCACCTTCTCAAATAATCATCTCTGCGTGTTTGTGGTGAGAGCAGCTGAAAGTCAAGAGTATAAAATGTTGAATATGAAATTAGTTAATGCAGGGCCAGAATTTAGAACACATTTTTGGTAACCTAAAGGGCTAGTATGATGTAAAATGTACTAATCCTAGTAAATGAATACTGGTCCATATTTAAAAACACCTCAGAAAAATATCAAGATAAACAAAAATTACATTTTGAAATTAGCATAAAGTGCATTTCTCCAGAACTTAGAATTATCAAGGCAGTCCTTTGATAAAATGCGGACCCAATTGAGTAACTGAATCCATCATTAACGCTAAATCCAGTGGGACTCAGTAATGGTAAGCCATTTTAACACTTAACGTCTTGTGCTAATTCCTGTGTCTTATTTTTAGTATCTACAAGTACATTTCAAGTCCAGCCACAAGTACTCAATAGGACTGAGATCTGGACTCTGACTCGGCCACTCTTGAAGCAATTCCTGTCTAGCTTTGGCTTTATGCTAAGAGTCCATTGTCTTGCTGGAACACAAATCTCCCAAAGTGCAGGTCTCTTGCAGACTGCATCAAGTTTTCCTCCAGGCTTTCTCTGTAGTTTTCTTCATTCATTTTTCAGTCTACCCTCACAAGCCTTCCAGGACCTGCTGCTGAGAAGCATCCCCACAGCAGGCTTCATGGTGTGCTTTTGATAATGTGCAGTGCTTGGCAAACATGCTGTTTAATCTTAATGGTCAAAAAGCTCAATGTTATTCTAATCACATCTTAAAACCTTCTTCCAGCTGATTTCAGAGTCTCCCATGTGCCTTCCGACAAACTCTAGCTGAGAGATCATGTGCGTGTTTTTAACAATGTCTTTCTAGTCTCGGTCACCACAGCTTGCAACTCCATTAGAAATCTCAAATGTTTCCTGGTGGCCTCTCTCACTGGTCTTTTTCTTACATGATCCCTCCATTTTTTTGGATGGCCTGGTCTAAGTAGAGTTACAGCTCTGACATACTCTTTCCATTTCTTAATGACTGATTTAACTGGACACCAAGGGATATTCAATGACTTGGATATTTTCCTCTCTCCATTCCCTGACTTGTGCTTTTCGATCAACATTTCATGGACTTGTTTGGAGTGTTCTTTTGTCTTTATTGTATAGGTTAGACGAACATACTAACTTACCACAAGTTTTCCTTCCAGATACAGAATTGCATTTATA
Source organism: Polypterus bichir lapradei (assembly GCA_026402145.1). Classification (NCBI taxonomy): domain Eukaryota; kingdom Metazoa; phylum Chordata; class Cladistia; order Polypteriformes; family Polypteridae; genus Polypterus; species Polypterus bichir. The sequence goes on along the minus strand of JANRMT010062835.1, from coordinate 29,844,423 downwards.
CTACAGCTGAAACCCTAGACAGATGATCTCCATTGAACTAATTCTGTGACTTCTAATGGCCAAAACTGCACACAGTAATCCCAATCTAGTCTCACAAGTGCATTTTTGGTTTGCCATGTTAATTGTTTCTACACATTGCCTGAAGAATGACAATGTTGTGTGAGTGAGAGCCCCTAAATCCTCACCTTACCTGCTCCTGTAGGCTAGTATCACCCATTTTATATCTATAAGTATATTGTCCCATTGTTAAATGATATGACAGCATGTCTTTCTCTTAGTAATTTGTAAGTCTTATTGTGGGATTAACTGGACTGATTGAAAACTTCCAGGAGAGCAGTAATTAATAGGCTTGGAGAGCTCAATGAACACAATTTTCAGGCCTTTTTTCAGGGGTGGAAGAACTGAAGCTAACAAATTTTACAATAAAATTCTCTTTAATGTCAATGTCATTAGTAGAATGGCAAACATCATGCATAGCAGCACCTATCACATTTAGCATTTTCTGAAATTCCTTAGCTGTTGAAGTATGGCCAAATGCTTTACTCTGTGACACAGGAGATATAAGGATGAATGCAGGAGAAGATCTTCTGCTCCTTTTGTGTATTCATCATTTGCTCTAGGTGACTTTTTTTCCATCCGTCTACTTTCAGTCCTGCACTGAGTTTTATCAGAGTCTCAGGAGTAAAAAGCAGAAAGCAGTGCTGGACCCAAATGCTTAGCAACGCATATTTACTCACACACCTATAATACACTCACTAGTGAGGGCTAATCTAGAGGTGGAAAAGAACCTAAAACACCATCTTTAGCATGCGGGAGAAAAACCAGAATACCCAGAAAAAAAATGATGACACCGGAAGAATGTTCATGTAATCAGCTTAGTTTCCTAGAGCTATAAGGCAGTATGGCCACTTCTATCTCACTCTTTCTCTTATTGTGACCAGTGGGATAAATGCCTAAAGAATTGAGTGGCTATGGGTACGAGTTTCAGAAATTGATGCATTTTACACCTGAAAGAATTTCTATGTACATAGAAATCCACTTCATATTATCAAGAAAAATAATAATGATTTTTTTTCTTTTACTTTTTCTGACTTTAGTCTGATGTGAATATGGTGGCACATTACAACTGACTGTGTCACTGTCATATATTCTACATTGAGCTATTTCTGTAATCTGCTGACTCATCTTTAAATGCTTCAGCAAAATGTTACAAAACAAGCGGGTAGGACATCGAGCTTGGTTATTTTCAGCTGAACAGAATGTTCATGTTGTCTCAAGCAATGCCACGAAAAAGTGTGAGATGAGACTGCCAAACAAAAAAAAAATACAAAGAAGCCTGTTTTGAATTTTTCTTTCTCCAAAGACCGAAAGTGATGTGCTTTTTATTTAAACTTAGAGCCCACATTTATTGAATAGCTTCTTGAAAGTACAGAAGGCTTGAGTGATAACAGTCAGTCAGTTATTTTCTAATTCACTTATTCCTGAACAAGGTCACGGGGAGTGCTGGAACTTATCCCAGCTGGCACAGGGCACAGGTAGGGACAAAAACTAGACAGTGTGCCAGTCCATCCATCGCAGGACGTTGACTGATAACACAGCACATTAAATGCTTTATACATGATGCATACACATATACACTCACAGGGAAAATTATTAAGAACTAAACTAATACTGAGGAGAGCCTCCTGTTTCTCTCAAAACAGTCTCAGTTCTTAATGGCATGGATTCCACTGGATGCTGGGAACATTTGAGATTCAGATCTATGTTCACATGATTGCATCACACAATTTCTGTAGATTTGTCAACTGCAAATATCCCATTCTAACATATCCCAAAGGTGTTCTATTGCATTTAGAATAAATAGGAAGTTCCGCCACTGAAGAACACTAATCTCATTGTCATGTTCATTAAACCGGTTTAATGTTTCATGGTATATTACCACCCCGGGAGTAGCCATTAGATGTTGGGTAAATTGTGGTCATGAAAGGATGCACATGGTCAGGAACAATGCTCAAATAGGCCGTTGCATTCAAATGATGATTGATTGGTCTTAATGGCCACCAAGTGTTCCAAGAAAACATTCCCAGAACCATTCAACCACCAACACCACCAGCATGCAGTATTGACACAAGGCATGAGTTCATTGATTCAGGTTGTTGGCTCCAAATTCTGATCCTGCTATCTGTGTGCCTCAGCAGAAATCAACAGACCAGGCAACATTTTCCCATCCTTCGACAGTCCAGATTTTGTGAGCCTGTGCCAATTGCAGCCTGAGCTTTGTGTTCTTGGCTGACAGATCTATCTATCTATCTATCTATCTATATATCTATCTATCTATCTATCTATCTATCTATCTAATCAACATGTTGTGCATTCTGTGATGCTTTTCTGCTCACCACAGTTGTATACACTGGTCAACTGAGTTCCCATAGCCTTTCCATTAGCCTAGGGGTCCTCAATCACAGTCCTGGAGGGCCGTAGTGGCTGCAGGTTTTTGCTCCAACCTAGCTGCTTAATAAGAAATGCTTATTGCTCAAGTAACACTTCTGCTTCACTTTAGTTGCCTCGCTCGTTAAGATTATGAACCCTTATTGCTTATTTTAGTCTTAAACAGCTGTATTCTTGGTTTTTAATCACCCCTTATTAGCAATATGAAGCAAATTACAAAAGAGACCAGCATTTCTCCATTTAGCTTTTTACCATTTATTCCTGTGTGTATTTATCATCCACTATCGGGTTTAATTAAATACTTGGAAGGAAAGTGAAGAGAGAAGGGAAGGACTGAGAATTACTCCTCCATTTTAGCCTCTTAGATCATTTGGATGATAACCTTAGAAAGGGGATGTGAATCTAGGATATGAGAGTTATCTGACATAGCAGAGTTAAACGCATTAACAAGCCATGAAATTAAATTATTGGCATGAATTGCTTTCTAATTAAGCAACCGGGTTAGAACAAAAACCTGCAGCCACTGTGGCCCTCCAGGACTGTGACTGAGGACCCCAGCATTAGCCTAACAGACAGGTCTTTTCAGTTTTCTAGTTCTATTCTCCTTGTCATTATCATAAACGGGATTAATGATATGCAGCCATTTCTGCTTTCCTAACTTAAGCCTATTGCACGAGGCTCAGGGGCACAAGAGCGCACTGTTAAGTTTTTAAATCAATTTTCTCAAGTATTTAGAAAATCAGTCAAAATAATTGGAAGAATCCAATATTAGAACAGTTTTAATACACATTTAAATGTTTTTTTTTTCCACTTCTGATTTTTTGAAATGTGGATCTCAGAGACGCCACTGTCAAAAAGGACACATCAATGTGAATGCTTCTACAGTTTGCATGCAATGTTCAATAAATGTAACAGAGCAGCTCTGGGTGTCTGTCAAGGTCAGATGAGGACACTGCAGGCAGGCAATTTGAAACCTCTTCTTTTCCCCCCAAGTGCACTGGCTTACCTCAACTGTTTTCAGGTTTATCACCAGTGCTTACAGCTCCTCAGTTAGCTCTTTAGATAATCTATACTTACTCTTCATCATTTTAAAGGATTACTGAGATATATACTCATTACCCCAAACTGGTTTATACATTTTACTTGTAAAAAACTATATCTCTGTGTATATAAAATCCAGTGCTTGTCTGTCTGTCTGTCCGCTTTTCACGAGCGAACTACTTAATGGATTTAGATCTGTTTTTTTCTATAATTTGCTTAACATTCCAGTTAATTTTGTGACTTCTCTCATTGCGCTAAGTATTACAGTTTGGTTGCGGCACCAATTTATTTGCGTAAATCCGAGAGACAGGCTGCGGGCCGAGGGGAGGGGGAGGCAGGACCTCAGGAGTAGGGAGCCGGGCAGGGCCATCCTCACACACGTACCAGCCTTTGTTCGAGTCACTCTACCTCTCGCCATGTGTTGGAGCATACCTTGCCCCCACTCAGCTGGCAATACCTGATTGTTCAGGAGATGTTATCATCTAGAGATTGTTAAAGAGTAATGTTTGATATTTTTGAGAGGGAGATCACAGCTACGTGTGTTTTAGAGGGTAGCTGCTGATTGGCAGAGATAGCACGGCCACGTGCTCTTCTCCCTACACGGGGTCCCTCTCCCGTCAGAGCTGAACATGATCAGATACAGTGGCAACGTTTGATGTTGGAGTGTACCTACCTTCCGTCTGGCCAGAGATACCTTGCCAACTTTTTACATTTTTAGCAAAGAGATCACAGCTACATTCTCGCCACTGATAGCAAAACCAAGGGGCCCTCAGATACAAAAGCTATCAATATAAATTCTTCTCAATACAAATTATTATATTTTTAAAACAATTTTTAATGATTTTTAAAGTTTGCTGTGTTTCACTATTACACGGGCAGAGCCGCAGGGGACAGCTAGTATATTAATAAAGATAATGTGTAACCACTGCACCTTAATATCCACTGTAAATGCAAAATGGGATGGATGGGCATTCCGAACAGATTTGTGTTCAGTACCTTTCCTGGCCAGGATAAAATGTAAAGACAGGGAAGGACTGTCTCTGGGGGCTGTTTATTAGCCCATTACAATAGGTGGCAACTTCCCTCAGGCAGAGTTCCCATTCATACTCCTGCAGGGCTACTTGGGACATGTAGTCTTGGAGAACAACCCTTGTGGGGTGTGTGGGTCCCAGTTGAGGCGGCTGTAAGAAAGGTGTGCATCTCAAAAGAGGTTCCGCCTGACCCTGAAGTGCTTTGAGGCTGTAGTCAATTGACACCGGAAGTACTTCCGGGTCCTGGGATGAAAGGAGCCACCCAGTCTCATCCATGTTAACTAACTCGGGAGGAAGTGAATAAAGGTTGCCTGGAGGAGAGATGGTGGATATATTGTGGAGAGAAGTCTGTTTAAGGATTATTGAGACCTGTATAAAGGTACTGGATTTAATAAAACCACTTTTATTGAAACCTTTTGACTGTGTGACTGCACTTGAGTTCTGGGTTTGAGAGCTGGAATGCCATCTAGTGTCCACACCATTCAGTCTGAAAGCCCCTCTTACCTGCCTTACTACCACACTCACTCCTCCTCATGCCTGCAGTAGTTCTTGTAAACAAAAGATTTGTTTTCTCATAATGTATGTGAAAAGTTCAAAATTAGGTAATTTGAGTGTGTTATCTGGGACCTGTTGGCTTGTAATTTAGTGATATGGCTTATTTTTCCTCCATTTAAGAGTGATTCCTAAATGCTGCTTCATCCTGCCTATTTTGAGAATTAAGGAAAACAGCTTAACTGTCTCTGTTTTAGGAATTTGCACATTCTTTGAACATTCGTCTAGCTTTTTCTCCTTAACTTGGTTTTCTTATCACAATACATAGACATGCAGCGTAGGGTATTTGTTGAGTCCAGACTGGCACAGTATAAGTGGACATGACTCTGCACCCCGATATGTTTGACATGGACGAAGTGGGTATGACAGATGGATGAATTATTGATAGAATAGTATCATGGCACAGTAGTTAGGACTGCTGTGTTACTGATCCAGGAGAGTTACTTTGGACTCCACTCCAGTAATCATCTATTTAATTTGTACATTTTCTCCATGTTTCCATGCATTTTCCCCCTGGTAAACTCAGGTTTACCACACACTATGCAAAGACTTGCAGGTTAGGGTATGTGTTGCTCTAAATTGGTCCAGTATTAATGTGTTTGTGTGTGTGAATGCATACAGCAGTGAACTAGCACTTTATGGAAATGCCACTTGAATAAGCTACCCATCTCTGAGAGTCAGATGAATCATTCATATGGGAGCATCATGGCATAGTGCTTAGCCCTGCTGCTTCACAGTTCCATAGAATCCTACCCTAGTTACTGCCTTTATGCCATTCCATGTTTCTTCCCATTACCCAATACATATATGGGAGTGTGGGTATGGATATTGCATGAGTGTGATCTGACTTACACCCTTGAACCTGATGCTATCGGAATAGATTGTGGTCCACTATGACCCAATATTGGGTTTATTTCAGTCTAGATGATATGTGGATGCATGATTTCTTGATACATGTGAAATATAACATCATCTCTTCTAAATTGCATTGAACATGGTTAAATCTTGTAAGGTGGTGGGGAAAGCTGACTTGGGCAAGCAGGTAAATGTTTTTGATACCAGCCTCATCAATCCTCTTAAATATGACAAAAACACAACCACGAAGAAAATACAGTAATGGTTAGTCTTGCAATGAGTAGTGCTGGCAGCAGAGTTGGACCTCTGTTCTCCTAATATGCAGGTCAAACTGTGACGCCATCTTTCCTGTGCGACCCCTTTTTATATCATTGGTGTTGGAAGGGGCGGAGCCTTCCCAGAGCATTATGGGTGGACCTAGGGTGACATTTTAATACTACTAGGAAAGAGAAGATGCTGTTAGCATCAGCGCCCCCTCTTGTCCTGGGGTGGAACTGCTTATCTCATCAGAGCCAGGAAGGAGATCTCCAGGTGCACATACTTGATACCATTTATAGCCCTATGTTTGTAATAATAAATAACTTGAAAAGTATACTTTCTGTTGTCAGTGATATTCATTTATGCAAAAGCTATATTTTTGTCAAAATGGTTTTCAACTGTAAGGATTTGCGCTGGTATTTGGAAGGTTACTGGTTCAAATCCTGTTACTGCCAGTAGGGCCTGTTGATCAAGGCCCTTAACCTAAAAATTGCTGCAGGGGCACTGTACAATGGCAGACCCGACCCCCACAGGTCATGTGAAAAAACAGTTTCCCCTTGGGGATTAACAAAGTCTATCATATCAAATCAAACAACCATTTACTTAATTGATTCAATTCATTTTTGTAATTGGTTTAACCAAATAATGTCAAAATATTGTTTTTGTTTCATTTGAACAAAATTGATATATTCCTTTAGAATCAATCAAAATGTTGCCATTATATACAGTGTCCAGAGTGATATATTTTATATGCAGGTTTGAACGTGATCTCTTCAGTTTTATTTATGAACCAGTAATGGCGCACTGCATAACAATGTGCAGTGAATATACTTGACTTGAGCATTTATACTGTGTTTCCCCGAAAATAAGACACGGTCTTATATTAATTTTTGTTCTAAAAGATGCACTAGATATCTTATATTTATTCATGTACAACATTATCCAAATACAGTCATGTCATCTTCTTCTGGAATATCGTCATAACTCTCCACATTCAAACCCTGAATTCCAGCCTGAATTTCTTGCTACTCCAGCCGCTTTTAGGATCCTCCAGGATCGATGTGCTTGCTTTGATGTTTGGTTGAATGGTTGAGTGGTTCGATGTGGTGAAGCAAAATGCCGACATACAAATGCATTCGTGGTGCTTTGATATTCAAGCATTGTATATTCCCCAAATTAATGACACGATACATTTTAAAAGTCTCACATACCATCTTCAGTGCCATCTTTTTTTTTTGCACCTTCACAACAGCATCAGAATGTACAGCGGCGTATTTGAGCCATGGAGAAAAAAAATAAAGGACATAATAAAAATGTCTATATTGTGATTAAAGTGGAAATTTCGGCTTTAACCTCATAGTTTACTTTGTCATTAAAGCAGACCATCGTAAACATCATCTTGGACTTCCTCCTGACCTGACAGCAGCGGCAAGCAGCAATAGATCACCACATAGAACACATTAAATTTATAATATTCCAGCTGTCTGCACATTTAGAATTCTTAGATTTATACTTGATATCACTTTCATGATGAAATGCATTAAAAATATGTATGTTAAGTTTTACTGATAAATCGTTAACTTTATTTAAATAATGAATACTGCAAATAGTTACACATATGGGTGGCACGGTGGCAGAGCGGTAGCGCTGCTGTCTTGCAGGGAGTCACGTCCCTTGTGATCCCTTCCTGGAGTTTGCATGTTTTCCTGGTGGGTTTCCACAGTGTGCTCAGTTTTCCATCCAAAGACATGAAGGTTTGGGGATTTGGTGAAGCTACAATGACGACAGTGTATACGTGTGCTTGTGTTCACCTTGTGATGAGCTGATGTCCTGTCCAGAGATTTTGTTTTTCTTGCTCCGATGCTGCTAGAATGGGCACATCCCCTAATTGACGGATGTAATCCATTAAACATCATTAAACATCCTTTTCAGAGATATTGTGGCAAAGTGTCCTTGGAATGTAATGGATGTTTCAGGCACACGCATCGCATCGCGTGAAGTATAAACCTGGCCTTAGGCACCTTACTTTTCAGCTGACGATCTTGACTAGGCTTATTTTTGGGGTAGGGCCTATATTACAGAGCAGCCTGAAAATCATGCTAGGGCTTATTTTCAGAGTAGGTCTTATTTCCGGGGAAACAGGGTAGTCTTCATCCTCTTTCTCTGTACATTTAGCATTCATTTGCTCAGAGGTTGATGTGCTTGCTGCTTCCTGAGCAGCTCTTCTTTTCTCCACCCTTCTTCTCTTCTTTCGTCTGCATCTTTTCACATTAAAACTGATTAACTCAGTGTTTATGTTGCAATTGCTTAGTATGTTTCTTAAATTTTCACTTAAGCTGGCACTTAAATGTTCAATCTGCCTCAAGAATGATTTAAGATATGAAGAGGTAGGGGAAGTGACGGCGAAGGTGGTGCAGATCAGAACGCGCCCGTAGGCATGTGCCACATGGCCGCCCTGCTGGCTGCTGCCGAGAGTTGATTCTGCAATAAAATAAAATAAAAATAAAAAGAGGAATAACCTTGGAGGTCAATCATCACCCTGAAAGTGGATAGTAGATGTTACGTAGTATATGTGTACCAAATGTCAGTTTAATAGTTCAAACGGTTTGCGAGCTACAGGTGATTTAAAATCCTGGACAGACAAACCAGCAGCCACGGTAGCATATTATATAGAAAGATAGATACGGTATGTAATGTATTAGATAAGTTTTTACTCCAATTCATACTATTTTTTGAGCTCCAAATGTAAAGATGGATTCATTTTGTGAATATAATGTTTTCTTATAAATTGATAATTAAAGTTTTTGTTCAGTAGATTCTTACCTCTGAAGTGCACAGCTGGCTCACTATTAACAATGTAAGAATGACTCAGAGAGGTCATAAAGGGTTGGGGCACATACATGATCCCTGTATATTGTAGGATACAAAAAAAAAAAACAAAGAAAACCCATGATATTCAGGTCTTTTCATGCAGGAGTCCGAAACAAGACTGAGGTGAGGTAGAACAGGAGCTGGGTATATAGGATGCAGACAGGAAGACGTGGGTCCAGGAGGGCGTATGACAGGAGTGACATTAGATGCGGTACATGTGTCAGTCTTCTGTTCTGCAAAGGGAGGAGAACTGAAGGCATTAAGCAACAGCGCCAACCCTTGGTCCGGAGAAAAATTATCATCACCGGAGCCCTTCAGCCGTCCCTGAAACAAAGGCGTGTGAAAAGAGGTACATTTTGTCAGAGATATAATGTGCAAATATATTTTTGAGAAATTTTGAGTACATTAGTCACAGTTAAATGTTCTTCCTCTTTAGTTGTTTTATTTTATTATTTTACTGAAGTCCAGTAATCATTCTATATTATTTCTTACTCTTATTTTGTAAGTAGCTCATCAACCAAATGCTAATTGCATCAAATTTTATTTGTCACATACAAATTGTAACTGCAGTACAATATGTAGTAAAATGCTTAGTTGCTAAACTACATGACTGTGCTTTTAAGAAGAATAAAAGGACAATTATGATAAATAACAATAATGACTTTATAAATATCAATAAAAGTCATTATATTAAATTAATGCAATAGTCTGCATTATAACAGAATTATAAATATGTGATAAATAATAGATAATAATTTAACAAATAACTAAATAAATAACACAAACTTAATGTAAGAGAGTTAACAATAGGGCATTATGTAGTTCAACACAGTTTCCTCATTCAAAGTATGGATGGACTGTGGACAGAAGCTCCCCCTCAGTCTCTCTGAACTGGTTTTTAGACCATTTTCCTGACTGCAACACAGAGAAGAGGCCATTTTTGGGATGACTGACATCACTGATAATTTTCTTTTTCCTGCTCCAGGCCTTGACCTCTTAGGCATATCCATCATTAGTGTGCCTATATGTAGAAAGAATGTTGACCTCATTGAGTGGTTTACTTACCTCAGCAGCAACATTCATGTCTTTGTTGACTCTTCCTATAAAGTCAGTAGATGGACTGGAACAGCATGGGAGTGGTTGCTCACGGAGTCCTGAGTGAGGCTATTACCTGCATTGTGATGGAGTGTCGCTTACAGCACTACGTCCATGTGGTGCGATTCCCGGAGGGTGATCCAGCTTGCACGATCCTCATTGTTGAGGACCCAAGTATTTGAACCAGGCCAAGGGGATGCCTACATAACACCTGGCTGCTGCAGATAGATGGTCATTTGCGTGGGGCCAAAACAGGACCACGCATCTGCCTGGGGCATTGCCAACTGGAATCCAGAGCTGTTTCCTCATGTGGTGGCTGCGGCAATGTGTTGTACCAGCACATTCTCCCCAACCCAACCTGACCAGCTCCGAAATCATTTGGTGTGCTGTAGATGTCCTGAAAGTTAGAGAGTGGATACCCATTGATGCATTCAGCTAATCACATCATTCCCTGAAGAGACTTGCAGTCCTGCTGCATGTTCCCAAACCAAGCAGTAATACTTCCTGTCATGATACTTTCAACGGTGAATGTATAGAAGTTTTTTAGTAATTGGGAGTGCAGCCCATCTGAGATAGTAAAGAAGCTACCATGCCTTCTTCACCATGGGGTCAGTGTGTTTGGACTGGTGTTGGTATGCTATGGACACTACGGTATCTAAGACTGCCTAGCCTATCCACCTGAGTGCTATTAATTCTTAGGAGGTGGTTGTGCCTCTGCTCTTTTTTCTCAAAGCCCACAATCAGGTCCTTTGTCTTGACATTCAGGGGTAAACTGTTGTCCTGACAAATTCCACTTCATCCAGGTAAGCCTTCTCATTGTTGTCTGGTATCAGGCCTACCACAGGTGTGTCATCAGTATGAGGTAGTATTAGGTTACTACTGTCAAGCAGAATTAAAATAATTATAATTACATTTAATTTAATTCCATGTATGATATGTTAAAAAGTATACAACAAATCACTAAACTGTCTTAGAAAAAATAACCAGAGAATTTGGAGTCTTTCCCAAAGTAAAACTGTATTATATAAGAAAAATGTTAACAGTTTGGCTGATTAAGTAGTTTCAGGATTTTTAATTGCATTTTTTTGCCAAATCACTTTTATTTTCTCAATGTAAGCAGAAAAGTATGCCATATTTAAATCAAAATTTACATAATCACCATTATAAGTATTCCATAAAAATATAATCTAATTTTATCAATTTACTTTGTAACGTTTTTGGTCATCTAAGTACAGCATATCTGCTCAGAACATTTGGTAAATGAATTTAGATAAGCACCTTGCATCAAAGATGACTTTGTAACACCCATGAATGTTATTAATTAATGCCATGAGAAATATTTTCCTTGATTTGTTTAGAACTTCATTGACATCCTTTAAAAGACTGCTGCAAATATTCCTAACGCTGATATGTAACAACTCGAAGACTAGTAAGTTACAAATTAAATAAGAGGTACAGTCTCTGACAGATAGTTCTTAATATTGTCATGTGGCACGTTACTGTGATGGCAGGTTAGAGTCTGAGCTGCTTCTCCTAGTGCCACACAGAGCCCATTATTTGACTTTCTGTTACGTCATACTTGTAATATTTAACTCTCAAGAGTGTATAGTAATACAGGGAGATTCACTTGAAAGAGGCCCAGAATATTCTGTAATAACTCACGCTATGATGAAGCAATCTGAACGAAACAACATGCAATGTGCTACTCAGTATATGAAGCTTCGAACAACAACAACAACAACATTTATTTATATAGCACATTTTCTTACAGTTAATGTAGCTCAAAGTTATTTACATAATGAAGAAAAGAGAAATAAAAGACAAAGTAAGAATTAGAATAAGACAACACTAATTAACATAGAATAAGAGTAAGGTCCGATGGCCAGGGAGGAAAGAAAAAGCAAAAAAAAACTCCAGACGGCTGGAGAGAAAAAAATAAAATCTGCAGGGGTTCCAGGCCACAAAACCGCCCCGCCCCCTCTGGGCATTCTACCTAACATAAATGAAACAGTCCACTTTGTATTTAGGGTTCTCATGGAAGGGCTTGATGATGATGGTCATGTAGACTTCTGGCTCTTAATCCATCAATGTAGGAACATCATGGTGCTTTGATAAGGTGGTGGTGGCACAGATCATCACCACAGAAAACCGGGAAAAGAAACAGAAGAGAGAGTAGGGGTTAGTACGGATTTTAGAGCCACCATGAATAGTTATTATAATGAATTGAATATACAGAGTATCAGGATTAAATGAAGGTGAAGTTATCAGAAAGCCATGTTAAAGTAATGAGTTTTCAGCAGTTTTTTACTGTAAAGTGCTCCACTGTATTAACCAGCGTCTGGGTCATCAGGTGCAATTGATAAATACAGCCGTGTGTCATCAGCATAGCTGTGGTAACTCACGTTGTGCCCCAAGATAATCTGACCTAACGGAAGCATGTAGATTGAGAAGAGCAGTGGACCCAGAATAGAGCCTTGTGGAACACATATAGAATATCACGTGTCTTTGAGTTATAATTACCACAACTAACAAAGAATTTTCTCCCTGCCAGGTAGGATGCAAACCAATTTAAGACACTGCCAGAGAGGCCCACGCATTGACTAAGACAATTTCTAAGAATGTTGTGATCTATGGTATCAAATGCGGCACTCAGATCGAGGAGGATGAGAACAGATAAATGGCTTCTGTCTGCATTTACCTGCAAGTCATTTACTACTTTAACGAGTGCAGTTTCTGTGCTGTGATTTGTTCTAAAACCTGACTGAAATTTATCAAGAATAGCATGTTTATTGAGATGGTTATTTAACTGCATAATGACTGCCTTCTCTAAAATTGTACTTAAGAAAGGCAGGTTAGAAATGGGTCAAAAATTTTCAAAAGCAGAGGGGTCAAGATTATGTTTCTTGAGTAGGGGTTTAACTACAGCAGTCTTAAGACAGTCTGGGAAGACCCCCGTATCTAGTGACGAGTTTACTATGTGAAGAATATTATCAATTAGCATGCCTGATACTTCTTTGAAAAAACTTGTTGGTATTGGGTCAAGGATGCAAGTGGAGGGTCTCAGTTGAGAAATTATTTTATGCAAATCAGGTAAATCTATCCTGGTGAAAGAATTAAATTTGTTTATAACGGAGTACTGGGGCTTAGGAGGATCTACAGTGTTGGGAAGATATACTATATTATTTCTAATATCATTAATTTTTTGATTGAAGAATACAGCAATCCCCTTACAGGTTTCACTGGAGGTATTTTGGAGGCATTCCTTTGTGCTACCTGCCGGGATATGCTTGCGTCGGAGCGATGTGGTAGGCGCTGGACAGCTGTTGCGACATTTAACCTCCGTTTGCAACTTCTGGGTGCATACCCCCCGTACCCCTTCACTCAGTCACTCGACTTCTCATCAGGATAGTGGTGTAAAGTATTGAGCAGCACATCTTCATAGTGTGAACCTATTGAGTCACCAATTCGTTTAAGTGATGTCAGAATCAACTGGATGATTGTGAGTTAATGGAAGGTTACTTCCAAAAAGATGGAGTAACATGTCAGACATCGGCAAGGAGCATGGCAGAAATTGAGTCCTTCTTCAGCAACAGGGTTATTTCAAAGGAGCTTTGGCCACCACGGTTGCCGGATCTGACACCAGACTTTGGGATCTGCTCAAAGGAAAAGTCTATCGGAACAAACCTTGCACCGTGGAAGATTTGAAGGAAAACATCCCCCGAGACGCTTGCTGATATGTTCAGGAACATGGAGCGCCACATCGAAATGTATCTGGCAGAATATGGAAACCATTTCCAGCATCGCATGTAATGCAATCGATTCCGCATACATCAAGGTATATAGCGTATATTTTTGGTTCAAATTGCTTCATTAAAACGGAACAGAATATTCTGGGCCTCTTTTGAATGAATCTCCTTGTACTTACTGTCACAGAGAATAAATGTCTTCTTCAGGCCGGAGACCCCATCAGTGTACCCATTATCAGCTATGACCACAAGTGTACAGCAGCAGCTAAAATGAGGGTCCTGTGTAGGTTGGTAGAATTACTTTCTTCAATGTATTAAGGAGGTAAACAATTCAGGAGGACCTTGGTGTAAAGCATCTTTCCTTCTAAATCAAGAGAAGCTGAAGTGGTTTGGGCTTCCTGTAACAATGCTACCCATGTGCTTCTCCCAACGGGCTGATCCAGAACATATTAGGTTTCAAAAGTACTGATCTGTCCAACTCTGCTGGTTATACCATAGCCTTCACATAGTAAAGTAAGTTGAAAATTATGATTTTTTTATATGATAAAGCAAAACTGATGACATGAACTTAAAAATACTGTATATAACAAAAAGGTGTTTTATTTTCCTGCCAGTTCTCTAATCTTTGTCAAAAAGATTTGATCCTGGGGTACTATAGATTCATAAGGTGGGTTACGTCCCATGATAGTCCATGTCTGCTTTAACTAGTGTGTTGAGGGCCTTGTCTGCATCATTGTAAATTCTTCTCTTTCTCTTTTAATGTCCCCTGATTGCCATTTCCCAGTCCCATGCATTACTAGTACCCACACCAATATTTCCTTGAAATGTTTTGCATAAATGTGAGAATATACAGTATATATATTATTCCTTGCACCTTGTAACTGATATGCAAATCAGTGTTTATGGTACTTTACACAAATCCATTCAATCTACAACCTCCTCCATCTGAATCAGTGTTGTGGTACATCATTTAATGTCTTAGTAGTATTGAGCTCAAGGCAGGAATGAACCCTAGACAAAATGCCAGACAAATTAGTTTTAGCATCATGAGGGGCAAATTTCAAATTGCCACTTAACATACATGTCTTTGGGATGTATTAGTTAATGTAAAAGGGTATCTGGGAAAAATCCATGCACACACAGACAGAATATGTAAATTCCACACAGATAATACACAAACTGCTCAATTCAACCCAGGCCTTAGGGACCCGAGACCATTCTGGCAACATCACACTAAGGGCTCTAATTAATGCTGGATGGCTCATCATAAAGGACATTGATGCACACACCCACCACCATGCCAAATTAGATTTTTGAATTAGTTTAACATGAATGTATTTGAATATGGAAGGAAACTTGAGTAACCAGGGAAAAATACACACTGGATGGAGAAATGGAGAGAGAGCTTACCTGTACAAAAATGTGACCCTAGGAGATGGGATTAATCAGCTGTAACCATCCTGGACTGCCAAGTATGTGAGTAGATGGCCTTTAATGCAATTTACCATTTTTCATTTATGAAATACCCTGTAAATTGAGCACATTTTCCTGTCAGCACATTTATCTGGTAGCTTTTAGTAAAGCAGGAAATTGGATTGAAATACAGACCTGTTACCACACGTTGCTTTGGGTGACAAACAGACACTCTGAAACATTTAAATGGATCATTTTATAGCTGTCCAGAGTTGATGGCTATCTTTAAAAAAAATTGAATTAATGCACTTTTGTAGTCAGCCATAAAATATGGAACAGATTAGCATGCTAATGGCTTTCATGGTGTTGGTAAGATTCCCTTTCCACAGTGAGAAAGTGGAGGTCCCTTGTGCCTCTGCTTAAAGCAAGGGTAAAGAGAGGGTAATGACTGGTGAAAACGGTAAGGTGATGAGGGAAATAACACACTATTGTGTGGAGTGATCCAGACTCGCTAACGGAAGATACACATTTAAGACTTAACAAAATTGATTATCCCTATTAGAAACAAAATCGATTCCTATTAAAAAATTCCTATTAAAAAATCCAGTCATCAGGAAGGATTACATTTCACAGAGACATTCACTATGCTTTATATAGAAATATGAACTCCCATGAGCCCTTACATAGTCTTCATGTAACTTATAGCATATGCTTATAACAAATACTGTACATACAACACATAAAACGTTACATATAATTTTATTAGATGTGGCTGAAATTTTCAATTTACATGTACAGTATTATTATATGCAAGTTGATGCTTTTATCCAAGTCAAATTACAAAATATTTACCTGGCAATAAGGGGCACTCAATGGGTCTAATGTAGTGACATGTCAGATGGATGTATGGCTAAAACGGCTGGATGGAGAAATGTCAGACAGAGCATTTCCTCTTTTTAACATTGCTATCAATTTGTTGTTTTCTCACATTACTTTTCCAGTTTTGGGTCACATGGGAGCCAGAACTTAACTTGATATTATCCTTCTATATAAAAGCGGTCGGGATTGTCCTTCCATCCCGTGAGTGCTACGCAGGCGCGAAGTTTTACACACGCCCCGTCCATTTTGCAATGCACGATGGGATTTGTAGTTTC
>JANRMT010062835.1:29775357-29820104 GCA_026402145.1 Polypterus bichir lapradei | reverse complement strand
GGGCCCATCTTCAAGAAATTTGGTACGCGGGTTCCCATCGCTAACTGAATCCTACTTACATACATATATATGTCCATAGTCTGCAGCTCGGTCACCGTGTGAGGCGGCGTTGGGTCCCCCATCCCAACGCCTCTCACATTGTTGGCTGCCTGCCTATATAGGGCCGTCTGTCGCTCCGGTCTCTACATTCCCTTCCTTGCTTCACCACGGGATTCACGTGTCCCTACTGATAACTACAGCCTTTTTATTTAATCCACGGCTTCTCCGCTGTTTTATTGTTCATTTATTACGATTATAGTTATTGTGTAGGTATTTTAGACTTACTTTACATTGTTCAGGTACCCATTTCCTTTATTGTTCCAACCATACCCCTATTAACATGTCTGTCGAGGTGATCACCATCGATCAAAGAACTGTCACTTACCGAGTGGTTTCCATGCCCGGAGATGGCACCTGCCTTTTCCATTCTCTTTGTTACATATTGCACGGCCATATCAGGCTCACTCTTGATATCTGGAGGAACATTGTGTCTTATGTAATAAATGACTGGGACAGGTTCAAGGTGTGGACTGATGACGGTACAGGAGATAATTATACTACACAGGAGCACTAGAAGAGTGAAATGCTTCAGCCCTTCACCTATGGTTCTGCATGTGAGTTGATGGCTGCCGCTGAATTGTTCGGTTGTCGCTTTCAAGTGTGCCGAAATGGCCAAATATTTTACACCTTTCGACAACCGCCAATGTCTCTTAAACATCTTAGATTCACAGGTGACGATTTCAGTAATGGACACTTTGATGTTTATGAATGTTTAAACTCTCAAAAGCTGGATGTGAAATTATCGATGAAACCGGTTGTATGCTTACAACGTTTGACAGATGCCGAATGTCACTTCAACACAAGTCCTGCAAATACTGTCGTAATTGAAACAAACCATGAAACTCAAACCGATTGTGACAGCAGCAATCCAAGCTGTGAGATTTGAAACAAGATTAGTTTTCACATGGCCAACTGTACGTTGCATGCTCAAGAGTAAGCTCAGCGCACAGCTTGGTCATATTACAACCGGAGGGCCGAAATAACAATGTGGTATACAAAGAGATCCTTAACAAATAATTATTGGTATATTTTCCCTCAGTTTAAAAAGGTTTAATTTTCTTCTTAATAAAAATTTTAAGGCAGTTCTTCGCCGCTTCAAAGCGCAGTATTTTGCTAGTATTTTAATATAATGCATATGCTCAGTGGTCATTTAATTTTGTCATGGTTTTATCATGTCATAATTAAAAACGTACCAACAAAATGATTGATTACTTTTTACTACAGCATGCAATTTTCATGTCAGGAGTGAGGTGTTGAGGTGTCACCCATTTCACGGCTGTGCTCGGGTACTAATTTGTGATCCTGAGGTGGTTCGTTGTGTGGTGGGTACGGCAATGTGCTGTATCATTGCATGGTCCCAACCTCCTCCTTGAAATGTAATACAAAAGTGTTTTGCATTTTAATTCATGTCCATTTATCATGTGTCATTATCTCATTGATAGAGATGTCTAATGACACATTATTATGAAATATTATTATGTATTTTTGATAAGCACAGTTTAATCTATGTGAAGAGTTAAGCTTATTGTCCTAATACCGCCATAGCGAAAAAATAGTATTAGACCAAGCATAGAACCCTGAGGAGCACGGTATCAATTGTAGGACAGGAATGATAGACTATTGTCACATAAGCTTTGCAAAATTGTTTGATTAGAGCATTTTAACAATTGTGACGAGAAGAGGCCATTCAGCTCAATACACTGAATGTCCCAAGTAGCACTGAGTTGATATTTGAAGATCCCTCTACTCTCAACCGCACTGCTAAGTAATTCATTCCAAGTGTGTGTGGTTCTTTATGTGAAGAAAAACTTTCTAACATTTGTGTAAAATCTGCCCTTAACAACTTTCCAAGTGTTCTTGTTGCAGAATTAAATTTAAATAACTGGGATCCACTGTACTAAATGTTTTCATAATTTTATACACTTTGATCATGTCACCTCTTAATCTCCGTTTGCCTTAATCTCTCATTTGATCTTTTTTCATACCTCATACCTTTTTCTCCAGGAATCAGTGTAGATGATTTTCTTTGGACTTTCTCTAGCTTTACTGTGTTTTTTGTTTTGTAATATTCAGATCAAAACTGCACACAATACTCCAGGTGAGGCCTTACATTGCATTATATAGCATAGACATAACCTCTCATGACTTGTACTCCACACATCGTGGCTCTCTGGCTGTGGACTGGTAATTCGAAGGTTTCTGGTCCGAATCCTGGCAGTGACAGAAGGAATGATACTCCGTTGGGCCCTTGAGCAAGAACCTTAATCTGCAGTTGTTCTGGAGTGCTGTACAAATGGCTGACCCTGTGCTCTGACCTCAACAAGCTCTCTGGAGAGTAATTTGGGGTATGCAAAAGATGACACATTTCTAACACAGGAAATTGTATGTGGTAACTAAAGGATTAAAAATCACTAATCACTTTAAAATCACATCATGATATAGAATCCAACATTCTTTTAGCCTTTTCTGATTGCTTTTGTAGTGTAGTGACGACTCCATTTTGACTCAGGCCCTTCTCATAAGAGGTACTTTTAAGTTACAGACCTCCCATTGTGTATTCAAATCTAACATTTCCACCTCCTACGTATAATACTTTACAATAACTTACATTAAATTTTATTTGCTACAAATCTGCTGAAGCCTTTATTCTGTCTAGGTCCCTCTATAACAGTTTAGCTGATTCTGCATTATCTGTTCTTCCACCTAGTTTGATTTATTTTGGTGATTTTTAACCCTTTGATTGACATATACAATTTCTTGTATTAGGAATTTGTCATTTTTCACATTTGGTATCATCTGCAAACTTCATCCCCCCTTTTTGATTTTATTCTTGTCTAAATCATGTATGCATATTAAAAACAATCCCAGCAATGATTCCTCAGTGACACCACACTTAATGTCACCTAATTCTGAAAGGTTCCCCACACCATTCCCAATTCTTTTATTTAGATAGCAGCTGGACCACATAAGAGTATTATATGATGGAACATTTTCAAACCCTTGTAATCCAGTTCAGGGCACCAT
The DNA here is from genome assembly GCA_026402145.1 of Polypterus bichir lapradei. Classification (NCBI taxonomy): domain Eukaryota; kingdom Metazoa; phylum Chordata; class Cladistia; order Polypteriformes; family Polypteridae; genus Polypterus; species Polypterus bichir. The sequence continues at coordinate 29,816,981 of JANRMT010062835.1, read as the reverse complement.
AGATCCCAGAAGGAAGTGCATGCCGATAGGAAGAGAATGTTCAGGCTCCAGATGTGCATTTTTTTATAAAAGTTGTCGATATATGCTGTATATCATTGTCATATTTACATTGTTTGGTCACTAAACATACATAAATTATCATTTTATAAGGTAACACAATAGCGGTGTTCTCCATTAGCATATCTTTATATTTTTAAACTGCAGAAAATATGTCCCATAAACTTGTTATGTACTGGACAACTGATATCTGGGTACATTTCAGTTTTGAGCGCTTACACTTTTCAAAGGTATTTGAAAACTCTGGGGAAATCTTAAAAAAAATACATTTGAAAAGCAGTAAATGAAACTATAGAATATGCTGTCTCGGGAGGTTATGGAAGCAGACACAGTGAGGGAATTCAATAATGCCAGAGAGAGACATTGCTGATTCTTTTGGAAGTGGGAAACATGAAGCTGGAATGCAGCTTCTGTGATGGACTAGGAAATGGACAAACGTGAGGTTTTGTATTTCGAATGATAATCTAATGGAGTTGGTTTACTGTAATATTTCACTGTGTTTAATAGAATATAATATTTGACCTTGGGGAAAAATATATAACAGATTTTTTTTTTACTTTGTAGTATTTGATTATCATGTGTATCAGACACACCATCCCTACACTTGTTCATAAGATGTGTTTACATTGTTTTTAAGAGCATGTGTGGCTTTCCCACTGACATACAGGAGAGTGAGAAAGGAGGATATACAGAACACAGTAAGTTTTATGCTATAGACTCACAAGCATAGGTAAGTTGAAAAGCAAATTCTCTATAAATTGCCATGCTTTCTTAGTTCACTGATACTGATTTTTATACACAGTAGCACACATCTTATTTATGAATTAGGAGTGCTGTACAAATTTACAAATAGAAAATCACATGCAGTAAAAACATACAAACCGCATATGATAAAGCAATAAAAATGCTGCAAAAGATGACCTGAGTATGGTTTTTAAGAAAATGGAAATAGCTCATTTAGTCAGGTTATGGGCAAAGCAACTTACACTCTGAATGACACAATTAATATCCTGTGGTGGAGTGTAAAAAATGAGTGTGACCAGCAGTAGGGAACCAGTTCAGAAAAACACAAATTGTTGGGGTACCAACCTGGTAATCCACCTTTAATTGGTACAAAACAAAGGCTAAAGGGGTGCACAGTGGCACAACAAAAGGGATACTAACCAAAAAATCAACTAATACCAAGTACTCTGTTGGTATTTTCTTGGCTCTTGGTCAGGAGCTCATTTGAAGTCGAGTCCTGGTTGCAAGTGAGACACTTCCTTCAAGGCTGCTGGTAGTGACAGCACACCCTGTCACTCCGGAGTGGTATTACTTATCTCAGCTGAGCATGGAAGTCACACCTGCGTGACACTAGCATATAGGTCGGTAAATATTTTTTATGCCTTTATTTGTACAATTAACTTCAGTCAAGCTGTCTCTGTCATGTTCCTGAAGATGTCAATCCTCAAGAGAGAAGATCAGATGATGATCTAAAGAGAGCTGACTAGAAAGAAGCTAGTGTAACTACAAGTTTATGTGCTGCCTGAAACTACACATCTGGCAATATCATGTTGTAATGGCTTGTAACCAGCACTCATTGTACTCTTCTTCCGTATAATTTGGGGATATCTTCTTATTTAATACACTACCGTGGCTGTTTGTTTTATCTGTCCAGGATTTTAAATCACCTGTAGCTCGCAAAACGTTTGAAATATTGACCTGAAATTTGGTACAAATATACTACGTGACGTCTACTATCCGCTTTCATGGCGATGATTGACCTCCAAGGTTATTCCTCTTTTTATTTTTATTTAATCTTATTGTAGAATCAACTATCGGCAGCCCGTGCGGCGCATGCATACGGGTGCTGTTCTCATTCCCCACCACCTTCACCATCACTTCCCCTACCTCTTCATATCTCAAATCATTCTTGAGGCAGATTGAAGACTTAAGTGTCAGCTTAAGTGAAAAATTAAGGAAAATGTTGAAAGTAATTGCAACACAAACACTGACTTAATCAGTTTTAATGTGGAAAGATGCCGACGGAAAAAGAGAAGAAGCGGACAGCTAGGGGGGAGAAAGGAAGAGCTGCTCAGGAAGCAGCAAGCACATCAACCTCTGAGCAAACGAATTCTAAACGTACAGAGAAAGAGTCTGACAACTAGGAATGCTCAAGTCAATTGTATTCACTGTACATTATCATGCAGTGCACCGTTACTGGTTATCAATAATTTACCTTAATAACAGGACAAATGTCTGTGTGTCTGTCTGCTTGCTAAGTCTCTGTCATTCCAATAGATGGCACATCACAAACGTTAACACTGATTTTATGAATCCTATACCAAATGGCATATAACCGAGACATGTGCATTACATTTGTCATTCCAACTGATGGTGCATCACAAATATTTGTAGTAATGCATTTTATTACTAGAGATGTTTGTGATGCACCATCTGTTGGAATGACAAACACAATGCATTTTATTACCACATGCATTTCAAAATACATTCCAATAGATGGTGCATTTCAAAAGTTAACACTGAGGTATAAGTTGATTACTTAGGGTTCAACCCTTCTTAGACGGGCAGGACAGCTAGTACAATATAGAATTTGTAAATTAACTCCTGCATGTTCTATTACTCAGTCTAATTGTCTGGGGTTATAGACGTTAAAGGGAAGGGGATAGGAAGCGCTGAACGACAGTACCTGACAGTATGGTAAATGTATGGGATTTGAAGTATTCCGGTTGTGGACACCAGAGATCACCCAACACAAGCATGCACGGACACAAGTTAAAAGGCACAAAGAGTCCTTTATTGTGGATAAACTCTTTAAACCAAGCGTTTACCACCACCACTACCACAAGTATAATAAGGCACTGTTCTAGTATACTCCTTGTCTTCTTTTTCTTGGTCACTCATCCACTGCCTCCTTTACTCCTCCTCATAAGCTTCATCTATCTTCTGACTGACTTTGGCTCATTCTTGTGAGGCAGGCAACTCCTTTTATCTCCCACCAAGGAGTACTTCTGGTCTTCCACACTTGTGGTCTGAAAGCACTTCTGGGTGAGACGGAAACCCCATTAAGTAGAGCTCCCCTGTCCCTGCAGCACCCCGGCGACACCCATGGAACCCAACAGGGCTGAGTTGAAGAACTCCATGTCCCATGCTGCCTTGTGCACACATAGACGATGGACCTTGTTAATTTATTTGATGGAATATTGCTGGGCATGTCAAATTTACTGGCCATGATATTTCAGTATAGTTGTTCTTGCCCCTTTTTTTGTGACAGCCAATTGCATGCTGCCTGATGTAGCCAGCACCATAGAAAAGGTTAGCAGCAATTGTGAGTTCAGCCACAATCTCATCTCCATTTCCATTCTATTGTGGTACGTAAAATATGAGACATCAGACAGATGAGCTTCTGTTCTGTTTTGTCAAATCCAAAACATTATTCCTTGTTTCTCTTTGATTTTGTCAGAGCTAGTCATGGATTATTTAGAATGATGTCACATTAGACGACTGAATTTATAACAGCAAACCACTCACTGCTTCTGACTCTATAAGAATATGTAAATGAAGGCTATGACTGAAAGTTGCTGGAAAATAACATAATTTGACTTGGTCTTTAAGGGATGTTACTAATGCCAGTGTCAAAAATACTATAGGCTCTTCTTCAATAGCATTAGTGAAAGTAATTTTTGTTAGGTGGGACCCTAGAAAGTTGGCATTGTGACCTTCAGTGGAGAATATTGTGCTCTAAATTTGCGGCCAGTTTAGGTAAACACTTTTTTTTCCCGCCCAAGTACCCTATGTTGCTTTGCAAGGCCAGTGTGATATTACAGAGCTGTAGCAGCCATGCACAAAACTTTCTTGCCTGCCTCCTGTAAGATCGTTGTCAACGTGACCATAGCTGGGTTGCAAGCATAAGAAGAAAACAAAACATGCTGTTTTAACTACTGAGATGTGCTAAACCACTCTACCCCTCCAACCGAAGCATTTGGCGCAGTGTTGTGCAATATTTTTCCCCTGTCTCTAACCGCACTAGTCACTAGGCTACGCACGCACCCTCAGAGCCCGAGTTACACTTTTTTTGAAAATTTACGCTGCCTTAGACCTGTATTTAATCACACTCGGATGACATGCTATATCATTACGTATTGCCTATTTAAGATTGTGTAACACAGTAGCTTTTGTCCTGCTTTGGACCCAATGAAAAAACAAAGACAAATTGACTTTTCTAGATTAGTTAGGTATAAACAAAACAAAATATTTTTTGCAACATTTATAAGACTTTGTTTCTGGTTTAGTGTTTTTGCTTTAACATTCGGTTTCATTTGTTTCTCCAGTATTCTGACCCCTTCTATTTGTTGTGCACAGTACTGTCTGTCTCTTTTGATTTCTTTTTCGTCTCCTGACCATTTATTTTTGCTTTATAAAATTGAAGCCTTAGTGTAAAACTTAATATCTGAATGCAGCTTCAATGTGAATAGCATGGCCAGTAACCAAAGAAATACACTCTTCAGCCCACTTTCGTAGTCTACCTTTTCCATCTCTTTGTGGCTAAAAATTTGTGCGTCAGAGACAGTGTTAACACTATGGTGTGGGCAGTTTAAGAATTTTGTCCCTGTACATATGTTAGTTATAGTTAATACAAGTATTTATACATCACACCCATGTACAAATCTTATATAGGAGAACATTTTGGTTCTGCCACAATGTAGAAGGCAGACAAAAAAACGTAAGATCTCAATGACCAGGAGAATGTGTAGACCAGTTTGTATACCTGAGAAATAATATCATATAACAAACACAGTAAGGAAACACGAAGAAGAATTGGCATAGCGAGCTGTGCTTTTGCAAAACTGAGGATAATATGGAAGATCAGGAATATGAATGTGACAACTACTGGATCCAAGCATGATATCTACACTCACAGGCCACTTTATTAGGTGGACCTTGCTAATACTGGGTTGGACCTCCTTTTCCTTCCAGAGCTGCCATAATGGTTTGTGGCAAAGATTCAACAAGGTACTGGAAACATTGCTCAAGGATTTTGGTCAATGCTGACATGGTAGCATCATGCTGGAGATTTCTTGGCCACACATCTATGATGCAAATCTCTCGTTCTAACACATCCCAAAGTTGCTCTGTTGGATTGAGATGAGGTGACTGTGGAGTCAATTTGAGCACAGTGAGCTCATTGTCATGTTCAAGAAACCAGTTTGAGATAATTTGAGTTTTGTGACATGGCACATTATCCTGCTGGAAGTAGCCATCAGAAGATGGGTACACTACAGTCATAAGGACATAGTCTGCATCAACTCTCAGGTAGGCTGTGGCATTTGAATGATGCTCAATTGGTACTAAGGGGCCCAAAGTGCCAAGAAAATATCCCCCACACCATTAAACCTCCATCACAAGCCTGAACCATTGACAGGATCCACGATGGATCCATATTTTCATGTTATTGATACCAAATTCTGACCTTAGCATCTGAATCTCACAGCAGAAATTGAGATTCATGGGACCAGGCAATGTTTTTCCAATCTTTTATTGTCCAATTTTGGTGAGCCTGTGCGAATTGTAGCCTCAGTTGCCTGTTCTTAGCTGACAAGAGTGGCACCCAGTGTGGTCTCCTGCTGCTGTAGCACACCCATCTGCTTCAAGGTTCTATATTTAGTGTGCATTCAGTGATGCTCTTCTGCATACCTCAGTTGTAATAAGTGTTTATCTGAGTTACTGTTGCCTTTCTACCAGCTTGAACCAGTCTGGTCATTCTCCTCAGACCTCTGGTATCAACAAGGCATTTCCGCTCACTTGGATATTTTCCCTTTTTTAGACCATTCTCTGTAAACCCTAGAGATACTTATGCATGAAATTCCCAATACATCAGCAGTTTCTGAAATATTCTAACCAGCTTGTCTGGCACCAACAACCATGCAAAGTTCAAAGTCACTTAAATTCCCTTTCTTAAATTTCCGATTCTGATGCTTGGATTGAATTTCAGCAGGTCATCTTGACAATGTCTACATGCCTAAATGCATTGAATTGCTGCCATGTGGTTGGTTGGTTGATGAGATATCTGCATTAAGAAGCAGTTGAACAGGTGTGCCCAATAAAGTGGCCTGTGTATATTACTACAGTATATACATGTAAATTAGGGGAAACTTAATACATTTGAAATAAGGTATTACAGGAAAACAATGAGAATAAGTTGGCAGAACATGGTGACAAACAAAAAGAAATAAGATTTGAACAAAAAGGAACAGTTGGATTAGATGAAAGCAAGCAAACTAGGCCTGAGTCTGCAGTATGGGTGACAAAAGATTAAGGAAAAAAAAAAACATGGTTTTGAATAGTCAAGGTGGTGAAATAAAGAGGACAACAGAGAAGAAGAAGGTTAGATGATATCTGGGAATGGTCTTGATTGAGCATTCAAGGAGCAGCCCTGATGGCCCAAGTTAGCCCAATACTATCCACTTGCAGAGCCACAGCACCATACGTCACCGCAGTTGTAGACCCACAGTTACAGACCCGGAAGTGACGTCTCTGTCGTTTCAGATCTGACTTCGTAAAATTACTTTTGGAAGGTTTCATCAGGTCTCGGCAAAGCCCGGAAAGTAACATCTTGTGATGGAACCGTTCAGAAATTAAGCGATAAAAATGAAAAGGAAAAAAGTACATCAAACCAAATAATACGCATCATTGTGAAGTTCAGAGGGTTTCTGCCATAAGGTCGTGTCATACATCAAACTAAACAATACAGATCGCTTCTGTGAAATATTAATATTAACATTTACGTTGTGTTCGGGTCTGTGGGAACCATTTAACATGTCGGCAAAATTAAAGTCATGAAGATGTTAATTGAAAATACTTTTTCGTTTACAATCATGAAATGAAGTTTACGATATAATTATAATGTTTACACCACGTTAGAGTTTAGCAAAACGTTAAGAATAAAAGTGATTACGTTTTTTAAAATGTACTCTGCATGTGTGCAATATTGTTCTAAACCAATTTAGAATAAACATTTAAGCCAATCTAATATTTTTAAATATGCATGTGGAGAAAACGGCAATACATATTCTACCCTGAATTATGCTATATACTGTATTAATTGCCTTATATAGAACTGCTCTAGTTTTTGTCACTTTATTATAATAAACGATGGGCCATCAAAAGAAAAAAAAGAAAAATACTAATAAAAACACAATTTATTTATATAGCACCTTTCCTATGCCCAAAATTCAGAAAGAACAACAGGACCCATATAACATTGGCTACAAATAATATCTTCACTAAATAAAGATAAATACAGGATATACAAAACATTCAAATAGAATAAAAGACAATAATGCAGACTAAAATACAACATATAATATTACAAAAAAATCTTGAACAAATAGCATAAATTGTGATAAAAATGCAAACCCTGAGTACCTGAGCAGATAAAGGGGGTAAACTGAAAGAAGGGGCAGAATGTCAGGTCTGTTTAATGTCTTCCTAAACAGATGAGTTAAAAACAAATGAATGGAGTCAGCTGATGTCATTAATTTTGGGAGGTCATTCCACAGTCAGGGTGCAATACAACTGAAGGTCCTGCTGTCACCAACAGAGTACAGGTTAGTGTGGGGCACAGAATGAGGAGACCTTAGTGGGCAGGTCAAGAACAGAATTTGATATTCAATCCTTTAAGACACAGGGAGCAGTGAAGGTGCAGCAGGATGGCTGTGATGTGCTCCCTGTTGCCAGTCCCTGTCAGGACTGTTGCAGTTGAGTTTTGAATCAGCTGGAGCTGTGATATAAGATTATATATTATTATAAAATTAAGATAACTTAATTATTATATTATAAATTAAGGCATGAGGGTTGCCCTGAACATGACATAAGCTACATAGTGTCTAACAATGGGTCCAAGGATTTAATCCCGATACCTAATGGCAGTCAAGGTGCCGTTGTCTAGCCTGTAGAGGTCTGTGTGTCCCCAGCATATGCCTCCCCAGACCATCACTGACTCACCACCAAACCAGTCATGCTGAACGATGTTACAGGCAGCATAACGTTCTCCGTGGCTTCCCCAGACCCTTTCACATCTGTCACATGTGCTCAGGGTCAACCTGCTTTCATCTGTGAGAAGCACAGGGCACAAGTGGTGGACCTGCCAATTCTGGTATTCTATGACAAATGCCAATCAAGATCCACGGGGCCCACTAGAGGACGTCTGGCCCTCAGGCCACCATCATGAAGTCTGTTTCTTTTTGTCAGAGGTCAGAGACATTCACACCAGTGGCCTGCCTGCTGGAGGTAATTTTGTAGGGCTCTGGCAGTGCACATCCTGTTCCTCCAGTCCTGCTGATGGGATAAGGACCTTCTCTGGCCCTGTCCAGCTCTTCTAGAGTAACTGCCTGTCTCTTTGAATCTCCTCAATGCCCTTGAGACTGTGCTGGGAGACACAGCAAACCTTCTGTCATGGCACATATTGATGTGCCATCCTGGAGAAGTTGGACTACCTGTGCCAGCTCTGTAGTGTCCAAGTATCGCCTCATGCTACCAGTAGTGACACTGGCCATAGCCAAATGCAAAACTAGTGAAAAAACAGATGAGGAGGGAAAAATGTCAGTGGCCTCCCTCCACCTGTTAAACCATTCATTCATGTTTTGGGGGTCATCTCATTGTTGCCCCACTAGTGAACCAAAGCAGCTGAAACTGATTAACAAGGCCCTCTGCTACTTAACTGACCAGATCAATAGCCCAGAAGTGTCATTAACTTGTTGCTATACTTGGATTAAAAAGTGGTGCTTTCATTTTTTTTGAGCAGTATATTTTAATGTAATATTGTGGTTTTCTAAGTCACTACACAAATTACTGAAATATACTCAATGATAGTTTTGGATAGCCCCACACTTCAGTCCTTCAAAAATGCAGTAGTTTACAAACATCATATTTTAGTTTCTCTTTGAGAAGCATGAAAAATAATTGTGTTGAACCTCAACTTGTGATTACATTTTTGCTACGTATAGTATGTACTATTGAGAGACTTTTTTTTTTTAAATCAGATGGTCACTTTATTTTAACAAGCAATGTAAATAACCTGTTTACCCTCAGATCACATTCTATTTGTTTATCAAGCAGAACTGAATATTTTCATTTTCTACACAATATTGTAATAACTGCACAGTTCAGCAGGCTAAAATAACACAGTGAGGCACACAAACACACTCACTATGCAAACACACTACAGGTGCTGTCATTGGTTCCTCTGTGGATTGGACTGTTGAATCGACACAATGGGTGTACCTGCTGGGGTCTTCGGCACTTGTTGTCCCAGTAGAATGTGAGGTGTCACCAATGGTTTACCCTGCTCCTCAATAAGGCTCTTTCTCCTTCTCCTTCTCCCTGTTCCAGTCTTGGTTTAAGGTTGTCCAGATGACAAAAGTATTTTTTTCTGAGATGTTCAATATGTTGAAAAAATTGCCTGTGGCCAGCATCCAGTGTAATGTTTTGTCTAAATTCTTTACTCTTCTTTTTGTAGCATTATAGTCCATTATCATTTCTAGCCTTGGAATCTCCTATCTCTGTGCAGGTCAAATTGTGCACCAAGGATATGTCATTTGTTTAGACAAACATGAAGGTCTTCACTGGTCTATTCTGTGTGGCCAGCAGTTGAGATGGGAGCTCTGGCTTATTTTTCCTTATTGTGCTAAGCACTGTTACATTCCTCTTGAGGAGCTGTTGTCCCAGTTTGTGTAAAAGTAAAAGTTATTGCATATGGCGTTGTGGCCATGCAGCTTATAGCATGTCCAGGGCAACCCTCGTGCCTTAATTTCTCACAGGAGTTCCTTCATCTGGCTTCCCTTTGTTAATGAAATGACATCCTCTGCTCTTCCGTATCTCCTTCCCCTTGAGCATGTTATTCATAGCTTTGAACTGTTTTATCATTTTTATGCAGATGATGCTTAGATCTGTTTTAGTGTTAAAATTGACACTTCATCACAGCTTTCTCAGCTCACAACTTATCTCAGTGAAATGAAATTAAAATTAAAACCTGAACAGAGCAAAACTCTTTTAAAATGAAATTGCAACATAACTGAACTCCTGCAAAGTGGCACTAAAGTGTAACTTAAGAAAACAAGCTCCTCTTCAACCATTCTGGGTGATGATCTCATCAGACCTTCTTTTACTGCAATGAATCTCGATGTCACTTTGATTCCTCCTTTTCTTATTTCTCCCATGTAAACCATATTAAGAAACTTCCACCTGTGTCACATTTCTTATGTTTGCTCATTCCTCTCCTTTTCTAATGCTGAGAATCTTGTCCCTGCTTTTATCACATCCCACATTGATTATTGTAAGTCACTACTGGCAGGTGCCATTTCTAATCTTATATCACAGCTCCAGCTGATTCAAAACTCAACTGCAACAGTCCTGACAGGGACTGGCAACAGCGAGCACATCACAGCCATCCTGCTGCACCTTCACTGCTCCCTGTGTCTTACAGGATTGAATATCAAATTCTGTTATTAATCTGCCCACTAAGGTCCCCTCATTCTGTGCCCCACACTAACCTGTACTCTGTGGGTGACAGCAGGACCTTCAGTTGTATTGCACCCTGACTGTGGAATGACCTCCCAAAATTAATGACATCAGCTGACTCCATTCATTTGTTTTTTAACTCATTTGTTTAGGAAGACATTAAACAGACCTGACATTCTGCCCCTTCTTTCAGTTTACCCCCTTTATCTGTTCAGGTATTCAGGGTTTGCATTTTTATCACAATTTATGCTATTTGTTCAAGATTTTTTTGTAGTATTATATGTTGTATTTTAGTCTGCATTATTGTCTTTTATTCTATTTGAATGTTTTGTATATCCTGTATTTATCTTTATTTAGTGAAGATATTATTTGTAGCCATTGTTATATGGGTCCTGTTTTTCTTTCTGAATTTTGGGCACAGGAAGGGTGCTATATAAATAAATTGTGTTCTTATTAGTATTTTTCTTTTTTTTCTTTTGATGGCCCATCGTTTATAATAAGTGACAAAAACTAGAGTAGTTCTATATAAGGCAATTAATATACAATATACGTAGCATGATTTAGTGTAGAATATGTATTGCTGTTTTCTTCACATGTTTAAAAATATTAGATTGGCTTAAATGTTTATTCTAAATTGGTTTAGAACAACATTGCACACATGCATAGTACATTTTAAAAAACGTAATCACTTTTATTATTAACATTTTACTTAACTCTAACGTGGTGCAAACATTATAATTATATTGTATACTTCATTTCATGAATGTAAACGAAAAACTATTTTCAATTAACACAGATCTTGATGATTTTAGTTTTGCCGACATGTTAAATGGTTCCCACAGACCCGAACACAACATAAATGTTAATATTAATATTTCACAGAAACGATCTGTATTGTTTAGTTTGATGTATGCCACAATGTGATGGCAGAAACCCTCTTAACTTCACAATGATGCGTATTATTTGGTTTGATGTGCTTTTTATCCTCCTCATTTTAATTGTTTAATTTCTGAACGGGTCCTTCACCCGACGTTACTTTCCGGGCTTTGCCGAGACCTACCGAAACCTTCCAAAAGTAATTTTACGAAGTCAGTCCTGATACGACAGAGACGTCATTTCCAGGTCTGTAACTGCAGGTCTACAACTGCATTCATGTATGTTGCTCTGGCTCTGCAAGTGGCTGCTACTCCAAGTTAGAGGAAGGAATATGGGCAAAGAAGAACTCTCCCATCAGTGGCCTCAATGATCCATAGGTGTTATGGCATGCAATGATGATGATGCATCTGTTATCATTTTACAGTACTCTGGAGAGCTGCAACAATCTATTCTAAGAAGAAGAATTGGGGCCTGGCACGGGATTGGTATTACAGGGGCGCAGTGTTGTGGGATTCTTGTAGAGTGGTGGCACCAGAGAATAGCTTTGAGTAGCTAACTATCGTACCTATTTGTTTCTAATACTTTCTGTGCCTTCAAGTATCTCACTAGCATCCTTGTTGAGAGACATTACCTCCTGTGTCTGTTTCTTCATCGCTCCCAATGATGGTCTGTCCCATAGACCCTTTAATTGCTACATTTGCATCCTCCCTTTTCTGTTTCCTTTTTCTTTTCTGGCACCCACTGTTATATTTTTAAAATGTGTCCCTGTCTCTGCTCATGCTCACCATTTTTCCAAGCTAATATAAATATGACAAATTCTGCAATATCTTTTCGCTTACAACTGATGACGTATGGTGTAGTTAGTTGTGGGGTGGATGCGCCTCCTGTTCTGAAAAATGCCTCTGCTCGCACAGTAGCTTTAGATTTCATCCTGAGTCAATAAAAGAGGTTTTTTTTGTCTGTTTAATCAAATATTTAAACATGTACCAACATATTTTTTTGCCTATGTGTGTGAAGTGGGATAGCGTTTCATGGGATAGGGATTGCTGACGAGGGGCCCACCAGTGCATTGGGCCCTGCTCGGCCATTCCCTTCACACACACCCTCCCTCTTTGAGATGGCCCTGTCTCTGCAGCTGGATACAGACTGCCAGATGGATCAACGCCAGATAATTCCTTTCCTTTTTTATTTTCTTTAGCTTCTTTTTTAAGAGTAACTGCTTTGCAGTATATTTTTAAAATGACATGATATATAATGTATAATTAAGAGGACTCCAGTGTCTGAGCTTGCTGCAGTTTCTTTGTGACATTCCTAAATCCCTTGCTGAGGAGATTAACACAATGACGCAGGTCAGCACAGATTCCTGCGTCACATTTCCTGTGATGTGTGGTAGATGGCTTCCCGGGGCTGCTTACATGCTTCTGACTTAGAAAAAAAAAAAAATACTGCCTAAAAGTATAACTGCAAAAAAAAAAAAGGAGGACTGATGTGAAGTGAGAAATCTAAAGCAAATATATGTGAAGCCTTCTCAAGACTGTCAATTTAGGTTATGTAGGCAAGCAATCTAACAACAGAAAAATAAATGATAACACTCTAAGCCATTAGATAGTGATGGTGAGTACATTTAGGAGGGGGAGTGGTCTCTGACCTATTTACTTTTACTTTTTAAATTTGATGTTAATGCTGAGGGAAAATCATAATGTTTCTAAACTTTGTATTTGCTTTTTGTTTTGCCAGGTTTCTGCGACTGAGGTGCGTTTTGGTCCCATGAGAGTGTCTCAAGAGCCAATTCAGGTATTGTAACTGTATTTTTGTTATTTTTTAATATAAAAGTTGTGTCCACCAGCTTTGCATAAGTTTAATTAAGTTTTAAAGTTTTAATTAGTAGCTGTGAGGTGATGCCGTTTCTCAGCTCAAGAATCCTATATTTAAATCTCAGGTCATCAGTTTAGAGCTTGATGTCCCCCTGTACCTGCATGGATTTTTCTCTAGGTACACTGATGTTTCTGCCACATGCTAAAAACTGAGTGTTAGGTACTTAGGCCGTGTATGCACATGTTTTGTGATCGAGTGGGGTGTTGTTCACTGTTGATTTCCATGTTGCCCCTATTAGTACTTGATGTAAACCCACTCACCACTTTGAAACTGTAAAAGCAGGTTGAAGAATATATGAAGAGATAATTGCATTATAATACATTTTCTTTACAAACTTCAGGGATAAAATCACAAGAAAGCCTGACTCCATCACCCTTTCATGTATTTCAGTAGTTATATACTGTACAGACAGAAAAATTTTAAACGACTGACACAAAAAAGATCATCATCCATTACATTTAGATAGATAGATAGATAGATAGATAGATAGATAGATACTTTATTAATCCCAAGGGGAAATTCACATACTCCAGCAGCATACTGATAAAAACCAATATTAAATTAAAGAGTGATAAAAATGCAGGTATAACAGACAATAACTTGTATAATGTTAACGTTTACCCCCCCGGGTGGAATTGAAGAGTCGCATAGTGTGGCGGAGGAACGATCTCCTCAGTCTGTCAGTGGTACATTTAGTAGTGTTAAGCTACTGTAAATCTTGCTTGACCATCCTGTGAAAATACACATAAAATGCATGGATAATTTCTAAGTTAGTCCATGGAGTTGTCTACTTAATGCCCACATCTGACTTACTGTATGACCTGGAACAAATCATTGATCCTCTGTAGCTCCAGTCATGTATTTGTAAATCAGCTTGAGATTGTGTTTATTATTGAGAAGTACTACTTAATGTAAAATCCAGTAGTGTGATTTTGTTCTAATCATACTGTAAGAAATTGCATATTATGTGCAAAGTGAAATTTGTGATTTTTGTGAGGTCTGCACATATCAATTTGAAGATATATGCTTGTCCTTGAGAACTGTCTAATTCATTGTTGACATTGATGTGCCAAATAATTATAACATTTCAATCTATATCTTACATGCCACTTTACATATGGTTCTGAAGTATATTTTACATTAGAACATTAGGACATTCTAGACAAGAACAGGCCATTCAGCCTAGCAAAGCTCACCAGTCCTATCCATGTAATTCTTCCAAAAAACATCAAGTCAAGTTTTGAAAGTCCCTAAAGTCCTACTGTTTACCACGCTACTTGGAAGCTGTTTCCATGTGTCTATAGTGCTCTATGTAAAGAAAAACTTCATAATGTTTGTGCAAAATCTATCCTTAACAAGTTTCCAACTGTGTCCCCATGTTCTTGATGAAGCCCTTTTAAAGTAACAGACTCAATCCACTGTACTGATTCTGATTCCCTTCATAATTTTAAACACTTCAATCATGTCACCTCTTAATCTTCTTTTGCTTAAACTGAAAAGGCTCAACTCTTTTAATCTTTCTTAATAATTCTTCCCCTTTAGCCCTGAAATCAGCCCAGTTGCTCGTCTCTGGACTTTTACTAGCGCTGCTATGTCCTTCTGGTAGTATGGAGACCAAAACTGTACACAGTACACCAGATGAGACCTCATCAATGTGTTATAAAGTTTGAGCAGAACCTCCTTGGACTTGTACTGCACACATCAAGGCGCTATATAACCTGACATTCTGTTAGCCTTTGTCAAATAAACAGACAAATGCCACAGAAAAGGTTTGAGGCAGCCACCCATATACTTGAAATAAGGCTGCTAAGTAGGTTATTATATACAGTATTAGTCTTCTTAACGGCTTCTGAACACTGTCTGGTAGTTGATAGTAACGAGTCCACTACGAATCCTAAATCCTTCTCATAAGGTGTACTCTTGATTTTCAGATCTCCTTTTTTGTAATTAAAACTAACATTTTACTTCCTACATGTATTACTTTAAATTTACTGACATTAAATTTCCTCTGCCACAAATCTTCCCAAGCCTGTATGCTGTCTAAGCCCTTCTGTAATAATTTAACGGATTCCAAAATATCTGCCAATCCACCTGTCTTGTTATCATCTGCAAACTTAACCAGCTTGTTACTTATATTCCTATCTAAATCAATATGTTTTGTAACCTTGCATGCACAATTAAAAAATCGAAAAATGCTGCATTAGACTGCTTGGGTAATGTGTTTAGGGCTTCTGGGTATGTTAGCAGTTGGACGTGAACCTATGTGTAGACGGTTTCTAGGATCTATGGATCTTTTCATATTTCCATTCATCCATTTGTGGAACCTTTTTAATCCGATTATAGAGTCACACGGAAATTCATCTCAGCAATATTGGGCACAAGGTATAAACCGACGGGTTCAACTCTGCAGCGGGATATCAATTTTAATTCAGTAAGGGCCAGTTATGAGTCACCAAATAACCTATGGAGCACTTCTGGAAAGAATGGAATGTGGGGTGAAAACTGAGATACTTTCAGAAAATGAAATTAACTTGCAAATTCCACACAGTCAGTATTTGAACCCAGCACTTTGGAGCTGAGAGGCAGCAGCACTTCAAGTATTTCAGACATTTGTAAAAAACGGTTTCTTTGCTATTTAAAAATATTTCATTATAAAGTTAGATTGCTTGGATTCATGATTTGTGCAGTGTTCTTAATACTCCTTATGTGAACCTAAACATGGCCTTAAAAGTTTAATAAATGTATTGCTGGCCTGGCAAGGGGATGCAGGAAAATAAGGAGTTAGATACCATGCAATAGTAGTTTGTGGACCCGGTATAGTCTGTATTTGAAAAAAATAAAATAAAACTTCAAGTATCAATCTAGTTTTGATTTAACTTTATTTAATGTTCCTGGCTGCTATTCTCTCTTCCTAGTATACCAAGCTCTGCCTCTTTACTGGTCCCCCAATACACAATTAAAAACATATTTTAAGATCTTTGCCACTCATTTAAAACTTGACTATATGAACTTGTACGAAGCATGCTCAACAGCCACGACACAGGTATAATTAGTGCATACTTGTTAGGCTTTGCATTAATGTTCAGTGATGCAAGAATACATGGAAATGCCAGAGTAAGTTTTGCAAGTCGGTCTGCAGAACACTTGGAAGCCATTCCTGATACCAAACTGTTCTAAGAGTTGTTCATAAATGCAATTGAGGTACAATCGTCCTCATTTTTATTTTATCAGTTTAACATTATGGATCTGAATAACACTGTTTTATTTTTGTTGATGTTTTTGCAATATCCTTTGGCTTTAATAAAGTTTCTTTCTAATGGTTATTAAATTGTATTGTAGTATTTGTCACACTATTACAATGTCATTTTATTTGTTTGTTTCTCTGCTGTTCACTGCCTTTCAGGCCTTTTCCATATTCTTTACTGTTTCTATGCCTGTTGCAAGTTGTCATAATGATAACTAAAATGTATAAATTTCATGTTCCTTCAAGAAAGTTTTCTCATGCTAAAAAGCTTCTTATGTTCCTCCTGCCGCAGAGATTATTATTTCATTATCATTTATTTATAAAGTTCTATAATTAATTATTAGGAATCATTAATGTGTTATTTGCCATTTTGAACTCTTCTTTTCCAAGGGTTGCTAAGGGAGGATTATGGGAAGTTGAGCTATACTGATGTATTTATCTGCAAAGTTATTTAAACCCCCCCCCCGGGTATGTCCGGAAGATTGTCTAAATCTTAAATCTTGTTCTGTAGTTTGCTTTGTACTTCGGTTTCTCAGTTTATGACCTTGTGGTCGTTAGACTTACAAACTTCAGGTTTTATTTTGGGTTTGTTGTCTGTCTTAGATCTGTCTTTCTGGTTTTCCTGACTATGTACTTTCTTCATCTTTTTCCTGGTCCTGTCCCTTTCTGACACTGACAGTCTTGCTGGCAGTACGGTAGTCACATGACATGTACGTCATGTGACATGACACATATTTTACCTGTATATATAAGAAGGCGGCCCAGTACAACTGCAGTCCAAGTTTATATAAGTTTCAAATACAAATCTTTGTGTGTATAGTTATTTATTGAAAGGCTTTTCAGGAAAATGGTAGTGCTTGTTTTGTTTTGTAGCCTCTGAGTTTTTTGATTCACAAACTAAACTTTGATAATTGATTTAGACCTTTGCCTGACTATATAACTGCTCTCTTTCTTGTATCTTTTTCATTGTCTTCATTTCCTGATCAGTGAATTTAACATTTAGTCTTTTAAGTTGAGCTTCCTCCTCCTCACAACAGCGGGGGATCTTTAAAGCCACTCCTTTGGTAAAGGTCCAATATGGTAGAGATGTATGGGGAAAAGATATTTCAAAGGGTGGATGGGTTCCACTGGTCAAATCATAATATATAACCCCAAAAGAAAAATATCAGCAACAGAATCACTAGACTAGCAAAGGTTAAAAGTCTAAATTTGTCAGGGGTATCCCAGCACCAGCTCTCCCTCATTAAAAGCAGGCGTGGGAACTGCTTTGCAACACACTGCTCAATACAGAATGGCTATATATGTGCACTTTAAAAGGAATTTTAATCCAAGGGTGACAGCAGTGAAGCATATATGTTTAAAGGAATACATGATTTACCATTATCCAAAAGACAGTCTGACATGTAGATGGAAGTTCATACTCAGGAAAGGTGAGTTACTGTATATGTGGAAAAAATTTCCAGGAAGCAGAAGAGTATAAACAAAATTCAGACATGCAACAAGGTTAAAAATGTAGGTATACAAAATACCGGTAAGGATCAAGAATGCATAAGCACTAACAAAAATACTAAATCAAGGGGAGTTCTAGAAAGTGGCTGTTGCAAAGGCAAGAATGTGAATGTTCAAGCAAAGCCACAATCCTTGGTTATTTTTTTTATGCCCACAGCCCTTTCATCCGGGCCCAGGCCGTACGCCACACTGGCCAAACCACCAAACACCTTACCCAACACAGTATTACTTTAACAAATTAAGGTAACAAAATACACGTTTCAAAAAATAAAAAATAAAAGTCAAAAGTTTCAATAAACAATAATGTAAGAAATAAAAGATCAGCTAAACAATAAAGGTGAGGAATAAACTGAAACATTTATAAAAAAATCCTGAGAAGTAAGTGGACTCCTCAAAATGAGTGAAATTTTACAGTTGTATAAAGGATATCAAGTGTTATTTCAGATATTTAATCTTTCTATTATTCTAAACACTGCTTGCCCACTCATTACTCCTACTGCGCACATCCTCTCTTCATACCACTCTGTGACACTCTCAGTGCTGCTAACTCACCCTTCAATGCAGTTGGTTATAATGGTAAGGCAGAAAAGGAAATTAACTATGCAAGAATGTTGAATTTTAGATTGCGATAAAAAAAAAAACAGCAGCAAGAACTGATAGTGAATATCGAAAAAAGAAAATGAACAAAAATTAGCTGCATATAATTAAAATCAAGAACAAAGGGAATTGTCCAATAGGGCGGGGCAAACTCAGGGCAATGTGAATGGAGAGACGTGGCCAGCTCAGGGCAATGTGGGCATATCAGGCATCCAGTAGAAATTGAAAATTCATTTGGGATCAATGGTTGTGTGAGACAGATTGTAGGATTGTTTCTTGGTGCAAAAAGAATTGTTTGTGACTTAACATCAGCAAAGAGAAGAACGTTTTATTGACTTTCACTACACCAAAGAGCCTTTACGCCAGAAGCCTCGTGCATAACTCCATGTGTAGAATTCACACTAACACATGACATACGGACAAAAGCAGAAATGTGTGTATGCACAAAAAATCCAGATGCATAAATCTGTGCGTATGCCAGGTTTCTGTATAAAACCTAATTTTTCCCTGTGTACAAAGAAAGATCTATCTATTTATCTATCTATCTATGTGAAAGTAAGTTCATTATTTCAGATGACACAGACCAAGTGCACTGCAAAAACAGAGAAAAGAAGAGAAAAAGAACAGACATAGTAATGGTCAGTCAGACTAATTATTATAATTAATTAAAAGAAATATGAGAAAGAATTTGCAAGGTGTGATAAAGATATTCCAACCTTAATAAAAGTTATTAACAAATTAAGTTTCTTTCCTTTTGAATGGTAAATCATTACAGACTTTGGGAGCCTTATAGCTAAAGGCTGAACCTCCTAGACAAGTTTTATTTCTACTTGGAATTTTAAGTCTGCCTCTTGAGATTACAGTGTACACCCTGTAGTACAGCATTAACAAGTTCTCTGGACGGAGCTTAACTACTTATGGTGTTATATGTGAGAAGGAGGATTTTAAAATAAGCCTTAAACTTAACTGGAAGCCAGTATAATGGTTCAAAAGTTGAAATATATGGCCTTACATGTCTTACTACACTTATTTTATTGTAGTTTCAATTAACTGTGCACCATAAACCAAATGATTCAAACAGCTAGAAAATAATATGTTGTAATTATTCTGTATCAGAGATGAACATTTTAGCTGTCGAAGCTCTGACAGCTTAAGAAACCACCTTAGTTTCAGAGTATTTCTGAGACAGAGAAAGTGGGATTTTAAAAATTTACAAATGTAATGCCTGAAGTTTAAATATGTGACAAAGACAACATCTAAATTTCAGACTGATACAAGCAAACTAAATTGAAGCGTTTTGAGTTAAAGGTTTTCAGCATAGAATAACCAACCATCAAACTTTTTTTTTTTTTTACGGAATTTAAAGGTAAATGGTTGCCATTCACCCACTGTATATGAATAAAAAAAGTTAATGTATATAAATAAAATTGTAATGCTCTTTGTCAACTGTTTAAATATTTTGGCTTTGTTTGATGTTATTTATCCATTTTGCACACTAAGGACCTCATTTCAACCATCAGGTCATAACATGTCTGTTTGGTTGTTCACCAAACATTTTGCAAAATTTCATAAAATGCTGCATATAGGTTGCTGTTGGTCCAACTTAAAATATGTGGCATTTCAGATTTTTTATGGTAATGGGGGCCTGTGTAAAACTGTGTATTATTTTGAAATTGCTGTGTTGATCTTAATTAAATGTTACATGCATAAGAAAAATAAGCAATCCTAAAATCCAGGTTATTTGGTGTTTCAAAAATGTTGTCAGAAAGGGTGTTTGTATTGGGTTACAGTCAAAGTTCATAAACATTTGCATACAATACCATTGATATAACCTAAAATCCAGACTTTAAGGCCAACAAAAAATGGGGTTGTAATTGGGGGGAGGGGGCTGCACATAAAGAATAGAATTGTGTTATCATGCCAAAATGGTTTAGCTGATGATAATGGACAGTTTGACATTAAACTAGATTAAATATACTTTATTAATCCCAAGGGGAAATTCACATGCATTCTGCAGCAGAATCATAAAAAACAAAGATACAGACTTGGATGGATGGATGGATGGATGTATAGATAGAACTTTTAGAGTACTACCTGTATGTGGGAGGCAGGATTGAATTGCCTGAACGCAGTGGACAGCAAAGAACTCCATAGGAGCTTCGTAGCCCACCATGGTGGATGAGCTTTCAGCTAACAGACCTCCAAGAGAGCACCTCCTGGATAGGACAGAGGTGATTTTTCTTGATGGCATCCAGCTTTGTCACCATCCTTTTTTCCACAACAGCTTCCAGTGTGTCCACAGTTCGCCCTGTGATGGGTCAGCAGCAGAAAGAATATGATGTACAAAAAAAAACAAACATATTGTCTTAAAGGAAGTCTTAGTGTTAATTCAGAAATCTCAAATTAGGAAGAAAGTTCTGTCCATACTACCATTATAACTCAACTCTTTATATTTAAAGAGCCTTACAATGAGGAAGCATGATGCAGGGATATAAGGATAGGATGAAGTTGTTATACCGTATTTAAATGTTTTGTTGAAGAAAAAAACAAGAAACATCTTAAAATGATAGTATGATGATTGTGAAGATGCTAATAGTTCCAAGAACGGTTACATGAGAGCAGAGAAATTGCTAGTTATCACAAGGTATTGTAGATGATGGATAAATCACTAATATTTCAGCCAGCAGTGACAAAAGGGTCAACACTTTAATAGTAATTATTTGCTTTCTCACCTTAAATGATCATATACATATACCTAGGCAATGCCAGGTACTCTGGCTAGTTAATTATATAACTGTAAAAGTGTTATTTAGATAAAATAATAAAAACTTGTTAATTGAAAATCAAAAAAATAGTTAAGCTCCTAAGACTCTGTGTTATAATCCCATGTTGTAATTGGCAATCATTCCTTGAGTGGGGTGGCAGGGATAAGGTAAGTGCTTCACTTATAATTAAATTACAACTAGAAGAATTAAAATTAAATATTTAACTAAATAAAATGTACTAAAACTATAACTAGAATAGAGTATGCTATTGTTTGCATTGTGCATCAGTTGTTTTGTTGAAAAGTAGTTGTTAAATACATGAGCTGCATCAGCTTTTCATGTCTCTTTGGCTACAGTACTTGTGTAATTGTAGCTTTATAAAGAGCCTTCATCTTATTTTCTGCATTTCAGCAGTAAGTCACACATCTTTTTCCTATTTTTTTTTCTCTATTGCCATTATAATTTGTCCTTCTTGGAATTTGAAATATAAGTTCAATATACAAACCTTATGAAGTTGTAGACTACACAAAAACTCTTATTATTCACTGCGTATGTGTAAAACTTCACATTTATTTACACTGTTCTTCTGTCGCATCATATTGTATATTTCATATCTTTCCATGTCCATTTATTTTCCTAGAAGGCTGTTTGCTATTTCTGCCACACTAATGTCATCCGTGTAATATGAGTTTCTCTGAATCATTTTAACCCGTTCACAAGGACACAGGATCAAGTAGTGGTCCTTGTAAATCCCCACTTTTGACATCTCATTAACCAATAGGATGCATTAATATACAATTTTTGTGTAGGTCAAGTTTGTATATATGCAGTGAATTCAGAAATAATTTTTTACACATTTGGTTATGTTACAGCCTTTGTGCTGCAACACATAATTATCCATCCATTATCCAACCCGCTATATCCTAACTATAGGGTCACAGGGATCTGCTTGAGCCAATCCCAGCCAACACAGGGCACAAGGCAGGAAACAAACCCCAGGCAGGGTGCCAGTCCACCATAGGGCACACACATACACACACACTCATAGGGACAATTTAGAATCGCCAACGCACCTAACCTGCATGTCTTTGGACTGTGGGAGGAAACCGGAGTATCTGGAGAAAACCCACACAGACACGGGGAGAGCATGCAAACTCCACGCAGGGAGGACCCGGGAAGTCAACCCAGATCTCCTTACTGCGAGGCAGCAGCACTACCACTGCGCCACTGTGCCGCCTGTAACACATAATTATTTAAATTATTTTCCCCATATAGAGCAACATTCCATAACCCATAAAGACAAAGTGAAAGAAGGATTTTAGAAACTTTTGCAAATTTTCTAAAGATTAAAAACTAAAAAATCCCATTGACACAAGTATTCAGACCTTTTATTCAGTACTTAGTTGAAGCCCCTTCGGCAGCGATTAAAGCCTTCTTGGGTATCATGTGCCAAGCTTTGCACACCTGGATTTAGGGATTTTCTGCCATTCTTCTCTACAGATCCTCTCGAGCATTGTCAGGCTGAATGTAGACCATAGGAAGACAGCTGCTTTTAGGTTTCTCCAGAGATGTTCAATTGGTTTCAATTCTGGGCTCAAGAACATTCACAGAGTTGTCTCTAAGCCACTCCTGTGTTGGCATTGCTTTATACTTAGGGTCATTGTCTTGTTGGAAGTTGAACCTTTGGCCCAGTCTGAGGTACAGAGCATGCTGGTGCAAGTGTTGTTTAAGGATATGCCCATGCTTTGCTCCCTTCAGCTTTTCCTCAACCATGTCTAGTCTCTCAGTGTCTGCCTCTAAGAAACAACCCCGTGGGACGATGCTGCCACCACCATGCTTCACCGTTGGAATGGTATTGGGCAGGAGTTGAGCAGTGCCTAGTTTCCCCCAGACGTGGCGCTAATCTTGAAATAATGAGATGAGAGAATCTTTTTTTTGACAGTCTGAAGCTCTTTAGGTGGCTTTTTGCAAACTCCAAGCAGGCTTCCATTTGTCTTTTATTGAAAAGAGGCTTCTGTCTGCCACTCTGTCATAAAGCCCAGATATGTGAAATGTTACACTGGCAGTTGTCCTTCTGAAAGTTTCTCCTGTCTTTACACTGGTTCTCTGGAGCTCAGCCAGAGTGATCATCAGGTTCATTGTCACCTCTTTGACTAAGGCCCTTCTCCCACTCTTGCTCAGTTTGGCCAGGTGGCCATCTTTAGGATGAGTCATAGTTGTTCTGAATGTCCTTTGTTTAAGAATTATGGAGCCCACTGCACTCTTGCACACCTTCAATGCTGCAGAAATTTTTTGTAGCCTTCCCTAGATCTGTGCCTCAACATAATCCTGTCTCTAAACTCTGCAGGCAATTCCTTTGACTTCATGGCTTGGTTTTTGCTATTATACACATTGTCTACTGGGAGACCACCTATAGACTGGTGTGAGACTTTCCTGATCTTCAAAGAAGATGAAGAAATGATGATCAATAGAATGGGATGCACCTGAGCCAAATTTTAAGTGTCATAGCAAAGGATCAGAATACTTGTTTTATTTGTAAATTTGCAATAAATCACTATTTATTATTGAATACAATTATTTATTTGTAGTAAAATGTTACTAGCTTTGATGCTATTTTAGAAAAATGAAGTGGATAGGAATGGCAAGTGTTGTTGGGCTGCATTGCCTGTTCTCATCTAGATTGATCAGATCATCTAACGTTGTAAATTCCAGGTTTCATTTTGTCATTCTGGGGTAAAATTAATGTTTACGTGATGTGGGGGAAAAACTTATTTAGGTGATTTTAGCACAAGGCTGTAACATAGCAAAATGAAAAAGTGAAGGGGTCTGAATAATTTCTGACTCAACTGTATATCCAGAGGGGGTAGACATTACTTGTGTGTTAATCTACACTTAATCATGTGGGGTCAATTTAAAGTGACTAGTTAGCCTAACAAACACCGTATGTATTAGGACTGTGGAAACAAGTCAAAGCACATGAAGAAAACCCACGCAAATGCTGGAAGACATACAGACTCCACAGTGACAGTGACTAGGCCCGGTTTTGAGCCCATGACTTCGGTGAAGTGAGGCAGCATGTGCCTACTACAGGAACTTTCCAACCAATCATCTACTGTAAGGTCCCTGCCTTGGATCTGATGGAGTCAGGATAGTCTGTTGCTTTCATTACCCCAGATTTATTCATTTAGCTGTGTCTTATTTTTCAATATTGTGTTTTTGATTCATTAAACCAATTTGTCAATGTGTTATGTTTACAAGAGTAGAAGTGCAGTAATAGTTAACATGTTGTATTAAAACATCTAAAATATAAGTGAACGCTTTTTTTCCCATATTTTATTGTAATAACTCACAGGGAACCTCAACTTTGATTTAGTGTTTGTGAAATGTCACTAGAAAATGTGTGTACACAATTGTATATTTTGATTTAGGTTTCCCTGTTTTTTCAGCATATTTTAAACTAAGCTGAATTTATTCAAGGAATCCATTAAAACAGTATACCATTGCATCTTATATACAAAGTGGTCATTAAGGACAGCTGCTTCCAGTCTTATTTTCTAATGTTTAGAAAATGGCTAAGCTGAATGATTCATTTTGTTCTCATGTGGCTAGCTTTTCGTCTTTTCTTGATGTCCGTTTTTATTTGCATTATATTTTTTTCTCTAGACTTTTACTTTGTCTTCAGTTAAGTTATATCATTTAACAATTTGGAGTAGAAATGGAAAAATGATTTCCAAATTTTGAAAACATTAAGTTTTATAATAAGAAAAGGCAATGGAGGAATAAGTAAATAACTCACAATAAAACATTCTACTTGCTATTCTTGTTTTTCGTTAGCTCCTAACTAACTTGACGGGGTGGCTTCCTCTCTTGCCCACTGAGCTGCAGCTCTGTTTTTTCTTTCATAAATTCCCCGACCTATTTACTTCTTTGCATGTAGGCTTTTGCCCCATTTCACCTAGTTTTACCAAGACCCCAAGCTTAAAGCCGAATGCAGATAATCTAAATCCTCAGACATGTTCCCTAGCTTCAAGAAATTGCCTAATTTTTACTCACAACAAACCCCAAATAGAAATGCTAAATATTACATGTTTCTATGGTGTAACATTGAAATGTGGAAAAAAAAATCTAACAGGGCTAAATACTTTCACTTTAACGTAATATTTTGTTGTAATTCTGTCTTCAACTTAAGGTACTTACTTCGATTAAGGAAGATGGAAATTTTGAGTTAGACAGATAGAAGTTTTGCGGAAAGGAAGTCCAAAGTTTAGAGTTAAGGTAGTTACTGTACACTCACTGATGATAGCACCAGAGAGTGGTGATGTGCTGCTTATTGAATGGGATATACAAGCAACAATTTCACTGAACCTATGAATTTAGGCGTAATTGGGCAGTAACCATATTATGATGTCACCCAGGGTTACTTTTACAATTATTTCCAACATCAAGTTTTTGGTTAATGAACGCTTTAAGCAGTTCCTGGAGGTGCTCATATATTGTATCTTCCTTTGTGTATTTTTTAGTGTTTTTAGTGCATATAAAGGCAGGCACTAGGGAACTGAGCAGTGAGACCTTTATTCTGGCACTTGAAGAAGCAGTATTGAAGCTTTATTCAAACACACAGCAAACTTGGCAACTTATTAATTGTCTTTCTCCTGCGGTGGTTCCTTCAGCTTGAAAGATCTTGAAGATGTCTTCTTTGGAGCATTCAGTTGAAGGGAGGCAGGAGCAGTGGCTGGAGCAGAGCCACAGGCAGTCCAGACTGGGCAAAGCTGTTTGGGTACCCATCTTGTGTAAACTTTGCGGTACACCAAGTTGTCATTATGTATGGCATATACAAATCCACAGCTAATATCCAAATGTGCAGCAGCACTGGACAATGTAATCCATCGGTGTTCACTGATGCAGGTGTTTGCCACGTCAACATGGGCTTGTGTGTGTGATGTTGATTCACACCAGACATCTTAAAAATATGGCTGAGCTGAAACACTTCTATAAGGAAGAATGGTCCAAAATTCCTCTTGAATGATGTGCGGGTCTTATCAGCAGCTACTAGAAGAGCTTGTTAGAAGTTATTGCTGCCATAAGAGGTTCAGCCAAATATTAAATCCACCATTTTCCACAACACACTGTGAATGTTTGATGGGTTTGTTAATGAAAGATTATAATTGTGTGTTATTAGTATAAGCATATTATATTTGTCTATACTTGTGACATAGGTGAAGATCGAATCACATTTTATAACCAATTAATGCAGAAACCAGGTAATTTAAAAGGTTTATATCATTTTTCTTCCCGCTGTAAATCATCTTCTTTTCATTTTTTTTGTCCTCCTTATACTTGTTATTCTGGCACATAGCAAATATATTCCATTTATATTCATTTGTACAAATTATGTAGAGATTTCCTGTATTACAAGTTTTTAGCTGTGATACAGGAGGCTTTTGCTAACTCTGTGTCCAGCTGTAGTCCTGAATAGGCTTTCTTTTGCCAAGGATACATAGCCAAAAAAATCATGGCTGCCAACTGGTTGTAAATTCCCAGGCGGTCTGTTGAAACAAACTAAAATTGGAAGTATCTGTAAAGTCTGTGAGAACATATTGTGCAGATGCAAATAAACTGCAGATTAAATCCATTCATGTACTTTTTAAGTTTTATATAGAGTATTATCTTCTGTACTTTGAATCTGTAAGTCAATTAATTTGTTAATTATTCTTTCTTTGGCTAATGATTTTGAGTAAAAATCATGAAATTATCTATAGTGATCTACTGCATTACTGTGATTTTACTCAGAGATCAAGTATTAACAGACCTTGTACTGATTTGAACAACCAGAGCTCTCCATGTACTGCATCTACTCGTATGATCTTCAGTTTCCATGACAACACGTTCTTGTCACCAACCAGATCACCACTCCACTGTAGGCCTGCACTTAGTCTTGAAGCTTTGTGGTCTCGTGTTCTTGGGCGTGTTGTCATTTCTTTGTTATGTTTTGGTGTTTAATTTCAACTGGTTCAGCCCTCATGTGAGGTATTACTCATTTGTGCACTTGTGTTTTGCTTAACGTGCAGTTTAGGCTCAGTGGAAATGCAGATGGTAAACAAAATGAAACATTGTGATTAATTGAACTGTGGCCATTACAACATGCTTTATTGTGTAAGAAATACAGTATAAGGAAATATACTTGCAGGGGTCCATGGCGAATCAGAAAGGTGCAGTATTTTGTCTTAAAACAGTGCTGTCTTTGACACTGTGTGTGTTTAGGTATGCGTGTGAGAAAATGGGTGCCATGGAGTGCTTAATGTTGGAGTTGACTGGTTGATTATGCACGTGTACAAGCGTAATCAGCGAAGCCATCCCTCAGTAGTGCTCTGTGGATCATTAAGAAATCACCTGCACCCACATGCCTTTAAAGAGTAGGCCTGAAAAAATGGCTAAAGAGAAGAAAACCAGAGGAACGAGACTGTTGAAAGGAGAAAGGTTGGTGGAGCTGTGATGAAAGTCAGACTGAAGACCATGTTTGTCTGTGTCTCAGCCTTGCTGAGCAAGCCTTGAGAAAGACAGAGAGAGGAGCACTGTGGACAAGATGGAAGGGAGTGGATTCTGACTCTGATTTTATTCCTGGTTTTTACTTATTTATTGAATGTAACTATTTATTCATTTCAAATTCCTAATAGTACTATTGGCACTATTTGTTTATGAACTGTTATTTATTGAAGATTTTGAACTGCACCACACTTTTTGGACTCTGCTTGTTGCCTTTTGTATAAAATACGCTTTGCACTTTTCTTGTTTTTTCACTTGCCCTAGCCCACCGTCAGTTACAAACTACTGATGCTCCTTTTGAACTGGTGATGATCATAGCTGTGAGCACAGAGCATCACGATACCACTGAGGAAAGATCATTAATTTCTAGTGGTAAAATATATGCTTTACAAATATAACTGGCTAATTTGCTCCTAAGTGCTTCCTGTTTGCATCTTGAATACACCTCAGGCTTTTTCCACAGTTTCACTGGAATGCTTTTGGAAGCACCAGTTTGATCTTATTGAAATTTTCTATTTTCAGTACTAGAAAGAATGAGGTTTCTTCACAAGTGAGAGTGGAAAATGGCTGTTTATAGTAAAGATGTTTATAGTATACGCTTGCTGGGATACTGTCTCCTGATACTTGCCTTCTGCAGCTTAGTCTTTTTTTTCAGACTGGCGACCCTTAGGGTGATAGTAATGCTGCAAAATGTGTTCTGTGGTACAGTATAGAGTATAAGTACAATATTTCCTTTTAAATTATCCAGTTTTCAAGTCATAGTATATGCCTGTTGTGGACCACCAGGGGTCATATGGCTCCCCCTACCCTGACACAGACAGACTGAGACGCAAGGCTTGACAGAGAACACACCTTTATTTAAGTGAGGAAGCATTTTCTTTTGCTCCCCACTTCAAAGCAGAGTCCAAAGCACCAAACAATATAACACACAGTCCTTTTCTCTTGTCTCTCTCTCTCTTAGTTCTCCACTCCTCTTTCCACAAGCTTTGTCCTCCTTCCGACTCTGGCTCTCCGATTATTGGTGAGGCAGCTCATTTTATAGTGCACCTGGAAGTGCTTCAGGTGTTTCTTTACCTTCTTCCGGCTGTGCTTCTGGGTGTGTGGAAGTGGTGCCACTCAGCTGTACTTGCAGCACCCACCTGCCCACGCCCACAGAACCCAACAGGGCTGCTCCAAACTACAATTCCAGCATGTCCTGCAGGGATCCGAGGTGCTGTAGCAACCCAGGGGTGCTACCCACTACCATCTTAGGGAAGATAATGTCCCAAATATGGTCTCTCCCTTGGTCCTTCCACCCAGTTGGCATCTTGGCTAGGTAATGGCCCTGGCCATCCGTCACACTATATTGAAGACAAAAACTTGGCTTTAAAGGGTGGCCTCCAAAAAGACCTTAAACCAGACGAGGACCTTCACTGGCCTGCCTAAAGATAAACCTCAGCTCTGGTAGCCTGACCCCAAAATCAACTGGTAGGTTTTGTCGTGCATAGGTCCAAATTAGGGGACTGGCTTTTAAAGTTAAAAAATATTGTAAATGTTCAAGGGAGAGGATAAACCTATAAAACCTCTGGCTTGTGAAGGCAAGGCCCACAAGTAATCTTTGTAAATAAAGGAATAATTTAAATAAACAACAGAAAATCAAAAATAAGAAAGGTAAGTCAAATAAAAATAAGTCAAAAGGATTTACTTAAAAAGTTCACCCAAAGCTAACAAGTTCACATCATAATCTAATTATCAGTATCCCCAAAAAAAATGCAAAAATTCATAAACCAGAAAAAACCCAAACAGTACGTACAGTGAACTACACTGTACAACTACAATGAATCTCTGCTGGGATCATCTCTTCCAGAAGAATATAAAAGCAGAGGGCAGGTCCTGCCACAGGGTGGACCCGCCTTGAAGAGTGCTTCACCCAGAGGGCTGTTAGATCATGTACAACAGTTATGGACTGAATGGCCCATTTTCATCAAAATATTTCTATTGTGGCGGCATGGTGGCGCAGTGGTAGCGCTGCTGCCTTGCAGTTAGGAGACCTGGGTTCGCTTCCCGGGTCCTCCCTGTGTGGCGTTTGCATGTTCTCCCTGTGTCTGCGTGGGTTTCCTCCCACAGTCCAAAGACATGCAGGTTAGGTGGATTGGCGATTCTAAATTGGCCTTGGTGTGTGGGTGTGTTTGTGTGTGTCCTGCGGTGGGTTGGCACCCTGCCCGGGATTGGTTCCTGCCTTGTGCCCTGTGTTGGCTGGGATTGGCTCCAGAAGACCCCTGTGACCCTGTGTTCGGATTCAGCGGGTTGGAAAATGGATGGATGGATGGATGGATATTTCTATTGTTGTGGCGTTGTATTTTTTCTTATTTTCTCTTTATAGCAGCTCCTTCGAAGAAGTTTTTTTTTTTTTTTACCTGGTGGTCTCACTTGTAGTTAGCTGGTAGACATCTGGTGCACAGCTCTCCGTTGTGCTCTTTTCTGGGATGCTGCGTCCAAGTGGGAGCTGCAGGGAGACTGGATGTTTAGTTTTTATTGGGCTGGTTTGTGAAGTGCATGTGTGGGCACCTAACACAGATTTAAATGAAGATATGCCTAATGAAATACTGTAGATGAATTCATGCATGTGCATGTGAAAGGGGCTTTGGAGTTCACTTAAGTATCAGTTGATGCACCAGGATTATTTTTTAAAAGGTGGGAGTGTGCTTGAGGAGCCATTCTATGACTGAATGGAGCTGCTAGGAACCAGTGTGCTGACGTAACAAAGTCCATTTGCACGCTCTGAATGGCCATTAAAATGAGAGAGTTGCAAAGGTTAGTGATCAGAACTGACGATTTGGCTAGAGCTCTTAAATATTTTTATTTTTTTGAAATTTTTTCTTTTTTACACTTTCAACCCTGTGTATGTACAACATTGAATTTGGGTGACATTGTAAAATTATTTAATGTGCAAGTTTTTAAAGAACACCATGTCACCATTTTAATAATGCTTATTTACCATTACACCTATTTATGACAGTAGTTCTCAAGTTCACTCTTGGTGGTCCTCTGTGGCTCCAGATTTTTGTTTAACCAGTTTCTCAATCACTCAGTCATTTTTGCCTTTAATTGATCTCATTGTTTAATTAGCTGATCCATTTTTTATTCTATTTTTCCTTTACAAAATAGTAGTATTAGATTTAGACTTGCATAAAATGAATTCATGTTTTTATTTTTTTCTGTACCTTTACATGCTATCTTTGTTTTGTTATTGTTGGAGTCACTTCTTCTGTGGAGTTTTCTTTCTTAGTTGTATCTGAATACAGAAAAATGATATTGGGCAGAGTGAACACCAGCACAAATGACTCTGAAAGGAGCAGTGTTACTTACTTGTAGGCTTACTAATAAGTCATTTTCTAGTTAACAGGAACGTTAACAGATAAAAAAAAAACTGAAAAGGAAAAAGAGTAACACCTCTTACCCTTCATTCAAGAAAAATATAGCATAAACGGTTTGTAATTTTTGGATGGATAAAAAAAAACATAGAATGTGTGAATGAAGGCAATAGTCCAATTAAGAGAAGAAATGGTTTGAGAGAAAAACCTGCAGCCACAAGGGGACCCCCAGCACTCAACTTGAGAAGCACTGATTTAGGGGTGCGTGGTATGGCCACAAATGTATATCACGATATAAATAAAAATGATCGTGGTTATGACATATGTAACGGTATATGCTTATACTGTTCAGACTGAATCCAGTTTAGGTGCTTCTGTTGGACTAATTTTATAGGTTAACAGTAGGTAGTTCTACTGTGATGTTTCTTTTCATAGGAACCATTTTAACCAACCAAAGTAATAAAATGAATTATTATTTTTATTATTTATATAGCACCTTTCCCATGCGCAAAGCACTTCACGGATTTCAGAACGAATAACCAAAAAAAAGTAAAAAAGATGAAATGCATAACATTAGATACCAAATGGTAGCGTAAAATAAAACCAGTATGATGGCCAGAGACCTTTGAGAGATGCCTCATGCAAGTAGCAGTTTCCTAATACAGGCAACATATGGCACACTTCCAAGACCAGTGAACACCATGGAGGAGAGGTGCAACCTGTGTGGGGTGGTGGAAGCATGCCTGCAATACACTTTGTCTGGATGAAAAACTGATACAAGGACAGTTCAGATGGTGCCATGACCAGGTGCTGAGGAAGCTGGCAGAGATTGTGGAGCCTGTAACACTCAGGCTAAACACCAGTTCTCAGAACCAACACAAATAACGTATCCAGTTTGTGCCTTCAGGTATGTCAGCACTGAGAGCTGCCACAAATCATACAAGTTCAATCTGGGCCTAAGGAAAGGAATAGTGAATGAAAGTAGACTTAAACCAGTAATGAAGTTCCCCACTGGGATTTGTACAATGGCCTTGAGACCTGACATTGTCATCTGGCCAGTGCAACAAAAGGAAATTGTGTTGGTGAAAGCAACAGTCCCCTGGGATGAAACCAGGGAGACAGCATACGGGAAGAAGAAGGCCAGTTACACCGAGCTGGTGAGCAAATGCAGGGAGAGTGTCTGGAAGGCATCAGCTAGACAGGTTTGAGGGTAAGCTGAATGGAGCAAAGAATAGAGATAATCGCAATGGAAACCTGCCCCACAGTGCTCTGGACCTCAGACTGGGCCGAAGATTCACCTTCCAATAGGATAATGACCCTAAGCACAAAGCATAGACAGCACTGGAGTGATTTATGGACAACTCTGGGAATATCCTTGAGTTGGCCAGACTTAAATCCAATCAAACATTTCTGGAGAGACCTGAAAACTGCTGTCCACCTATCTTGAGAGGATCTTCAGAGAAGTCTAGCAGAAAATACCCAAATCCAGGTATACAAAGCTTGTCATATCTTAACCCGATAAGAGTTTAGACTGCTTCAACTAAGTACTGAGATTTCAGTTTTAATACATTTTCAAAATTTCCAGTATCATGTTTTCACTTTGTCATTCTGGGGTATTGGGCATTGCTTAATGTGGGGAAAAAATCAATTTTAAAAGATTTTAGCACAAGGCTACAACATAGCAGAATCTGAAAAAAATGACAGGGTCCAAATACTTCCTGACTCCAGTGTATGCAATGTAAAATGTAAAATGCTGTATTACATACTTTATTTGTGTGGCCTGACCATTAGTAAGCCACTTCACTTGCCTATGCTAGTAACCATTGTAATCCATCCTCATATTGTAAGTTGGCTTGAATTACGAAGATCAATAATATATGTCATGTCATTTTCTAACCAGCTTAATCCAGACCAAGGTGCTGGACCCTATCCCAGCTAGCATAGCGTTCAAGGCAGGAAAACTCTGGACAGGTCATCAGCCCATGATTGTAGAAGGCATTCCCAAGCCATCCCCAAACACAGAGAAGGGTTTGTTTTATAGGGAAGGTGCAATACAACAGAGCGAATATAAACTACAGTAAAAGAGTAACATAAAAAAGCTACACCATTCCCCGTCTGGTCTACCTGTATAGACAGAGCCCCTGTCTAGCACCTTGTGCGCTTGATCCATTTACCTATGGTGTCACATTTCCTGCTCACCATCAGCTAATACTCCTTTCAAACACCTTGGCGTCTACTTCCACCCTTGCCAAATGTTTACTTATGGACTTCAAGCTTAACAGCAATATGTTTTGAAGAGGCTTTTAAGCCCCAACCATGAACTCCTTTTTGATGTCTGGGATGTCATATAGAAGCCCTGGGGCTCTACGCCTAAAGCCTCTGTAGTAGGCTTGGGTGCTAATGCATTACTTTGTCACAACCATAGAAACAAAGTGATGAGCCCCAACCAAGTAATTGGTATTTTCAAAGAACCTGCATGCACTGTACACACTGCCTGGGCATCCACAAATGCCTTCTAGTAACTTGGAGGAATTGTGCAATGTTACTAGGAGATTCCTAATTCAGGATTTTTTAGTACCCTGTTTCACTATTTAGCAACAGTTGGTGTGACTGATCAAGCTCCTGTCAAATATGTCAAAAGGGTTCACACTAAACTGCACACTTTTAACATTATATAGTCTTTTACAACTTACAAATTGTTGCATTTAGCCATTGAACCACATATGCTTTAATCCAGATTAGAATCACTATCAGATAAGACAGTAGCACATCAGGTTCTTTCAGTTAAGCTTATTAAAAAATTGACATGCAATAATAGGATCAGTCAGAATCTTCTAGGTGGAGCACATGAAGACTTATTGCTATGAGCAGCATTAATTCAGCAAATGAGGGTAGAATGAAAGTTAATATTCATTAAGCACTATGTGAAAGGTGCCATGGTGGCACTATGGTTAGAGCTGCTTCTTCACAGATTTAGCATCCTAGAGTCAAATCCTTTGTGTGGCTGTTGTCTAAATAGGGTTTGCTTTGTCTATTTGTGTCTGCTACCTTTACCTCCAGGTACTTTAGAATTCTTCCCATTTCCTGTGAGAAGTCAAGCAAAATGACACCTTTTATTGGCTAACTAAAAAGATTACAATATGCAAGCTTTCGAGGCAACTCAGGATGCTTCTTCAGGCAAGATGAAGGGGCCTGAGTTGCCTCGAAAGCTTGCATATTGTAATCTTTTTAGTTAGCCAATAAAAGGTGACATTTCACTACATTCATAATGGCTAACACGGTACAACACCCTAGTACTGTACTTCACATATCCAGTAAACTGTGAATATTAGCTTAATTGTCTGCTCTTAATTGGCCTGGTGTGACTGTAAATGACGTTGGTGTGTGAGTTGTGCCCTGTCTAGATCTGGTTCCTGCCTTGTGCCCAGTGCTGGAGATACTTTACAGCCCCCTGCAAACCTGACCATCTAAGTTGGGCTGAGAATGTTGTTTTACGTAAACTTAAAGTGATCAGTTGACCTTAGGAAATTACAGTTAGATGTCTTCAGTTACGTTTCCTAATTTACAGTTAAAAAAAAAAAATAAACTCAACTTTGGCACAAAAACAGACACAAAAGAAATAATGCCTGTAGAAAGACGGATTGATGAGGCTTCAACACCCCAAAAGCACACTTCAGCAGGATCTCTGTCTCTGTTGAGAATCAGGTTCAGAATGAACATCTCTTTCTGGGGACCTCCTATTTTTATGGAGTCTAGGGTGGGGGGGCGGAACCTTTTCTGGGTGTTGTGGGTGGATCCAGGCATGGTCCTGGCATGTCTCCCTGGAACTGTGCTGGTGGAAATGAACTGGTTACCACCAGTGCACTGTTTCTCTCTAAGGTGGTATTGCTTACCTTTTCGGAGCCTGGAATGTGGCTCCCAGGTGCACATGCATGAGAATGTATATTGCTTCATTTTTACTGCTGGCCATATTGTGGATCTGTTATTTGGACAGGTCATCTCTCTTTTGTCAAAATTCTGAGGATCTTAAATTCAGAGCTCTTTCTCGATGCCCTGCCTAACTGGTTATCTACAGTGCATCCGGAAAGTATTCACAGCGCATCACTTGTTCCACATTTTATGTTACAGCCTTATTCCAAAATGGATTAAATTCATTTTTTTCCTCAGAATTCTACACACAACACCCCATAATGACAACATGAAAAAAGTTTACTTGAGGTTTTTGGAAATTTATTAAAAATAAAAAATAAGGCTGTAACATAACAAAATGTGGAAAAGGTGATGCACTGTGAATACTTTCCGGATGCAATGTATCTGTATATTTTATGCCTAATGTGTTATGTACAGTATCAGATTGCTGGTAAATAACACATTAAGCAAAAATTAGATTAGATTAGATTAGATAGATAGATAGATAGATAGATAGAATTTTATTTGTACACTTCTTTAAGTGTTCCTTAAAAGTTATGGAATATCTTAATCTTTGTCTGTATAACACCTTTCATTTCTAACTGACTTTAGGTAGAGGAAGCAGTTACCCAACAAGAAGCATGAATGTGTGTCCATCAGCATAGCCTGTGTTGGAAAATATAAGCAGCAACTGATTTTAATTTTTGCTTACTCCTAACTTTTGTTTTTTATTGATTTTTTATGGACCCATCTGTTCACCTTAATTAAAGGCACACACATCAAACGCCTACTTACGTAACCATTTGGAATTTAGAATATATTGGCAGCATAGATACTTTTCAGTAGTCTGTGGGAGACATGCAATAACAAATCTCATTGTACTGTGTAGAGTCGACAACAATATTGAACCTGAACTTATTGGAACTAGTTATATTCTAATTACCAACTATAGACATTGCAGGAATTCATGCTGATATTACAGACTGCAGTTTTGGAGATCCATCCGTCTATCTTCCTTAATAATTTGTGCACATAGGAGTCTTTTCCAAAAGCATAGATATTTGGGAATGCAATGATGAACAACTGCCTGTTTTTCGCAGGACACATAGATGTACTCACATGGACATGTTTGGGAAACCCTTTAATGAATACATGGATTGTTTTTTACGGTCTCTTTATACATGTTGTTTTTCATTCACTTGCATGGATGTCCTTGTTTTGAGCCAAGCAAGTTAGGCATACTAATAATAGTTAATTTTTAAACAGGCCTGTAATTGATTTGATTGACTAAAGTAAAATAAGTTATATAGTATAGTGTTTTACAGTATATCCTTGTTATCTGTCGATTCTGTTTCTGTGGATTGCTGATCTGTTATTATAAAAATGTAACTCCTTTTGCAAAACCCATGGTGTATTTGTGCCCATATGCAGATAAGGTCCCCGCTGTGGGCCACGGGATATAGCAAAGACAGACATCATGGTGTTATATTTGTGGCCATGCACTGCAGAAAAAAGAAAAAAAAAACTCAGAGAGGCCTATTGCACATGAGGGACATGTAGGATTGAGTAACAACATTTGCTACACTAAACAAATAAACATTTGTCAACCCTGGCACCAAGAGATTTGGGTAAGCTGTTGAATCCCATTCATGATGCGGACTGGGGCCTGAAATTTTACCTCAAGAATGAGAACTTCCTAGTAAGTACCAGTCATAAGCTTGCACTGATTAAGTTCCTTCCCCTTTCACACCACCTGTTGTTAGCACTGGTTGGATGGTTTAGTAAGGTCCTCAGATCAGCTCAGCTGCGTTTGCTCTAGGCCTCTGGCACAGTGCCTAAAAGATGATCTAACCTGATATAGAGGAAGAAAAGTTCCATAACAAGGTTTCCGTACATTAACCTGTGGAGAACCATTACCAAGTTCCTAAGGCTGTGAGCAGGGGTCACCCTCTCCCCCCCATCAGTTTTCCCCCCTCAGTTGGAACCTAACATAATTTTTCCCACAGGGTCAATGCTTCAGTATCCACATTTTCAGTATTTGCAGGGTTTTTCAGGAATGTAACCCTCTCAGATAATGAATAACCCTCTCAGATGAATGGAGGCACTGCCATTTAATACCATTATACTTTTTTTCCTTTGAGAATATAAAACCAACTTATTTTTTTTAATCCTATGTCATCCAAAATCAAATTGATAAAAGCCATAATAAATTTTAACATGAGTATAAGCCAAGGTACTTTAAGTAAATACACATATTCAGGGTCTTTCTTATGATTATTATGGCACCCCAGGAATATTGTACATTATGAACAGGGTGCTACAAATATATACTCTGTATTTGAATTTATTAGTCAATCTTTATTTCATGTAGATCTCTTCATAGAGTGCATCATCCCAAGGCACGGTTATTTTGTACTTTGTCCCATGTTTTCTGGCCTCCCCATCAGTGACAACCTGTTAGGGTCTCTTCTCAGCCTTTGGAGTAGCTCCATGGTTTTGACAGGTATCACCATTAGAAGTTAATGGTCTCTCTGTACATTTGTCTTGTTGATCTCACAATATGCCTGTTTGGATCCAGCTGACTACACCATTTGTTACTAGGGATGTCAAAAAATTGAAATACTGATATGTATTGATTTTAACATTTCAAGATTACTTCAGTACACATTTTTCATGGTATTGATTCTACTGCATACATTACGAATGCACTTCCAGATCGCTCTGGCTGTTGACAGTTGAGCCTCATAGGTTCTCAAATGCCAGTGTTGGTGTCATAGCCCCATTTCCACCTACTTGTAGGTATTAATAAGATAGCAAATTCAGTGGCATCAGAGCATTCACCAACACGCTTAACTGATAAAGAGGGCAGCCGGAGTGGCACTTGGAAATACTTCAGCTTTGTAACAAATGGGGATGGAAAACCGCATTATATATAAGCACTAGCAAAATACCCGCGCTTCGCAGCGGAGAAGTAGTGTGTTAAAGAAGTAAAGAAAAAGAAAAGGAAACATTTTGACAATAACTTAACATGATTGTCAATGTAATTGTTTTGTCACTGTTATGAGTGTTGCTGTCATATATATATATATATATATAGCAAAATACCCACGCTTCACAGCGGAGAAGTCGTGTGTTAAAGAAGTTATGAAAAAGAAAAGGAAACATTTTAAAAATAACCTAACATGATTGTCAAAGTAATTATTTTGTGTATTTGGCGGCAGCGTCACAAAGCTGTTTTCGTCTAGCTGCATCAGAAAATGTAGCACGACATCTGACACGCCTCCTTTTTAGTGTTTTCTCACAGCTTGGATTGCTGCTGTCATAATCGGTTTGAGTCTACATATATATATATATATATATATATATACACATACATATATATATATACACATACATATCTTCATATATACAGTATATACATATCTATATACATATCTACATATACACATATAAATATATATACACATATATATATACATACCTATCTACTATCTCCCTTGCACTCAGTGACCAAAGCTATACACACACATATAGATACATACATATACCTGTGTGTATATATATATATATATATATATATATATATATATATATACATACACCTATCTACATTATATATACACACACAAATTATATATATGTGTGTGTGAATGTGTGTGTATGTATGTATGTGTGTGTATATATAATGTAGATAGGTGTGTGTGTGTATGTATATATATATATATATACATACACACAGGTATATGTATGTGTCTATATGTGTGTGTATAGCTTTGGTCACTGAGTGCAAGGGAAAAAAAATAAAATGTAGTCTATAAGTTATTAAATAGTAAAACATTAACGTTTTAAGAAGTAAAGCTACATTGAGCACTACTGGAGTGGTTTCGGGTAAACTACATTTTAAAGACGGTATAACAGAAGAGGTAAGTAGTACTAACAGCAGCTAAAATGTATATGGATCATCTCTCGGTAGTAGATCCCTTTTGAAAGGCGTTACACGACGGCTGTGGTATAGAAATTACATTTTCTATGTGAACGTCCAAATTTCTGCCTCTGGTAATGTGCCTTACCGGCATTACCAGCAATTAAAGAAAATTAGTTTTGTGTCCTCTGCAGTGTTGAGAGAGAAAGGCTTTGGTTTGGGATAAAAGGAAAAAAGGTGTAAAGAAAGGGAAGTTGCCTTTTTCTCTTATATAGTATAGAGAGATGTCTTCGCTGACGATATGAGCGCCTTTTGGGGACTGTCGCATTGGGTCTCGTGTAGACTGGTGAGACGTCCCTGCCATTAACCGGCTGGGATGGCACTGTCGGTCCTCCACTCCTGTGTCTTCCGCGACCTCATAATCGTATACGTGCAAAAGAAAGTGTGAAGCGCCTTAATATTAGTTTGCCGCGGTCTAGAAAAGGGATCCCGTGTTTGCAGTTGTCTGGGCTATAGCTCAGGGGAAGGAGGAAAAAATTAAAAGTACTCACTTTGACTTAAGGCAGAAGCGCAGTCAGCGTCTCAAAGGCCGGCACAGCTATGCGCGCGCGCCGGCTGCTCGACTTTTGCAGGGCAGGAGACGCCACTTTTTGCAGACACGTTCACGTGATCAAACGTCTCTGCGCTCTTTGGAGGTCTTATATATATATATATATATATATATAGGAAGAAAGGAAACTTGCCTTTTTCTTTCATATAGTGTAGAGAGAGGTCTTCGCTGACGATATGAGCGTCACGGTGGGTCTTGTGTAGACTGGAGAGACGGCCCTGCCATTAACTGGCCATTAACTGTCGGTCCTCCACTCCTGTGCGTGTCTTCATAATCCGACCTGACGACCTCATAATCGTATACGTGTAAAAGAAAGTGCTAAGCGCCTTAATATTAGTTTGCTGCGGTCCAGAAATGGTATCCCGTATATACAGTTGTCTGGGCTATAGCTCATGGGAAGGAGGAAAAAAATTAAAAGTGTTTACTTTTACTTAAGGCAGAAGCGCAGTCAGCGTCTCAAAGGCCGGCACAGCTACGCACTGTGCGCGCGCGCCGGCTGCCCGACTTTTGTAGTATTTTTGAAGTGCGGGAAGCGACACTTTTTGCAGACAAGTTCATGTTATCAAAAGTCTCCACGCTCTTTAGAGGTCTTGCTTTCTCTGCGTACTGCGTTCATAGTCAGTTCACGTGAGCCACTTGGAGTACATGCATCGAAACTTCTGAGC
This sequence comes from Polypterus bichir lapradei, assembly GCA_026402145.1. Taxonomy (NCBI): domain Eukaryota; kingdom Metazoa; phylum Chordata; class Cladistia; order Polypteriformes; family Polypteridae; genus Polypterus; species Polypterus bichir. The sequence goes on along the minus strand of JANRMT010062835.1, from coordinate 29,776,538 downwards.
TGTGCCTGTGCTATCTCGTGCGATCTCGCGATGTCCACGGCTTTATTTAATGTTAGCTAAGACCCGGCACTCAAAAGTTTCTCACTACAGCAATTTTAACTCCATTACAAAGTGATCCAAAGTCTCGTTTATACCTCGTGTCTTCTCATTAAACTTGTATCTCGCGAATAAAGTATTCAGCTTTTTTCTTCAGCGCTCTTTGGGAGCTCTTCCTTCTTTTCTACGTATTGCGGTCACAGTCAGTTCACGTAATTACGTGGGAGGTGTGATGATGTAACACGCAGCTCCGCCCCCCACGGCCGTCGAGCTAACGTCCATTACAGTATATACATACACACACACACCTTCCAGCACAAACAGCTTCCAGTTATGACCATTATGCGTAGAATTTCGAAATGAAACCTGCCCAACTTTTGTAAGTAAGCTGTAAGGAATGAGCCTGCCAAATTTCAGCCTTCTACCTACACGGGAAGTTGGAGAATTAGTGATGAGTCAGTGAGTGAGTGAGTGAGTGAGGGCTTTGCCTTTTATCTATACTAATAAAAGGCAAAGCCCTCACTGACTCACTTACTCACAAAAGGCAAAGCCCTCACTGACTCACTTACTCACTCACTCATTCACTCACTCACTCACTCACTCACTCACTCACTCACTGACTCACTCACTCACTCACTCACTCACTCAGGACTTCGGTAACATTAAATACAGCCATGGACATAGCACGAGATGGCACCAGCACAGCTGGGAACCTTCGATGCATGTACACCGAGCGGCTCACGTGAACTGACGCAGTGCACAGACAAAAAGCAACAGTTCCAAAGAGCGCTGAACAAAAACCGAATTACACAATTGAAAAGGCAGCAAAAAATATGAAGCGTCTGATACATACAAGCATATTCATAAATCCAGCTACTGCGGAAACAAAGCACACGGTGGAAAAAGTCAATGTCCCGCTAAAGGAAGACAGTGTAAAAAAAAAACCCGTGCATGCAGTGTGTCAGGTCTCAGATAAAGAAGAAGACGAGCTGTTTATTGATGCAGTAAGAAACGAATCGATGAATGAAACCTGTCATCTTTACAACGATTGACAAACACGGAATGTAACTTGAACACAACACATCCTACAAATACGAACCTGATTGAAAGAAATAATGATAATCAAATCCTTGATGACAGCAACA
>JANRMT010062835.1:29718065-29770357 GCA_026402145.1 Polypterus bichir lapradei | reverse complement strand
GAACACATTTTATTTATATTTCCAGGTTTTGTTATGCAGCATGTTCATATTTGAATTTGTATAATTTTGACAGGATATATTTTTATGGAGAGCAAAATCTTTTGGGATATTTAAAATCTAAGTTTATTTTTTATATAAAATTACATAAGAGTAAAGAAATTTGAATGTTTGTTCTTTTAACGTTTACTTTATTTCTAACTTGTATAATTTAGACAGGATATATTTTTATGGAGAGCAAAATATTATAAGTTGTTTAAGGTTTGAGTTGATTTATTCAGGAATAATATTCCTGTCTGTTTTTACCATTCCTACCAAAGATATTTCTGTCGACTAAATAAAAATTCCTTCTATTTAAAATTTAAATAGAACTTGAACAAATACGATAGTTCATAATATCCACGCAGACTTGCACGTAAGAGCGGGAGTTATCCATTTTAACAAGCAGCGTATTGCACTGATACGAAATAGCTGTGTGTGTATATATGTAGATATGTATGTATATGTATATATATGTTTATATATGTGTGTGTGTATGTATATATATATGTATTTGTGTGTATATATGTGTGTGTATGTATGTATGTGTGTATGTATACTCAGCAAAAAAAGAAACGTCCCCTGACTTTCAACTGTTTTTACTTTCAGTAGACTTAATGTGTAAATATTTGTATGAACACTAAAAGAGTCAACACCATAAGACATAAACTAAAAATGTTTCACAATGTGTCCCTGAATGAAGGGAGGCTCAAAATCAAAAGTACCAGTCAGTATCTGGTGTGGCCACCAGCTGCTTGAAGTACTGCAGTGCATCTCCTCCTCATGGGCTGGACCAGATTTGTCAGTTCTTGCTGTGAGATGTTACCCCACTCTTCCACCAAGGCACCTGCAAGTTCCTGGACATTTCTGGGGGGAATGGCCCTAGCCCTCACCCTGCGATTCAACAGGTCCCAGACGTGCTAAATGGGATTGAGATCTGGGCTCTTCGCTGGCCATGGCAAAACACTGACATTGCTGTCATGCAGAAACTCACGCACTTTTTGCCACTCCTGTCTGGTCCAGCGAAGGTGGGTTTGTGCCCATAGGCGGCGTTGTTGCTGGTGATGTCTGGTAAGGACCTGCCTTACAACAGGCCTGCAAGCCCTCAGTCCAGTCTCTCTCAGCCTATTGCAGACAGTCTGAGCACTGATGGAGGGATTGTGTGTTCCTGGTGTGACTTGGGCAGTTGTTGTGGCCATCCTGTACCTGTCACGCAGGTGTGATATTCGGATGTACCGATCCTGTGCAGGTGTTGTTACACGTGGTCTTCCACTGCGAGGATGATCAGCTGTCCTACCTGTCTCCCTGTAGCGCTGTCTTAGGCGTCTCACAGTGTGGACATGGCAATTTATTGCCCTAGCCACATCAGCAGTCCTCATGCATCCCTGCAGCATGCCTAATGCACGTTCACGCAGATGAGCAGGGACCCTGGGCATCTTTCTTTGGGTGTTTTTCACAGTTGGTAGACAAGTCTCTTTAGTGTCCTGCGTTTTTAGAACTGTGACCTTAAATGCCTACTTTCTGTAAGCTGTTAAGGTCTTAACGACCATTCCACAGGTGCATGTTAATTAATTGATTATGGTTAATTGAACATGCATGGAAAACATTGTTTAAACAATTTACAATGAAGATCTGTAAAGTTATTTGGATTTTTAAAACATTATTGTTGAAATACACAGTCCTGAAAAAGGGACGTTTCTTTTTTTGCTGAGTATATATGTATGTGTATATATGTAGATATATATATATGTATGTATATATGTGTGTGTGTATATATATGTGTATATGTATAGATATGTATATATATATGTTTATGTGTGTGTGTGTAAATATATATATATATATATATGACAGCAACACTCATCACTCACAACAGTGACAAAACAATTACATTGACAATCATGTTACGTTATTTTCAAAATGTTTCCTTTTCTTTTTCATTGCTTCTTTAACACACTACTTCTCTGCTGCGAAGCGCGGGTATTTTGCTAGTTAGTATAGATATATGAAACATTTGAGTAACATTTGAAGGTCCGACAATCGAGTCAATACAAAGATATTTCAAGAGGTATCTTATTTATAAATTATGGAAACATTAATAAGTATAAAACTGTAAACTATAGTGTCTGAAGTATAGATGTGACATTTATTATTTCTATAGGTTAAAGCTTTTTTGTAGTAAGTTAAATGTTTAATGCATCAAGACAATTATTTTCAACTCTGGGACAGTTTTATTCTGTGCTTTTCTTTCGAGGGTGAGTTCCATCACTTCCATGATTTTTAATCCCTCACTGCCAGTGTTTAGCCATAGCATATTACTTTCTTTTTACAAGTGATTTAAAAATGATATTTCATCATATTCATTGTTTAGTGTAAGGCGTGATAACATTTCAGTGCTCAGTTGCATAAACACTCACATTACTCCGTGTGTTCATCCACTTCCTGCTGTGCTTCAGAGCGTGTGTTTAATACGTCACTGCTCATTTGAAGCCCACCAATGACCTATTGTTAACTCTCTTGCATTAAGTTATTTATCTAGTTATTATTTATTATTTATCACATGTTTAAAATTCTGTTAATGACCAATGATATTTAAAAAGACATGCATTATTGTTATTGTCCTTGTATTCTTCTTTTTCTGCCTCTTCATCTTTTCCAAACAGATCAGCCCTCCATTTCCTCCCCAGCCAAACCTTTTCCTTCAGACCTTCTTTTTCTTTATACATCCACCTCCATTTCAGCCTTCCTTGCTTTCTCTTCCCCTGTGCTTCCATTCCCATCTTTTACCCACATACTCATTGTCTCTCCTCATCACATGTCCATCTCAACATTCTCATTCTCATTCTCATCCAATCCATCTCAATATTCTCATTTCTGCCACATCTAACGTCTTCTCCCATCCATACTCCTTCACTGCCCATGTCTCAGCTCTATACATCATTACTGGTCTTAACCACTGTCTTAAAAACCTGACCTATAACCTTTGTCTTAATTTTCCGATTAATTCAATACTCCTGATACCTTCTTCCAATTGTTACATTCACACTGCACTCCACGAGTTGTTTCTGCATTTAAATTTCCATCTCGGGCTACCACTGATCCTTCTTTAATGCACAGTCATTGGAGTTGAGCAACTAAGCATTTCACTACACACTTCACTGAATGTATAACTTGTATGTGACGAATAAAAATGGATTTGATTTGACAAAAGCACATCTCACAGAAGAGCACCTTGACGTACTGGTCTTTTTTGCAAAAAATGTGGAAGCTACAATGACATTATAGTTTATTTACACCAAAATACAACATGCACTGTTTATATTTTTGTCTTTAAGTGTGTTAGTGGTCTGTTTGTGTGTTACTTTTCTGAACAATTATTTACAAAAGACCGCATTAATGTTCTTTTTATGTGAATGTTTATTTAATGTCTGTTATAATATATTTATGCATGCTGTTTACAAAAGATTGCAGTACTTAATTAACATCTAATGACTTTTATATCATTTCTTCACTAACTCACTAACAGTATTTCTTTTCATCAATGCAAAATAACTGTGGTGATCCATCCATCTATCTTCCTTTATAATATGTGTACATTGGAGTCTTCTTTACTTTTTTCTGCTTACAGAACTTTGCTCTTACCTATTACAAAAGTATCTGAAGTATTTGCATTTAATGACTCATATTTCTATTATTTGTTTCTATCAATTTAAAGATTAGAATCCACACAGAATTGCAATTTATTTAAATAATTTTTTTATTCTCTTACATTACATACTGGGTATCGAAAATGGTTTAGAATTTCAATACTACAAGGGTTGTTTGAGAAGTACGGTTAAAAAGCAAGTTAAACACCGTTTTTTGGAAAAAAATTGCTTCAAACGTCTGTAGAACGTAAACAATGAGTTGCTTCTAGCTGAAATTTGGCCTGACCTAGTTTGAAGACTGACACTTGCTATCTGTAACATCATCAAATGAATTGTTCATAGAAATTTACCATACTTAATTATCAAATCACCCTCGTATTCTTGATATCATGTCGAAGTTTGAAATGTTGGTAGAGGTGACCACTAAGTTCTGATCAATAAACGGTTAGAAGTATTATGAATGCTTTAAGTCTAGACATTCCTGTCGGAATGTTTCCACCCTTAAAATCCATCTTTTGGGCCCCTACACCATGTCCTTTCTTCTTAAAAATAGGTTTGACCTCTTTGAAGTACCTGCAACATTCTCTCAGGTACATTTCCAGTTATGTTGTCTTATTTTATGTTATGTTATGCAATATTTACTACATGCAGCTTGTGCTCTCCCTAACCATATAATGAAATAGGTGCATTTGGAAAACAGATGAAGGGGTACAGTAGAGATTTTAATGTATCTAGCAGGCTTATTTTTTGGAAAAACGATATACAGTACCTGGAGATATTTTATTATTCTTGGCTGGTGTGATTTCCTAAATATCAGGGAGAACTTCCACTGCTAATGTTTAAACTACAAGTCAGGGAAATGTGACATAGAAGCCAGTGTCATGTGTGAGAGGAAACTATTTTGTGTGTGCATACAATAACCCAGCAAAAACAAAACTATGTCCCAGTTCTGACGACAATGATAGGTATCAAGCATAGTGTTGGGTTATTTTTTTATGATTCAAAACAGGACCAACTATTGGAAAGGTGAAAAAACGTATATACTGTGCCATGAAAGTATCCAGAGGGGACTGGGCGGTCTCATGGTCTGGAATCCCTACAGATTTTATTTTTTTTTCTCCAGCCGTCTGGAGTTTTTTTTGTTTTTTCTGTCCCCCCTGGCCATTGGACCTTACTCTTATTCAATGTCAATTAATGCTGATTTATTTTGTTTTCTTATTGTGTCTTTTATTTTTCTATTCTTTATTATGTAAAGCACTTTGAGCTACTGTTTGTATGAAAATGTGCTATATAAATAAATGTTGTTGTTGTTGTTGATGAAAAAGTTCCCTTCCTGATTCCTTCCATTTTTGCTGATTTGTGACACTTAATGTTTTTGATTTCTAAACGAATCTAGTGTGATACAAAAGACAACCTCAGTAAACACAGTGCACAGTTTTTAAAAGAACATTTGATTTATTGAAGGAAAATAATTTACCAACACTTATGTCACTCACGTGAAAAAGGAATTACCCCCTTAGTCACTCAATTAACAAATAAATTTAAATGATAATAGGTTAAATTAGACTAGACAGCCCCAAGCCTGATTGCTGCCAGCCATACTGAATCTAAATATCACTTAAACTATATATTTCCAGTAATTTGAAGTTAGCTGAAAAGTCTCAATAAGCCATACAGCATGTCCCAAACAAAAGAAATTTCAGAAAACCTGAGAAAGAAAGAAAGAAAGAAAGAGAGAAAGAAAGAAAAAAAGAAAGAAAGAAAGAAAGAAAGAAAGAAACTAAAATATACAAAGCAATATTTGTAACCCTGGGACTCCAGCAAACCACCATGAGAGCCATTATCTCCAAATGGAGAAAAGTTGAAAGAGTGGAAAATCTGCCCAGGAGTGGCCGGTCCAGCAAAATTACTCCCAAGAGTGCTAAGAAATCACAGAAGGACCCTGACAAACATCTAAGGAACTAAAGGTCTCTTTCACCTTGGTTAATCTCAGTGTTCATGAAGCAGCATCTCTTGGGTGCCTGTTGTATTCCTCCCAAAATGATCTTTAAAGATTGTAACTGAAACAGCAAGTGGCTCAAGTCGGCTTCACATTGGAATTTGGACTGACTGAGTAGGTGATGCAAAGTGCAGTCTGTTCAAGTTTCACAGTCTTTCTTTTTGCTTGTATATTTTATTGCCTAATTTAATTAAGCTCATGACTGTGTACCATAGATGAATTGCACAAAACAAAATCTGTATACCACTAAAGCAAATAGTTCTGTAATAGTTCTTTAATTTTGGAACAACACAAATGACTAAGAGACTAGAATATCCAGAGATTTTAACAGACAATGGTATCTCCATGGATTTATGTTTTAGTTCTGCATGCTGAACAAATCAGCCTGCCTGATGTTATTTTATATTAACTGGTAACTGAGAAGGTTTTGAGTGCTGGATGGTGCTGAGGATTTCAAATGTGATCAAGGGCAGCCTTTTATGTCAAGCAAAATTTGGTTAAACAGCGAGTCGTCGGTGCCTCATCAGTACTTTCCAAGTTTTGGTTTTCTTTGGCACTTAGCATACAAATCAGACAAATGTGCAAAAGAGAGAAAAAAGCAGTCAATCTCTCAGAATGAAAAGGAAAGCAACGTTTATTTAAAATAGGAAAGCACATGATTCTGTGTGATATGTGATTAATACTGACTTCACATAATTTAGTTTTAGTATGAAAGTAGACACCTATGTGTTGGGCAGCCCAGTGGCTCAGTTGTAGTGCTGCTGCCTTGCAGTAAGGAGACCAGGGTTCGTGTCCTGGGTCCTGTGTGGAGCTTGCATGTTCTGCCGATGTCTGTGGGGATTTCTTTTGGGTACTCCAGTTTCCTCCCACTGTCCAAAGGCATACAGGTTAGGTGAAAAATTTAGCAGTGCCAAATTGGCCCTAGTGTGTGTTTACACTGTGATGGACTGGTGCCCTATCCAGGCCCTACGCATGCTAGGAAAGGCTCCAGAATGCCCCATGGGCTATAAGCTGCGTACTTGTGTGCAAGGGCCTGTTGGCTCTGAGAAGCAATTGAATGTAAGATAGATTTATAGACTTTATTTGTCCCCAATGTGAAATTAAAATTTTAAAAAAGTAAAATACTGTAAAAGATATTAATATTATAACAAACATGCAACAACACCCCAGACTCTCCTAAGAACTTCTGGCTTGGATACTGGAGATGAACTACTGTCAACAGCAGGCTTGAAGATGGCAGTAAGATGGTCAGACCTGTCTAGATGTACATCTCAAGGCATTGGCATTTGAATATAGGAGGTTCTGTTCCATCTAAAGTTGCCAGGGTGAAGTCACCAGCATTCAGAATGACTCATCGTTACAGTATTGATAACAGATAACAGAGTAAATGTAAATCCTGTAAATCTACAGGATGAAGCAACCCCCTCTTAGGCAGTGGATGAATTCTGTCAGCATTTCAAAGTATGAATAGGAAAGAGCCATCCATCTGTTTCTTTTCAAGCCTGCTTAATTGAATTCAGGCTCACAACTGAATTTCAAATGCAGTCATTTTTCATTACAATCAAACATAGGTAAAACTGTGATTTAGGATCATTTTTTGCATGTATTTATTTTAGATACACTAGAGGTAACACTTACAGTTACAGTTATCTTACAGTTCCAGAACTCTGGGTTCAATTCCAGACACAGTGTCTGTGTAGAGTTTGTGCATTCTCCTTATACTTTATTTGTATGGTTTGTATTTTGGCTTTCCTCTAACTTTCCAATGACGTTTGTTAGGCTAAATAGTGACTGTGAATTGGCCCTCTGCGAGTCACTATGACTTACTTCTGTTTGTTTTTGCATTTCTTTTTCACAAAGTGTTTTAAGTTTATTGTTGTGTATTCTTGTCTGTCGATGTGTATTCTTGTCTTTTTCTGGAGGAGTCACAAAATAAGATTTTCATTGTACTGAGGACATATGACAATAAAGATGAAGTTGATAATGGACAGCAGCTCAGGGTTGGTTCCTTCCTTGCAATGATTCTACTAGAATAAGGCTCTGGCTTTTGAGGCTCAAAGTAAGGTTAGATAGTGGATGATCCAAGCAGGAGATCCAAAGATTCCAGTTTGGAGGATCACAGTGGCCACAGGTTCTTGCTTTAAAGTCTTTTAATTGGAAGACAAATACTGCTGCTTAGGAAACACACATTTTTTGTTAAGATTAAGCTGACTCAATTGTTAGGATTCAGAGTGCTTACTTGCTCTTAAATTTCTTTCTTGCTGTTTTCAGAGTTCTTAATTGTTCTTCTTTCATAACCAGCTGCTACTTAACAATGAGAAAGAAAGAAATAAGACACAAAAGTGAAGGACCAAGAAGTAGTAATCTGCTGTAGATTACAACACTTTCAGATTCTGTTTTCAGAAAAGGAAAATCTACAATTGAAAAATATCTGGCAAAGCAGAATCAGATCAGGTTGGAGAGCATGCACTGGTACAGCATCTTGGGATCCTGGTTGTCAATCCTCCAGATAGACACGTGGTCCAGTCCCACATAGCCATAGTAGCTATAACTGACACTCCCTCACAATGCAGCTATTGTGCCTTATTTGGGAATCCGTGAGCAACTGCTCGTTCAACACAAAGTCAAACCAGCAGTACCCAAGGATTCTCCAAAGACACACAGTACAGAAGGAGTCCAGTCTTCATCTCAGGTCCTTGGATAGGGTCCTTGTCTTGCAATTGCATAGCAAAACAGGAAGCATCAGGACTGTAAAGACTGGGACCTTCATCCTTTTGCATAGATATCAGAAGTGCCACACACCCCTTTCCAGTGACCTCATAACACCCCATGCTGTCTACCGACTTAATAGGAAGAGTTAACATGAATGTCACTGCCACGGTAAGTAAACCTCTCGATGAGGTTGACATTCTCTCCACAGACAGACACATTGCTGATGGCTGTTCCCAAGAGGTCATTAAAGGCCTGGATCTTGGATCCAGGACACTTGCAAGCCAAGACTTCAGACTCCTCGCTCAGTCTTTCAAGAGTCCTGATCATTGCCTCCATTGACTCCGTCAAGATCACAGCATTGTTGGCAAAGTCAAGATCTGGTGAATCTTTCTTCACCAACAGATGCCCCACAGCCTCTGGACCCCACGACCTTGCCCAACCTCTAGTCCATACAGGCATTGAACAGAGTAGGAGCAAGAACACACCCAAGATGAACCCCAGAATCAACTGGGAAAAATGCAGAGGTTTTGCCTCCACTCTGCACATCACACACAGTACTAGTGTACAGGTCGGCCACAACATCCAGCAACTTTGGAGCGATCCCGCAAAGTGCAGGATGTCCCACAGGGTATAGCAGAATGAGCACCAATGAGGTGGCTAATTAAATAAACTTATCTCATTAGGAGCTCTAATTGCATTCACTTAACAACAACAACAACAACATTTATTTATATAGCACATTTTCATACAAAAAGTAGCTCAAAGTGCTTTACTTAATGAAGAATAGAAAAATAAAAGACACAGTAAGAAAATAAAATAAGTCAACATTAATTAACATAGAATAAGAGTAAGGTCCAATGGCCAGACATTGAAAAAACAAAAAAAAAAACTCCAGACGGCTGGAAAAAAAAATAAAATCTGTAGGGATTCCAGACCATGAGACCACCCAGTCCCCTCTGGGCATTCTACCTAACATAAATGAACCAGTCCTCTTTGGATTTAGGGTTCTCACGGAAGGACTTGATGATGATGGTCACGTAGACTTCTGGCCTTTAGTCCATCAATGTTGGAGCATCATGATGCTTTGATTAGGTGGTGGTGGCGCAGGCTGCCACCACAAAGAAACCGGAAAAAGTAACAGAAGAGAGAGTAGGGGTCAGTACGGATTTTAGAGCCACCATGAATAGTTATTATGATGAATTAAACATACAGAATATCAGGATTAAGTTAAAGTGAAGTTATGAGAAGGCCATGTTAAAGTAATATGTTTTCAGCAGTGTTTTAAAGTGCTCAACTGTATTAGCCTGGTGAATTCCTATTGGCCTGGCTATTCCAGATTAAGAAGTAAGTAACAGCAAAACTTGTAGTTAATATCTTCCCTCCAGATCTTAGACTGTGGACTCCTGGTGCCCTGTATAGAGTCTTTGAATAAAAGTGAAAGGATTATAAAATCTAGAATTTATTTAAAGATAAAATAAACCTCAGTTACAGTTATAATTTTAGTTTTATGTACTGTAGGAATAGAAATAGAAAGTATTGTGACATTGTTAAACATTTCAGTACATTTGCACGCTTTAGGCATCAACGAACACAATGTGATCACCTTCAGAGTGATGTCTGTTTGTAGTTTGTGTTAGAATGTTGAGTTTTAGGATATGGCGAATCAAAAATTAACACCTTATCTGAAATTTGGCACTGCTGTTAGTATTGATTCTGATTACTGTACAAATTTTACTTTAGATTTTGAAATTCCATCCACAATTATAACTCAACAAGAGAAGACTATACATTTTTTTCAATAGGATGTAAGTCTTGCATTTTCTTTGGAAATAATGAAACACTCATGTCCCACAGCTATTTTCATTTTCACATGGGGTTGCTATTTTTTAAATAGACTTCGCTAATAAGGGTTTTAGTGTGATTTTTATGGTTGAGTTCTGATATTTCACTGCTAAAATTAGAGCTTATAGGAAAAAGTCTTGTGCTGGACAGATCAGATTTTTAAGACGATTAGTATAAAATCTCAAAAGTGACTTGGTAGGACTGCATTTTTTAAATCGTGCAACCATGTGTGTCACAAGAAGAATAACACAATTTTGTAAAATGATCCGGTGGTGACGGAGGAGGAGGAGGAGGAGAAGAATGGACCTTTCAGTTTTATTTTGTGAACTGTGAGGTACTTTTCTAAGTCTTTACAGCAGCAGTCTTCGCTTGATGGTTGTTTGATAAAGTTTCTTACTCAAATGCTTGCTTGATTGGATATAGATTTTACTCTGTCTCAAAGCTTTGTTGCCGTTAAGGGAGGCTGAACTGGATTATGTACAGTTTACAGCTTTCTTCACACTTTCATCATCCATCAGCAAGGAAGACACCAAAGGAGGACCACACGCTAAATCCTACACTACACGTTTGCACCTGTGTGCACGCAATCAATATAACTGAAAATTTCTGTCAAGTAAGGAATTCAAAATTTGAAATACAAATTTAAATAAAAATCTTATGTTATCATTCAGCACAAGAAAAGAAATAGCACAAAAGCTAAAGTACTTTAACAAAACTGAAACCGATTTATCTATTCAGTCCAAAGTTCTGAAAACTAAAAATCAAAAGCCCAACTATCAAAATTCATTCATCCATCCATTATCCAACCTGCCATATCCTAACTGCAGGGTCACGGGGGTCTGCTGGAGCCAATCCTAGCCAACACAGGGCGCAAGGCAGGAAACAAACCCTGGGCGGGGCACGAGCCCACCGCAGGGCACACACACACACACCAGGGACAATTTAGAATTGCCAAGCACTTAACCTGCATGTCTTTGGACTGTGGGTGGAAACCGGAGCACCTGGAGGAAACCCACGCAGTGAGGAACTGGGAAGCGAACCCGGGTCTCCTAACTGCGAGGCAGCAGCGCCACCGTGCCGCCCCATCAAAATTCATTCTCAAAACCAAAAGACTCAAAGAAGTGAAAGAATGCATGTTTACATTTTGTAATTATGTTTTATTCAGTATAGATTGATGGGTAAAAATGGCAAGTTGATCCACTTTCAAATTAAACCTACAATACAATAAAGTGTACAGAAAGTAAAGGAGCCTGAATACATTCTGAATCCACTGTATATAGGACCCGCAGGCAATGATTTAATTCATGCAACACCTAAGAGTCATAATTGAAAAAGACTATGTTGGGGATAAACAAAAAGATGACAAGATGTAAACCAAGCACAAAGAAGGGAATTGGGAGAAATCACAAAAATAACAAAAAAAAAAAAAAGATAAAGCTCCAGTTTGACGTTAAACTATATGCTAAATTATATGTTTCCAAGTACCCAGAAATAGACACCATTCTGCTATTATGTCACCTCACATTTGTTAATTCACCTCAAATTCAAATTGCTTATGTATAAAATGTATGCCATTTTTTCTTGAACTGCCCTGGCACTGTACGTCTATGCAGTAATTCTATTTGCAATGATGAAAGATGAAAATCTGAGTGAATGACGTCGACAGAACAAGAGTGGTCACAGTGTCAAACAAGTACCATCTCTTTGGGTAGTGTGTTGAATTTCTCATAGCAGCTTTACAGTTTCACTTCTAGTGAAGATGAAACAGTGTTGACCTTTCACGTAGCAGTGCCAAAAAAACTCATATTTTATCTGGCATCCCTATTGACAGCCATCCTTAACTGTAGTGATGTGGCACACTGTGAACTCCTCAAAGTCCTTTAAAAATGTGCATATTGTTCATCTATTTGGACTGAAATGTGTAACTGTGCCCCTAAATACCACCATTAGTAGCAATTCTATATCATTGAAAAGACAGACTATATTAAATGTTTAGAACTGAAGGCAAAATTAATGTGAAAGTAAACGTGACTTCAAATTGTTCGAGCTGTAATACAATACAACATAGAGCTGCAATGTTATTTTCTAATAATTATTGTTAATTAAGGCAATTTTATGTAAATTTGAATCATTCTGCCTAGATGCTTTTATTGAGAGCTTAACCCTTTTACTGAAAGATACATTTTCAAAATTATATCCTTGCCAACAACCTTATTATATAGACTCTTCCTGTCAAAGTAAAACAAAAAGAACCCAACTTAAAATCCATATTACAGAGCTCTGATATAGAGATACCCATCCTACTAGCATTGGGCACAAATGAGTCACTCAACTGCCCTTGATCGGTCTGGGCGAAACCCCCAAACCCTCTATGCAATATCTTGCAATATTCTCACATATAGCTAATGCATAATTCATTTTTTAACTTTGTATTTCTTGCACTGCCTTACTCTTTGTATAAATACTGTATGTTTACATTGTTTTTTCTGTATTTATCTTAAGGGTGTACTGATCAATTGAGTGCATATCTGTCATGTAACCTACATGGAGAGTCATCAAAAACACTATATGTGTGCATACTTGGCAATAAATCTGATTCTGATTTTGGATCTGAAATTAAGAACCAACCATAGGTAGATAGATAGAGGTGTGTTTATTCCCAGAAATTTGGCTTTTTACAGAACCTCTTTAAATAAATAAATAAGCACACACACCAGAATGTCAAAAAAGGAGAAAGTCACAAAGAAAGAAAACTTCAGACTTAACTCTTACAGTCACAGTGAGGCCTTATGTAGGCATATTGCAGTAGGTATAAAGGAGCTCCCATAGTGTTTCTTGACACACTTCTGCTGAATGATTCTTTGGCTGAAAGTCCTCAGTGTTAGTGTGTCAGAGACAGGATTTGCAGCGTTGTTCATAATGGCACTCAGTTTTGTTTCAATTCTCTCCTTTGCTACGACCTCCAGGGTGTCCAGGGCGTGTCTCATGCCTAAGCCTGCCCTTTTATTACCTTGTTGATTTTGTGGGTCTCTCTTGAAGTGATGTTACCAGCCCAGCACACCACAGCATAGAAAACGACATTGGCCATCACAGAGTTATAAAAGATGTGAAGGGTGTTGTTACCCACATTAAATGAATGCAGTCTCTTAAGAAAAAAAGAGCCTGCACTCCCATTTTTTATATAGATTCCTCTGTGGTATGAGACCAGTTCATACTGTTATTGATGTGAACCACAAAGTACTTGTAGGAGTGCACCACTTCTACATCCACTCCCTGAAGTGTGACCGGACACAGATACCATGTCAGTCCATTGCATACTCAGGCACACACCCACACTCTCTTACATCTTTATCTAGGGTAACACTGCACAAAAATGTTAAACACGGTTTAAGAAAAAATTCTAGTGGAGTAGAACAGCAGAACACACACACATAAGCACACAGCGGTCATTTTAGCATCACAAGATAACTCAAACAGGAGTTAGTGAAGCCCAGAAGGAGTTGCATTGCGTCTTTGTGGACCTGGAGAAAGCGTATGACAGGGTACCTCGAAAGGAGTTGTGGTATTGTATGAGGAAGTTGGGAGTGGCAAAGAAGTATGTAAGAGTTGTACAGGATATGTACGAGTGTGACCGTGGTGAGGTCTGTGGTAGGAGTGATGGATGCTTTCAACGTGAAGGTGGGATTACTTCAGGGATCGGCTCTGAGCCCTTTCTTTTTTGCAATGGTGATGGACAGATTGACAGACGAGATTAGACAGGAGTCCCCGTGGACTATGATGTTTGCTGATGACATTGTGATCTGTAGTGAGAGCAGAGAGCAGGTCACAGAGGCCCTGGAGAGTTAGAGGTTTGCTCTAGAGAGGAGAGGAATGAAGGTCAGTAAGAACAAGACAGAATACATGTGTGTGAATGAGAGGGAGGTCAGAGGAATGGTGAGGATGCAGGGAGTAGAGTAAGTGAAGGTGGAAGAGTTTAAATACTTAGGATCAACAATTCAGAGTAACAGGGATTGTGGAAGAGAAGTGAAAAAGAGAGTGCAGGCAGGGTGGAATGGGTGGAGAAGAGTGTCAGGAGTGATTTGTGACACATGGGTATTAGCAAGAGTCAAAGGGAAGGTCTACAGGATGGTAGTGAGAACAGCAATGTTATATGGGTTGGAGATGGTGGCATTGACCAGAAAGCAGGAGACAGAGCTGAAGGTGGCAGAATTAAAGATGTTAAGATTTGCATTTGGTGTGACGAGGATGGACATGATTAGAAATAAGTACATTAGAGGGTCGGCTCAGGTTAGAAGGTTGGGAGACAAAGTCAGAGAGGTGAGATTGTGTTGGTTTGGACATGTGCAGAGGAGATATGCTGGGTATATTGGGAAGTAGATGTTAAGGATAGAGCTGCCAGCCAAGAGGAAAAGAGGAAGGTCTAAGAGAAGGTTTATGGATGTGGTGAGAGAGGACATGCAGGTGATGGGTGTAACAGAACAAGATGCAGAGGACAGGAAGATATGGAACAAGATGATCCACTGTGGCGACCCCTAACGGGAGCAGCCAAAAGAAGAAAAAGAAAAAGGTAACTCAAACAGGATATATTTGTGAAATGGTTTAGACAATTAGAAACCTTAAGGGAAAGAATTCCTCCATCCATCCAGCCTATTCTCATGCTCAATGCATCCAGTTTAGGATTGTTGGTGCCTGAACCTATCCAGCCATTATCATGTAGAAGGTGGGAACCAACATTAGATGGAGCCACAATAGGTTTAATGTGTGAGAAGTGAAACTTTTGTAAGTTGCTGTGCAAACACTGAATTACTAGTTTTTGTTGTTGTTGTTTTTATATCTGAATGACTCCTTTATCCAAGGCAAATTAAAAGATCAGGATACATAACAAGGGTTTACTGATGTTTCTTCCAGAGCAATGTTAGGTTAACCCTCACAACGCCATCAAGTGTTGACTCAATTCTGGGCCTCTTTTTAGATGTGATTCAGACACCCCTTTGTAACCCCAAATCTATTTTATATTGATTGATCATCTTTAGCTGGAGCGCCGGTGACCCTAACTTTTAGAACACTGTGCTTTTATGGGATACTTTAAATGCAGTGAAAAATCTCTCAAGTCAGTGATGGGTCAAAACTGACCCAGAAGACATAACAGTGTTCAAATTGTGTAGCAGATATACAAAATTGTGACATTTGGAAGCTTTTTGCTTTTTGTAAAGATACATCACTTTTACTAGAAGGCTTCACATTTATGATCTGAAAAGATTCAATTTTTTATAGGTGGGATGGTGAACAGCCAAACTACATTAAGTGCAAAAGAAAATCTATTGAAGTCAACGATGGGTCACACTAATCTGAAAGACATGGGAAGGTTAAAAAAAAAAAAAATTAAAGCTGTACAAATCATGAGATGTTTAACTTTTTTTTTAAATTTTTCATTAAGTTTGGGAAAGGTAATCACATAATTTCATCCTGAACAAATGAAATTTAGGGAACTTTTACTGATTTCAAATGAAAAAATGGGTAAGATTTGACTTGAAGATGTTGTGAAGGTTAAACGCCTTGCTGAAGCTCACACAGTGAGTCACAGGCAATGATCAAATTGATCGCCTTAGGGTTTGGTCCAGTGCCTTAGCCACTACATAACATATCCTGCTTGTTTAAAATCATAAAAAAAAACAGGATGTATTAATGCATTTTTTTCAAATGGCATGCCGTTTAATAAGAAGTATTTTTATGGCCTGAATAATATACTAGACATTTTATACAGAACAGTGTAAATGTACTGTATATTTAAATTAATTTTATTGATATACAGTAATTAATTTGAATTTATTTGATCAAAATCCACCACTTATAGAGTGTTGTTTTTATTTTCAAAGTGTTATTTTATTAACTAATAATAAATAGAATAATAAATACTGTAAACCTCCCAGTGTTTCATACATTTTTAAAACATTTTAACTCGTGTTTTTAAATGCATTCTGAGCTCTCAAAATACACATTAGACAAAATTAAGTCAAATCAAGTGGCTTTATTGTCATGCCATCCATACACCAAATTGCAACATACAGGGCACAATATAACATTTGCCAGGACCACATTGCAACATATACATAAACACAGGACATGTGCAAGACAGGTAAAGAACTATACTATAATATAAATAAGAAATAGTAATAATTTGAAATAAATAGTAATAAATAAAAACATCTATTGATAAAAAATAATAGTAGTAACAAATGTAACAAATTTACTACATATAAATAAGCAATTAGGAGCAGATCTAACAGCCAAGGGGTGGAAGCTGCTGCAGAACCTGGCATGACTGGTTTGAATGCTAAAGTACCTTCTGCCAGATTGTAGTAGGACAAAGAGGTTGTGAGAGGGGTGGAAATGGTCCGTCATAATGCTGTAGGCCATGTGGTTGCAACGCTTTATAAAGATGTCTTTCATGGAGTAAAGACAGGTCCCGATGATCTTTTTTTCTGAGTGCACTATCTGTTGTAGGACCTTATGGATGGAAACAATGCAGTTCCCAAACCCAGCGGTAATGCTGTTGGTCAGAACGCTCTCAATTCAGTCCCTATAGAACGTGGTAAGAATCAGGGAGTAGGCCTGCCTTCTTCAGCCACTGAAGAAAGTGGAGATGCTGCTGTGTCTTCTTGGCTATGGTTAATAAACCAAGTAAGGTCAACTGTAGGTGCACACCAAAGAATTTGATGCTCATGACCACTTCCACCACCGAGCCCTTGATGTGCAGTGAGGTGTGAACAGCATAGGCCTTCAATCATCTCTGTTGTCTTGTTCGCATTAAGAGACAGATTGTTACACTTGCACCAATCTGTCAATGTCGTATCTCAATTCTGTAATTTCACTCATTCTCATTGCAGATAATACCCACCACCGCTGTGTCATACATAAACTTAATGATGGTGTTAGAGCTGTACGTAATGCAGCCATGCAATCATGAGTCAGCAGAGTGGACAGACGTGTTCTGAGTACACAGCCTGGAGGGCTGTCAATGCTAAGCATGATGATATAAGAAATGGTGTTTCCAACGTGGTCTGTCTGGGGGTCTCTCTGTCATGAAGTCCCGGATTAAGTTACATAGAGAAATGTTGTTTATTCTTATCAAGCAAATGCCCAGTGTATTGCTCTAATAGAATGTCAGAGCTAGCTGCGCTTCACTAGTAAGTAAAGCGTAAAATGCTAGAATGTGCAAATCGTGGGCTGAGAAGGAACTTTACAGAGTTCTAAGTAAATGTGTTTTCTTTCAACTAGTAATGTTCAGTTGTACACATATAAAATCTGACGAAGGTGACATGCCACTTAAAAGCTGCCTGGACTTGAGAATGGTCATGCAAATGTAGCTAATAGAGGCTTTCAGTGTGCATAGCTGGTGTAGAAGTAGACCAGTTAATTGGAAATTCAGTACTTCTGGAGCATGTGATCAGAATGAATAACACATTATGTCTGAGGAGTTTCTCTTCAAAACTCAAAATGGAAAAAAGTGAATGAATAGGCCAGGAAAATTGAGTCAGAATAGATCAATTACAGGTGCCAGCATTTACTTGCTGAGTCTCTAAGACTATGCAAATATAGGAATAAATCTAGGAAGCCCTGGGGGGGTCATCTTTGTTTAGTAGTGTCACCGAAGTCCTGAAGCCCAATCTTTTATTAAAGAAGCAAGTACACCCCCAATTTATCTGTCTATTATTATGTATTGCAGGATGTTGCGTATTTGAGATAGCATAAATTTGCAAACCTTTTTGAAAGTGTGTTTTCCCTTTGCCATGGGATATAGGCTATTGAGTATAGATTGATGGGCAAAAATGGGAACTTTATCTGTTTAAAATTAAATCTACAGTACAATAAAGTATTCAGAAAGTGAAGGGGTCTCAATACTTTCTGAATCCACTGTATAAGGGTATTCAGATATTTTAGAAGAGCCACCTCTGTATACTTAACCAGTTGAAAGCAAATATGTGTATATATGCTGAAGAGCAAATAAAAAATTAAAAGAAATGTTTCTGCTCAAAAGCCTTCATGATGTGTACCGTATATATTAGACATGCCAGTAGTATAGATTGTTCCTTTTTCTTAAAGCATGTTCAAGCTTTCCCATTATTTGCAGTTTGAGTGAACTGAGTTACCAGCTTTGTTGATATTGGGTTTATTCCAACATCTTACAGACAGCTTTTCTCTGTCTCTTGTCTCTCTCTGTTTAATAACCAGTTCCTGTATGGATGTAATGAGTCCAGCAGATGCTAAATAGCCCTAATTGATTAACTTTTATTAGCATTTCTTTGTATCGTATTTGCACTGAGATAAAATAAAATCATTTATTGTTGCTCATTAATTAAGCCGTGCATAATTTATATTTGTATTTTACATTCCTGAATACATATCTAGTAGTCATGTGAACTCATGTTAAACTGCAAATCATGGTATTGCATAGCTGGTTAGTTGCATTAAATTAAAAAACAAAATTAATATAAGTTCTGGTTAAAGTAAATATCTTCCAGTGAAGAAAAAATATTTTTGTTTCCAAACTCCACTGAAAGTGAATATACATTTCTAAAAGTAAGAAACTGACAGCCATTTGTATCCATCCTATGGGCTGTATTGTGTTACAGGCAACATTTATTATTTGGAAAAGAGTATTTTATATAGTATGTTTCTGAATTTCTAATTTGACATTTTTAGGAATCTAATATTTCCCAACTATTTTTTATTAGTTTTTTAAAATGGTTACACATTCCTGGCTATGTGTATTAAGTGTGATCCCTGAAACATTTGCATATAATCAGTGGCATCTATGTATTAAGGGCTCTCACCTCATTGAGTTGAACCATTGTTAACATGTTTATAGCAAACTCATTTATACTGTATATATAATATATTCAAATTTTTAATGATATCCACTTTAAAAGAATATTTGGTGACACTTTAGTTTGGGTACTGCAAAAATGTATCTATTACTTATTTACTATAATGTAACAAGACCTTAGCAAATACTTCTTTGGGTCTTCATGACATTTACAAAGCATCAGCGGGCCTACTAAGAAAACTTCACTTTGGAGTGGTCTGTGGTGACCACATTTCTGTTGATCTTACATATTTAGTATAAGATGTGTGAGTCCTTCATATTAACAAGTCATTTTACTTCATGCCCATATGCTAAACAGCAAAGAAATGAATAACTGATCTACTGATGTTGTATAAGTGTTGTGAAAACCAAAAAGAAGCCTTTAAGGTCTTTTTACATAGGGTGTGTAAACTTGCAGAGCTTACTATTTTGGGGTAGATGTTATCAACATTATGAATCATATTGATTACTGATGTAAAAGACTATTTAACACTTTGCCAGTTGAGCAAGAAATTGTCATTTCTGTATATTCATTTGAATTTCTTCTCCCAATATTGAGTGCTTAGTTCTGATGTTGAAATATTTTTAATACTATCCTTCATGCTTGTACTGTATAACAAAATTAAATGTTGATAGAACATTTTGTGTGATTTTTTAAATTTTGTTATAAGGCTGAGATTTTATCATCACTGGTGCTGGTAGCCTCCTGTGAAATGCATCGTCTTTTCCTCAGTCATCATGCAACATTTTCTTGAGGCTCTCTTCTTCTCTTCTTCCTCAGCCACACTCAAACACTGCCTCTGTCATGCAGCTCCAGTGATGTTTTCTGTGCTGTTTCTTCTTCCTACACATTCACATTGCTGGCTCTGCCTCACACTCCTCACCTGGGATCAGAGGCCTCACCATCTCCATTCATTTCCCCAACTCTGTGAGCCAATCTAGGCCAAGGCCTTTCTTGAGTCTTGTTGGCAGTCAAGGGCTGGTGGATTTAAGCAGATGAGTGAGTCTCAGAAGTACTGCTCTTTAAATTCATGATGCTCTTTCTCTCTCTGCATTCCAAATACGCTACTTCATGTGATGTTACACAGAAGTTCTCTACTGTTATTAAGAACCCAGGATAGTACAGATACTCACTGGAAATTATGGAGCATAGCAAAATAACTTTGATATGGAGTATGTTAAAGGGAAAGGACAAAGTCCAAGTCCAATATGAAAGTGCTGTCAGTACCAAAGCTCAAAAACAAAACTCTAGAAGAGAATCTTTTTCAGTAAAAATGCTGCACAAATTCCTAACTCTAGCTTGCTTTATTTGCCAATAATTCACACTGTAAATCATAGTTAGTTTAAAAGTGATTCAGTACTTAGAAGCTTGTTGCTGGCTTCCACCATCTTAAATAGGTGGAGCGCGATGACAAGGTGCTGAAGTCTTCATGCCATGTAATCAGCAATAGGCACAGGAACAATAAAAAACACATCTATGGCCAGGTAAAAATGCATAGTAAACACAGTAAACAACCACACAAAATGACACAAAGTTAATGTTACTGTAGCAATAATGAAAAAAAAAATAGACACATTGAAATAAATGTAAAAAAGTAAAAATAACAGCCAATAGAATCAGAGACACAGAAAATACAGACAGACACTGTACATATCTAAAACACATATAATCATTATATGTATAAATGCTACAATGAAGTTATAATTACGTTTAATTAAACATTTTTATGCATGTTTCATCTAGATTATAATTTTGCATTGTAAAGGGTGCCCAGTTTGCATGATGTTCCCTGCAGCCTAGGCACAACCATGGTGGCAGAAGGTACAGGGCAGTCTTATAAGATTCTTCCAGCAAGAAGGAGAATCATAAAAGTAAAATGAGAGGTCCTGTACATGCCACTGTCAGAGAAGACAGAGATCTCCAGGGGCAGGATGACCTGACTGAGCTGATTCTCATGGAACCAATACAGAACATGGGGGAGTGGGCGGTTATGTGTCTTATAATTGTTGAATCATATGTGCAGTTACTTTTTTTTCTTATTTTTAAATTTTCAGCGATAATACTAACATTAGAATGCAATCCCATATCCTACATCCGCAGATAGAGAAAATCACCCTGTGTTTACCAAACATTAAACTGAACTATCGAGTTCACAATATGTTCTGCATATTTTTGTGAGTTACACATCTGAACAACAAAAGAGTTAATCCCCAGTTAACCTCCCACTATTCACTCATTGTGTGACTCTGGGCAGCTCACTTAACTTGCCGAGTGCCAAGTGCAATGCACTTGTACTGCAAATCCTATTACAAAATCTTCTTTCTCTTCTTTACTTCATCTGTAAAATGCACTCTGCATGACATACATTAGCAAAGTCTTTAAGGTAATAATAAATATGTTAGGTTTTAACTGAGTGATACATGAACTGTTAAATAAGATTTAGCATCACTTACCTACTGGTTGTAATAATGGATGGACAGACAAGGCCAGGTATTCAAGAATCCCCATATTCAAGCATTGTGTATAGCCTTCATCAGGTATATAACTGAAAAGGAAAGAGCAGGTAACATATTTAAGAGGGAACAAAGCCAGGACAGATGAAAATAGAAAAGGTGAGAGTATATATACAAATACCGTATATACTCGTGTATAAGTCGTGTCTTGAAACCCGAAAAATTGATCATAAAATCAGACCCTGACTTATACGCCCGTTCAAAAATACAATTAGATTTTATTTCATTTTTTTTTTTACATCTTATTGCTTCCTCCAATCTCGCACCAGTTTCTCAGACACATCGAATTCTGCTGCAGCAGCACAGCTACCAATTTCTTTTCACCACTTCCAACGAATTTTAATTTAAAACCAGCAGTAGGCACAATACATAGAAAAAAAGGCAGTATGCTCCGTGGTTACTGTCTCAGGTGGGTGTTAGCATATCATAATCTCTTGGACAAATAGCGTGAGTTTTGCACATTCAACTTATATGGCCGACATTATAAAATCATACAGTAAAACCAATCCCTGACTTATCAGTGGGAGAACCTAAATGTGAGTATATACAGTATGTGATCCCAGGGTGAGAATGAGCTTTGCTTCTTCTGTTTTTCTTGAAAAGTTTCTTTGGTCCTGTGAAAAAACACAAACCGAGAGATCAATGTGGCTATGATAAAGGGTTGCAGAGTTTTCTACAAAAGGCTTTTTGTGGTCTTTGATTTTAATGGCTTTGTCATGCTCCCTGAAATGCTCTGCTAGCAGTCGCCTTGTTTCACCTATGTAGATGGCAGGGCATTTCCTACAAGAAATGCAGCAAATGTGATTTTAGACTGGCCCATTATTTAATAATAAATTTATCAGAGGGACCAGATCCAAGGGTATTGTTGATGACATATTTGCAAGTGACTCAGCAGCTCCTGTTACAACTCAAATTTCTTAGTAAGGAATGTGGCTCTCCTCTGTGAAGCGAGCTGTAGACAAGATGTTTTTGTTGGTTTGGTGGTTTCAGGTTTTTGTTCCACGTTAATATTCAGTAATGATGAGCAACCCCTGCTGAATTCACTTTACCTCTAGTTTAGTGAAAACGTGGAAAGGTTGGAAATTTCTGCAAACTGTGCGACATGCATTGAGGTCAGTGAGAAATGAGGAACTGAATTAGTTTTGAATGGATTCTAATGGTGCTTTTAATATCCCTTAGGAAGAGCCTGCTAACTATGCTAGACCAATTATTGTTAGCAGAAATTTTTATGATAGCCACTGTACCCCAATGCCCCCCTTAGATAAACTTGTTCTGCAAGTCCACAATACACCAAGTCCATTGTCTCTCTCTGTGTCTCCCAAAGTCTTATCTCTATAGCTAACCAACACCCACAGAGCCAGCGCTACGGAGTGAGGAGCATAACCTGCTTAATCCAGCAGTGAAGACACAACATACAATGAATCTATGCAGAGCAACAAAGTATTTTCATAATATTCTCATTATGGTCAGCTGATTTACCTTTTTTAATTGAACCCATGTGATACCATGCATGCATGTTTATACTCTAAAAGTATTCACGTCTGTGCAAAGCTAATTGAGCACTGCCGTAAAGTGAGAGGTGGAGTACGGCTACAGTAAACATGCGTGTTAAGTTCTGCACATGCATGACGCAAATTGAAAAGGAAGCACAGATTGGGTAGTGACATCCCAACTCAACACTGGCTGCTACAGCTTAGTGATAGCATGTTAGCCTTGGCAAAGCATCATGGGGCACTGGGAAAAATAGAATTTTCAGGGGAAAACTCAGCAAAAAATGTCACCGGTGAACCTAGAAAATTCACTGTGAAAAATGTTTTGCCGAATTTCACCAATTACAACTAAGAGCCAGTGTCTGCTGTTAATGCAACAAGCTTTTTGATTCTTTGCCTATTTAGTGCTCTCATCCTGCCTTGTCAAGTATTTCTGATATTGTAGATTTTAATTTTCTGGGAATATTATTAACTTTTTTTTTATGGACAAAAGGAGTTACTTTTTGGTCCATAACTTATTTCCTTGTTTTCTTGCCAATTGCTTCGATCAAAATATCATTTCATGAATGACAATGAATACACACAGCTGCAAACAGGACCAGGCTTGTTGCTTTCTTTGTTATTTGGCAGCACATTCAGCAAACAGGAAGCAATTCAATTTGACCACATCACTTCTGATAGTTGAATAAGCAATGAAGAGATGTACAGTTTAATAAGTAAACTAAAATTAAGCCTAAAACAAACAATAATGAGCTAATCAAGAAGTTAGCAGGGATGAAAACCAGCAGGTGCTACAGCCATCCAGAAATAACACTGAAGATCCCCACCTTAATAATATATTTGAAAAGCAACATTTACAATATCAGAAGTCTCCACGTGGCAGGATGAGAGCACTAACAAGGCGCATTATTAAGGAACTAATTTTAAAAACGGCAGGCACAGACTGTGAAGGCTGGCCTGAGAAAACACCTGCAACCCCTGCGGCCCTCCAGGACGGAGACCCCCTGAATAAATCATCAGGTTACTGACGTGAAGACCTGATGTGTCCACGTGGCAATACCCCATCTGTCTTCAAATTCCTGCACTTTGTCGATGTTTATTGTCTGTTTGCATCTTTTAGTTTTGTCATTTATAAATGTAAAAGAACAAAGCTTTGGATTTATTGACAGCATTTATTTAACTGATGTGTTTGTTCTGTTACTAGACTGACGCTTTTATCCAAGCAGACTTACAACATTTGAGAAACAATTGGTTACATTTGATTAGTTTTTCCAATTGGAGCACAGGCAGCTGTAGTGACTTACTCATGGGCACACAGCCTCAGTGGTGGGATTTGAACCCCCAACCTGAGAGCTTGAAGACCAAAGTCATAACCACTGTGCCACTTTTTATTTTAAAACATGTTGAAGGAAGTACAGAAGATATAACATAACTGACCTTTACTAAGCTCAGAAATAGTTAGAGTTTTATTTTAAACAATTCCAAGCAGCATTAGAGTAAAAAGTACTGGCTGACCCATTTTTGCATAGTTAAAATAATTTTTAAAATATTGAAAGATATGAACATTATATGAATATTCATTATTTTGTGGCATTGTTTCATTTTAATTTTATTACTTCAGAGTTTGTCTTGACTTTCATGTGACATTTCTGGATCTCAGTTTTTACTTTCTTGATTTTCAAAAGATGTCTACGGCTTTACTGCCAATTGATTACTGTGAGATAGGTCCAAATGAGACTTGCTGTAACGTATGTATGCCGACATGGAGCACAAGTGAAGTCCCTGATCTAATGTTAGATTCATTCTCATGATTTCCCACAGTAACTTTTCAGCTGTTTATTTCAGTCAGGCTTTGATTTGTGAAAAGCACAACTTACAAGACCTGCTCATCATTTAAGAGTTTCCTGTGTTTATTTTGTGATGGGCTTCCCACAGTTTTACCAGTCTGAATCGTACTATACTCTTTTTGCTTGTATTTAGCCTTTTATTATTTGATCCAATAACATCTTTCTTTGCTGTGTTTTTAAACTCAATAAAAATATACATTTTATTTATTACATAGGTAAACTTCTAAGAACACAACTTCTGGAAGTTCATACCACATTTCTTAAAATGATTCATTACTGTGGTGGCTGACACGTCAAGTAACATTGCTGCCTTCTTGTTCTTAGAACATTGTAGTTCTGTCTTTGAGTTATAATGAGTTTCCTTTGCCATCCCCAAGTTTGTCCCATTACTCGTAAGAAATAGCTAGTGGAAAATTACCCAGGTATTTGCATCCAGTGATGCACTACCAAGTGTCACGGACCACAGAGTTGAGTCTTTTACCTCTGCACCCTCCTAGTAGTTTGTAGCTTAATGGATTAGTAACAGAGACACCAATCAGATGTTACAAAAGAATACAGATGTTCATTAATACTCGGATATGGAGAAATGAAAAGAACGTTCTTAGAGGATAAGTTCAGTATTTTTCAAGTCAAAGGTATTTCTTCACAAGTATTGTATTCTAAAGTTAAGTGCTTCATATAAGATTAAAAAAAAAATATGTTGCCCGCTCTTGTGCCATGCAAAGGAGGATACAGGGCATGGAGGAAAAGTTTTAAAACGTAATACTTGACAACGGTCTTGGCTTGAAAAACTGGCAAATTTCATAATTTTTTGGGCTTTTCCTCTGTGCCCCATAGACTGCAATGTAAAGCACCAGTGTGGGCAAAACATTTTTTTTTCATTTAGAGAAAGCGCTTCACTGTATAACACAATTTTGTATGAAGAAATAACTTTGACTTGAAAAATACCAAACTTGTCCTTTAAACATAGGTGACAACAAACAACCATTCCAAAAAGTCAAATGTAAAAATAATCCAGTACAGTACAAACAATTAGTAAAGAGAACAAACAAAACTACAGATCAAAATTATACTAAAATATGGCAAGGATTACAATCTTTGATACTTTAATCCATACTGAAAAAAAGAAAAGAAGTTAAAAATGCCAAGTAAGGAAAACATTATCAGGCACTATATAGACCCTAGCTAAATCAATCAATAATACAAGACCTCTTTGAACCATTGGCATTGTTATGCGGGGCTTCCAGGGCTTTAGCCCCTGATGTTTGAGAGCACAGCCCGCCTTCTTCCTGTTCTGCATTCTGAGATGCATGGATGACTGGGTGAAAACTCCACAGTCGATACCAACGCCGCCTTGTACTCTTCGAGTGCACAAGAACTCCACAGCACTCCTGCACCCAGGCTTTTCCATCTAACATCTATATGTTGGATTATTGACATTAACAGGGGGGATTGGAGGGGCTATAAGGCCATAATTAGTGCTAAAGTTAGCCACGCCCCTGCTTTAATTGCAGCCAGTCAAACAAGAAAACCCATTTTTTAAACAGCCAAATAGAGCCAGAGTATAAAACCTCGACAACATAACTGCTGTAAACTCTGACTACTGTCCACTCTGCTCTTTTCTGTCCTACTCTACTCTAGAGAGACACAACTTACATATGATTTTTGCAATTTATTAGCCAATTAATTAGACAATGCTGGACCAAAGGGTCGGGAAAGTTTCATGGCCACCACAAAACTCTTTTCATAACATTTCATTCCAGGAATCCCCATTATTCATATAAAAAACAACAAAATATTCACAATATAACAGGCATGGGCAGCTCCACCTGCTAACAATGTGTTCTCACCTACTATCGCACTTCATCTACGCATGCCCGCCACACTGCAGCAAAGCCACTCGCAGTATACTTGAATGACTGCCTGTTCAGGCGTGCACAAGAAGTGGCTCCCACTTCAGGAAGGACAACACACGATGAGGACAGCAGATGGCAGAAGAGCTCTGACAGTAAGGTATGGACAATCCATACTAAAGCATGACACAAATATCTCACATTAAATGTCTGACTGACCTGAAGATTTTTCACTTGCATATTATGAAGTAGTCTCATGCTACCATGTTATGATGCTCTGTTAGCCTCACACTTCCCGTTCAGTTGTCAAGCAGGGAGAAGGTGATGAGGCTCGACCTGTCACACCAAGCACAGCAATGGGTACCTGTAAGAAAATTTCCTGAGAGAATATGATTAAGTTTAAAGGATCTGCTTATCCTGCAATTCAGTGTTGGAGATCTTTCAGTTGTGTGTATTAGAGTGACTCATGTCCACATGTTCCACAAGCCAGTATTGGATTTTCTGGAATATCTAAAACCATCTCTGGCAAACACTGCTGTTTTGGGATTTCATTAATCAAATATTTTCGCCAATCTAAATTTTTATTTTTTCATACAGCTGACCTTGTGGGAAACTCTGACCTAACTTTTTCCTTCTGGTTATCGAAGCCATGCAGTGCGTATGATGTAATTAAATGTTTGGGCATTGATGTACTTAACTATGATGCTTTGGGCCAGAACGCTGTCATGCTCAAGTAGGGTGGTCTTGAAAAAAAGACGATGCAGAGATAGCGCTTTATGTGAGAAGGCATTTGTCTCAGCTCATCCTTTAAAAAGACAATGATGTCTATAAGCTGTTCTAAATTAAACCAGTAACTCACAGTCAAACGTAACCACTGCATCTAATTATCCAAAGCCATAGCATGAAAATATATGATATGCATGTAGTATTTCCTTGAAATAATTATCTTTTTGAGCAAAGACCAGTGGGAGTTAGTTGAAGGATTTAGGCCTAGTGTTAGCTACAGTTAACTGTCCAGAAACGACCAATTAGCTTGACTGCCAATTCTCCTGTGGTCCATGTGTGAGTATGGGTGTGTGCATTGGT
The DNA here is from genome assembly GCA_026402145.1 of Polypterus bichir lapradei. Lineage (NCBI taxonomy): Eukaryota > Metazoa > Chordata > Cladistia > Polypteriformes > Polypteridae > Polypterus > Polypterus bichir. Next base: position 29,742,465 of record JANRMT010062835.1, on the reverse strand, counting down.
GGCCCTGTGTTGGACAACATTCAGGTCTGGTTATAGTTTTGATGTTGTTCCTGCCAATACATAATATGGCTCCATTTAATGTTTAACTGTATGTAACTCAGGAACAGAAAATTGATAGATGGATGAAGTGGTGGATGGAAGGATGGATTAAGTGCATGGTGTAGTACTGTGCAAATGCCTCATGCCACCCAAGAAGATTATTTTTAAAGGTGGTTATCTAGTCATTGTTTATTTACTTGTAAAAGTATTATATAATTTTAGAATGAATACAAGTAAAAGGAAAAATATAAGTAGATTTTTTTGTATTTTCCAGAAATATACTACTATCTTGTGAGATGGCTAGAGCAACTTAAATTTAGTTTCCAAAGTCTTCCCTGAGGTACCTCTGCCATTCTGTGTACAGTATGTTCTCTGTTCACAATGTGATTTTGTTCCAAAGCAATGCATATAATAGGTTTGTCACATATGTGTGTCAGAGGGTCACCTTCCGGGCTCATCTGAGGTAAGCACTACCACTCTGAGGCACCAGGAGGCATGATCACTGACTCTTTTGACTCTTTCTCCACCCATAGCTTCAAGAATATGCCTACTGAGTGCAACTAATCTCACCATGTTCTGGTCCACAACCTATAAAAGCAGGGTGCTTCCAGCAAGGAGATATCTCATTTGGAAAATGAGCAACCCAACTAATGGAGCTCTCACTCTGTAGCCTGACCTGTCTTTTAAAGTGTGTTAAAGTCCAGCCAACAGCTGATTATGCCTTTCATATTTGTTATTGCACTATCATGCACCTGGTATTTTGCTGTACTTTATTGTTTCAAATAAATGGAGTGGCCTGGCTGGCACTCCAACATTTCATTTGGACTCTTGCATTCATCTCAGTTGTTGACAGTACCCACTTAAACTAAAAAGCGATATTTAATTCGTTTATGCTTGATTTTCATTCTGCAAGAATATGAACGCAAAAACTGTCACCCAAATGAGTAAACTGGGTGTGAGTACACACAGTGCATGCACAGTTTGGCTTACAGCATCCCGCCGTTGTTTTAATATAACCAGTATTACTTTGTTATCGTTTCCAATTCAAAGTTTTACAATAAAGAAAATTACTTTCAACATGTCAAAATATGTCTAAGCATTCAGGACCAACAAAGCCAAGTATTGAGTGCAAAAGTTTTTGAGTATAGAGGAGAAGCTTGAAATACGGTAATAAAACATTTTGAAAACAAACAAGAGAATGTGATATTGTTAGAGCTATTGCCATTAAGGAGTCACTCTGCGTACCTTCAGGCGCAATGCTGCAAAAATTAAACAAAGTGCTGTGATATTTGGCCGGCCAATACCCCCAGGCCGCCAGATGGAGCCCTCCCTGCAGTATGGAGGTGCCCCGAAGACCAGCAGGGAATCATGGACGCTGTAGTTTTTATTTTCAGCCCTGCTGGATACCTCAGGGGCCACAAGAGGGTGCTGCAGGGAGGACCGAGGACTCATTTGTGCCCTATGACCCGGAAGTTTGTCATAGGAAGAGCGACGGGCTTCCGGGATGAAGAAAGGAACTCATACCTGACCCGGAAGGGATTGAGAGTCGCATGGACTGGGGATGGAGAACACTTCCGGGTCAGGAGATATAAAAGGACTGTGGGAGCTCCCAGATGGCGAGCTGAGCTGGGTGGAAGGGTGGCAACGCGCCTGGGAGCTGGAGGATTGGTTTATTGTTTGTTGTATTATTGATTTATGAGTATAGTGGAGGAGAGGGTGCTTTGTGCACTGTGAAAAAGTAATAAAGTCATATTTTGGACTTTTACCTGGTGTTTGGAGTCGTGGACAGGGGTTCAAGGGAGCGAGAGCGCCCCTATCTACCACAGTGCTCTATCTGGAACAACATCCAATGTTGCAACTTGTTACAGACAGCAATGTTGAAGATGAAGACGGTGAAAATGTACAGCATCCTCTGTGACAGCTAATTACATCGCAACGATTGAGCAGTTTAACTGCTATGGAAAAAAACTTTGCAGTGGTTTGAAGATAATGACTTTGCAGGTATGTGACATTCGTTCACATTTGGACCAAAACAAAGAGCTGTTACGTGAAAAGAGGCCACAGGCAAAGCAACAGAAAATGGATTTGTATTTCAAGCCATGAAACCAGATGCCCGAAACAAACAATGAACCACAACAACAACAACATTTATTTATATAGCACATTTTCATACAAAAGATGTAGCTTAAAGTGCTTTACAGTTTGAAGATAGAGATAAAAGAAAATGCAGAAATACAATTAGGCAATACTAATTAACATAGAATAAAAGGCCATGAGACCACCCAGCCTCCTCTAGGCATTCTACCTAACATCAATGATCTCAATCAGTCCTCATGGTTTTCAGGCTCCACATGTAAGAATTGGATGATGATGGTCATGTGGACCTCTCGCCTTCAATCCATCAATGTAGGGACTGCACAGTGCTTTGGTTGGGTGGTGGGTGCCACCACAGAAAAATGTAAAAAGAATAGCAGAGAAAGTAGGGGTTAGTACAGATTTCTGAGCCACCAACAATGATAATGATAATTACAGTGCATCCGGAAAGTATTCACAGAGCATCACTTTTTCCACATTTTGTTATGTTACAGCTTTATTCCAAAATGGATTAAATTCATTTTTTTCCTCAGAATTCTACACACAACACCCCATAATGACAACGTGAAAAAAGTTTACTTGAGGTTTTTGCATATTTATTAAAAATAAAAAAACTGAGAAATCACATGTACATAAGTATTCACAGCCTTTGCTCAATACTTTGTCGATGCACCTTAGGCAGCAATTACAGCCTCAAGTCTTTTTGAATATGATGCCACAAGCTTGGCACACCTATCCTTGGCCAGTTTCGTCCATTCTTCTTTTTAGCACCTCTCAAGCTCCATCAGGTTGGATGGGAAGCGTCGGTGCACAGCCATTTTAAGATCTCTCCAGAGATGTTCAATCGGATTCAAGTCTGGGCTCTGGCTGGGCCACTCAAGGACATTCACAGAGTTGTCCTAAAGCCACTCCTTTCATATCTTGGCTGTGTGCTTAGGGTCATTGTCCTGCTGAAAGATGAACCGTCACCCCAGTCTGAGGTCAAGAGTGCTCTGGAGCAGGTTTTCATCCTGGATGTCTCTGTACATTGCTACAGTCATCTTTCCCTTTATCCTGACTAGTCTCCCAGTTCCTGCCACTGAAAAACATCCCACAGCATGATGCTGCCACCACCATGCTTCACTGTAGGGATGGTATTGGCCTGGTGATGAGCGGTGCCTGGTTTCTTCCTAACGTGACGCCTGGCATTCACACCAAAGAGTTCAATCTTTGCCTCATCAGACCAGAGAATTTTGTTTCTCATGGTCTGAGAGTCCTTCAGGTGCCTTTTGGCAAACTCCAGGCGGGCTGCCATGTGAATTTTACTAAGGAGTGGCTTCTGTCTGGCCACTCTACCATACAGGCCTGATTGGTGGATTGCTGCAGAGATGGTTGTCTTTCTGGAAGGTTCTCCTCTCTCCACAGAGGACTTTTGGAGCTCTGACAGAGTGACCATCGGGTTCTTGGTCACCTCCCTGGCTAAGGCCCTTCTCTCCTGATCGCTCAGTTTAGATGGCCGGCCAGCTCTATGAAGAGTCCTGGTGGTTTCGAACTTCTTCCACTTACGGATGATGGAGGCCACTGTGCTCACTGGGACCTTCAAAGCAGCAGAAATTTTTCTGTAACCTTCCCCAGATTTGTGCCTCGAGACAATCCTGTCTTGGAGGTCTACAGACCATTCCTTTGACTTCATGCTTGGTTTGTGCTCTGACATGAACTGTCAACTGTGGGATCTTATATAGACAGGTGTGTGCCTTTCCAAATCAGGTCCAATCAATTGAATTTACCACAGGTGGACTCCAATTAAGCTGCAGAAACACCTCAAGGATGATCAGAGGAAACAGGATGCACCTGAGCTCAATGTTGAGCTTCATGGCAAAGGCTGTGAATACTTATGTACATGTGCTTTCTCAATATTATTTTTAATAAATTTGCAAAAATCTCAAGTAAACTTTTTTCACATTGTCATTATGGGGTGTTGTGTGTAGAATTCTGAGGAAAAAAATGAATTTAATCCATTTTGGAATAAGGCTGTAACATAACAAAATGTGGAAAAAGTGATGCGCTGTGAATACTTTCCTGATGCACTGTAAATGCATATAATAATTAATAATGATAATTCTTTTCATTTATATAGCGCTTTTCTTACTACTCAAAGCGCTCAGCAATTGCAGATTAAGGGCCTTGCTCAAGGGCCCAACAGAGCAGAGTCCCTTTTGGCATTTGCAGGATTGGAACCGGCAACCTTCCGATTGCCAGTGTAGATCCCTAGCCTCAGAGCTACCACTCCGCCTGTAAATACAGAATATCAGGGTTAAACTAAAATGAAGCTATTAAAAAAGGCCATGTAAAAATAATGGGTTTTTAGCAGGTTTTTAAAATGCTCCACTGTATTAGCCTGGTGAGTTTCTATTGTTAAGCTATTCCAGATTTTAGGTGCATAAAAGCAGAAGGCCGCCTCACCACTTCTTTTAAGTTTAGCTCTTGGAATTATAAGCAGAGACTTATTTGAAAATCCAAGGTTACAATTTGGAGTGTAAGGTGAGAGGCATTCTGAAATATAGGATGGAGCAAGATTATTTAAGGCTTTGTAAACCATAAGCAGAAGGTCAATTCTAAATGGCACAGGTAACCAATGTAGTGACATCAGAATTGGGGTGATGTGCTCGGATTTTCTTTTCCTAGTAAAGATTCTGACAGCTGCGTTCTGAACTCGATTGATGTCTTTTTTGGGTGGTCCTGAGAGGTGTGCGTTACAGTAATCTAGTCGACTGCATCTAACCACAAGCATTATCTTCTGGTGTTACAATATGTGCAAAATGTGCAATTCCAACATTGAGCGATACGATATGAAACAATAATAATCAACCACTTAACAATAAACTACCAGCAGCAGCTGTTTGACACCCACTTCACACAGTGAACCTGACATAATTTTTTAAGGTCAATACCATGTTTATTGTATGATTTATCAATATATTATTATTTATAATGCAGAGATTAACATAATTGCCAACTGTAATGACCATTTTTATTGTTTCTTTTATTTTTGTTGTGCATAACATTCAAAGTTTTTAAGCAATTTTCCCCTAACCCTATTTTCCCCATAGGACTTGTACATATATAATTCTATACTATGATTTTGCTTAAGTGAGTTTTTACACCAGTCACATTGTGGGAGTGCATATTGTATTTGTTAAATTCTGCCCACAGCACACTTGATTCAAATTCCAGTGCGCAGGGTAAAGATCTTAGATCGAGCCCCTCTGGGACAGCAGCATGTTCACTGTGGTTTTGGCACCTTCTGCCAATCTCCTGGAAGAGAACGCCCTGTCTTTCCTTTTTCTGTTTACTGGCTTGGCCTCCCAGCCAGTTAAGGAAGATTGAACTATCCCAGCTGAGATCCCAGCTCAGGCTTGTTGTCCATTACACTGAGTATATAAATGTTACTTCCTTAATGAAAGAAGGGAATCAAATGAAGTGTTTACACTGCACTTGGCAGAATCATCTGGCGTCATGTGTTTGGCTCCAAATTACACATCTTGACCATAAGAAGAAACCTTGAAAGAAATGACCTTGAATAGTGTGTTACAGCTATGAAACCATTATTGCAGAAAGGCAATAAGCAAAAGAGATTGCAGTACACAAAAGATTATATATAAAGCACAGAGTGAGAACCAGTGGCGTAATATCTTATGGGGTGATGTGTCAATATTTGAAATTTATGGTCCAGATGGCAGTAAGTCAGAAGAAGAGTTTGAGAAAAGTACATTGATACCTGTCTGCAGTGTTCTGTAAGAGACAGTGGTGGCTATGACATTCAGCCATTGGTGTAAGGGAGCTAATCAAAATAGGCTAGATCCCCTGTCTTCTGCAAAACAGCAATAGATTTTGATTTATCATACTGTACCTTCAGAAAAATCACATATTATCTATGCTTTAATCTTTCAGCTTATTAACAACCCTAAGCACACTACACACACAATTTACACCAACGTAGAGTGGAATTCTGCAGATGGATCACTAACATTGTTAGGCTGACCACCTCAAAGCCCTAACCTCAACCTAAGTGAAGCAGTGTGGGATCACTTGGGTGGGAAAAAGTACAAAAGCCGTCAAGAAGTGGTCTGGTAAATTCTGTAGGAATCTTAGAAAAAGAAACCACAAGCCTGATTGAAAAAAGTTACACAGCAGTATGTGTGCAACATACATTTCTTCAAAATATAGCCATCACAATGATGCCTTGAACATGTAAAAGCCATCAAGAACAAATGTTAAAGCCACCCTCTTAAATGTAGAATCTACACAGTGGACTCAGTAAGCATTCAGACCCCATCACTTTTCCCACATTTCACATTTTATTATGTTGCAGCCTTGTGCTAAAATCTTTTCAAATCGTTTAAATTAATTTTTCACCCACATCTTCGCAGAGTCAATGGAGGCTCTGATCAGGGCTCTCGAGAGACTGAGCGAGGAGTCTGAGTGTCTGGGTTTGCGAGTGTCCTGATATAAACCAAGATCCAGGCAGTGTGTCTATCTGAGGACAGAATATTGACCTTGTTGAGAGGTTTACTTATCTCAGTAATGACATTCATGTCTCTGGTGACTCTTCCTATGAAGTCAATAGACAGATTGGGAGAGCATGGTGGGTCATGAGGTTGCTGGAAAGGGGTGTGGGTGGTCGCTCCTGATTTTTCTGCAAAAGGACGAAGGTCCACGTCTTTAAAGTCCTTGTGCTTCCTGTCTTGCTATATGGTTTGGCCTGAGTCGAAGATTGGACTTTTTTGGTACTTTGTCTCTTCAGAGAATTCTTGAGTACCGCTGGTTTAATTTTGTGCCAAATGAGTGATTGCTCATGGAGCCCCGAATGAGGCACATTACCTGCATTGTGAGGAAGCGTCAGTTATGGCACTATGGCCATGTGGAGCAATTCCCTAAAGGTGATCCAGTTCGCAGGATTCTTATTGTTGAGGACCCGAGAGGCTGGACCAGGCGAAGGGGACACCCTCGTAACACCTGGGTGCGGCAGATAGAGGGTCATTTCTGGAGGGTGGGACTGGACTGCATGTCTGCCTGGGAGGGTTGCCAACCAGGATCCTGAGCTGTTTTGTCATGTGGTGGGTCTGGTAATGCGCTGTACCAGTGCATGCTCCCCATCCTGACCTGACGTCAGCCAACATTCAATACCCTAGAATGAGAAAGCGAAAACAGGATTTTAAACATTTTTGCAAATTTGTTAAAAATTAAAAGCTAAAATATGAAATTGACACAAGTATTCTAACCTTTGATATGACTGGAAATTTGGCTCAAGTGTCTCCTATTCTGTTGATCATCATTTCTTTACTTTGCTTGGAGTGCACTAAAGGCACCTAAAGGAACTCTCAGACAGTGAGAAACAGGATTGTCTGTTCTGTTGAAGCCAAGACAAGCATCACGTGTGGAGAAAACCAAGCACTGCTCATAACCTGCACAATATCATTCCAACAGTGAAATACTGTATGGAGGAGGCAGCAGCATGATGTGGGGTTGTTTTTCAACAGCAGAGACTGGGAGTCCAATCAGGCTTGAGGGAAAGCTGAACAGCACAAAGTACAGAGATATCCTTAATGAAAACCTGCTTTAGAGTGCTCTGGACCTGAGATCGGACCAAAGGTTCACCTTCCAACAGGACAAGACAAGACAACATATTAGTGGCATAAGGACAATTCTGGGAATGTCCTTGAGTCGCCCAGCCAGGGCCTGGACCTGAACCCAATCAAACATCTCTGAAGAGACTTAAAAATAGTTGTTCACCAACAGCGGTCCAATGCTAATTCCTGCTGCACATCACCATGTACTTTAGGGTCTTCCTGTGTGTTTTTTTGCCTGTATGTATTGGCTGACACAGTATATTTATCTTGTAGAAGTAATTGTGTGCTCATAAAAAAGCTTTGAACGTGTAATATTGCATATGCCATTTGTTTATGCCTTGATTCTGCTTTTAGAGTCAGCAGGCTTAAATAAGTAAGAAGACTATAGGATTACCCAAGAAAAGAAAAGTGAGTGTTTTAAATACTGAATGAAATGGATAATTGCAATACAATACAATATTTATGTCCAAAAATAAATACTTATTTTTTTATAGTTCTCTTCACTGAGTGCAGGCACAGAGTGTTGCGAACAATTCTCAGTTAAACTAGAAGTACACATTATACAAATTCCTAAATAGAGGAGGAGGAGGAGGTTAGGAGCACGTGCTGATACAGCGCATTGCCTCACCCACCACACGACTAAATAGAGAAATAATTAAATCCAAATTATTTGTTATTCCAATTTCTTATAAATAAAAGAAAGTCAAGAAATACTCCTTCACTAACATTAGTATCAAAAAGGTGTAAGTTAAGATTATTATTTAGTAACTAAGTGCATAGTATTTTTCATTGTTCTGCATGCTGTTCCACTTTCTTTCCAGCCCTTTTGTCCAGTGTTCCCAGCTCCCACTTGCCTGGTTTTTAAAGTGTACTGTATTACGACATGTTACTTCACTTCTTTCACGTTTTTCTGACTTCCTGTTGCACTTTATTTATTTTTAGTTACCTTGTAATCAGCCTACTCCAACTTTATGGTTTACCTGTTATGAATTCACACCACTAACCTTGGCAGCAGCCTTTTTCTTTACGTTTTCCAATGCTGCATACCATTTTTACACCAGTAGTTTAAATACATTTTCAGAGTAGTGTTCCTTTACATTTTTTAGCTGCTGATGCAGCACTGACTGTTTTTATATTTAAAATGTGTTTTGTTCTCAATGTACAACTGCCAAGCAAAAGACATCAATAACACAGGAACGGTTGTATTCCTGTTTGTCTTTTCCTAGAAATTAAATTGAGAATCATAAATCTTTATTTTTCTTGAGATGATTGGCCTTTTACTTCTGTCTTTAATATTAATCATATTACAGAAAGAAGAATTATTTTTTTCATTATCTGGTTATAACTTTACACTCTGTCCACTACTGTATTGCCCACATTTGTGTTGCCTTTACAGCTTACCAATAGGAATATCACAATGCTGCCACCTAGTGATAATTCAGGGGAATTGCTGCCATGTTAACTTGATGCCATATTGCATTTGGGATCTTTGAGACAGCTTTAACCGGAACTCCTATATGCCAGAACTACTTATAGCAGGGGTGGGCAAAGTCATTCCTGGAGGGCCGCAGTGGCCATGGGGTTTTGTTCCAACCCAGTTGCTTAATTAGAAAACAATCCTTGCCAATAATTACATTTCATGGCTTGTTAGTGCTTTAACTCTGCTATGTCAAGTCATTCAAATATCCTAGAGTTTTTTTTTTCCATTCTAAGGATATCATCCAAATACTTTGAAGTGTAAAACGGATGGGTAATTCTCAGTCCTTCACTTTTTTCTCCTCTCTTTCCTTCCAAGTATTTAATTAAACCAAATAGTGCATGATAAATACACACAGGTGTAAAGGGTAACAAGCAAAATGGATAACTGCTGGTTTCTTTTGTCATTTGCATCTTATTGTTAATAAGGAGCAATTAAAAGCCAAGAATGCAGCTGTTTAAATCTTAAATAAGCAATAAGGGTTCAACATCTTAATGAGGGAGATAACTAAAATGAAGCAGAAGTGTTTCTAGAGCAATAAGTGCTTCTCAGTAAGCAATTGGGTTGGAACAAAAACCTGCAGCCACTGCGGCCCTCCAGGAATGACTTTGCCCATCCCTGACTTATAGTATGAGTCCCCCATAAGGGCTGATAACTTTATCTTCATAAAAATGTAAATCAACAATAACCTTTATTTATGCTGATATTTTTCAATATAATTCTGAAATTCAAGAAATTATTTTTAGACAACAGCATCTGTCTTCAGCAATATCCCTGGTGTAGTGCTTAGCGTTGCTGCCACAAGGGGCCAGTGCCCTGGATTCAAGTGCCACAACCTGTCATGGTCAGTATGGAGTTTGCATGTTATTGCCTAGTCTGCTTGTGCTTTCCTCACACATCACCAGGGCCCTGTTTGAGTGTGATGTGTACATGAGTGGGCCCTGAAGTGGAAACGTGTCCTGGGCTGGTTCCTTCACCTGAGTTTGCATGTTATTGCTTTTATTTTTGCACTACTTTTTTTATTTTTGTATAACTTTTATTTTTGTAGCAATACTGCATATTTTGTATTGAATATCTTCTTAGGTCAATGTTTCTTAAACAATGGATGCGACTGGACATTGGTTGTGATGGGTCGCCACATGTTTGTGTAGCACAATTAACCGAGTTCACCCAAGCGTGAATTCTGTGGCGAGTGACTTAGCATACTATTTGCTCCAGTAGCGTGAAGTCCGAGAAGTGGCCTATAAACAACACTACTGGTGCATCACAGAGAATTTTTCTTCTACAGTAAGAAAATATGCATTTTTCCTTTGGCACCACCACCCCTCTCACAACTTGATTGACAGCAAACACACATATAAGAAAGGGGAAGAGAAGCGGGAGTGCCACAGACAAGCTAGTGTGAGGTGAAGTGTCAGATTAGATTTGATATCAAAACAAAAACAACCGAATGTGATGTTTTTTGAGGTTTTGTGAGGGCTGAGTGAATAGAGTGAGTGTATATATATACAGTGCTGTGCCAGTCTTGTATGCTAAATACAAGTTTGGTGGCTGTGGACAACTGGTCAGTGCCTCATCACATCTTCACCATTACAACATACATTTCAATCTAAATCTGTAAGAGACGTGCAAAGAAAATTGTGGATCAACTTTAATGTGCTTCGGTGACGACTGCTGTAAAATGCTTTGATACATTTCAGTCTACTAGTAGTTTGAAGGTTGTGTTTGTTGGACAGCTGAGATCTGTAAGAAAATATAAAACTGCCTATAGAGTGGAGCTCTCAGCATTTAGGAGTTGGTACAATTAAACATTTCAAACTGGACTCTTCACCGAATTCTTCCTCAAGATTTATCTTATCATCCATTTAAAATACTAACAGTGTACACATTTTTTAGGAATAATATAGCTGCTCGATTCAATTTTTCTACTTCCTTTATTGAATTGTTAAATTAAAAAGAGAACTTGCTGAATAATTTGCAAACCTGCTTTGAAAAATGTAGTGTTAAATGTGAAGCTCATATACACAAATAATGTTATTTAAGACAAGGTAAATAAACTACATCCATTGATTATTTTTTAACTACCTTATTCCTTATCTGGTGCCATGAGTCATGTGAATAAGCATTCATATTTTCCCTTAAATTTCACCATATCCTCACGCTATTGCTGTTATAAAGAGTCATTTTATTTTTCTCAACTTTACTAAAGCTCACACTAAGCATTTATGCAGTGACGTATCTCAGGAGTCTGTTCCCTCATTTGTTTGATTGTTGCTGTTTTATTAACAATATCTTTACTTTCCACTTATCTGTTTTAGTGATATTGATGTGAGAAATGTTATTGAATGTTAACAAAAACATTTGCTGTTATTATCATTATATGGTGTAAGTGCCACATGGGATGTATGGGCATCCAGACCACGAAAGAGAAAGGTTCCTTACCCAGACGGGAGGCCAATGGTGGATAGACAGACGTCCTGGCCAGATGTGTTTTCAGTACTTTTCCTGGCCGGGATAAAATAGAAGTATAGGGAAGGACTGTCTCTGGGGGCTGTGTGTTCCCCCAGTACACTAGGTGTCAGCTTCCCTCAGGCAGAGCTCCCATTCATACTACCGCAGGGCACCTTGGGACATGTAGTCTAGGAGAACAACCCTGTCAGGGTGCCCAGAGAGGGAGCTATAAAAAAAAGTACACACCTCAAAGGAACTAAAAGTGCTGCCAGGCTGTAATCATTTGACACCAGAAGTACTCCTGGGTCCTGGGATGAAAGGAGCCACCCGGCCTCATCCAGGTGAGCCGAGTTAGATGAGGTGGACAAAGTTTGCCTGGAGGAGAGACAGAGGATTTATTGTGGAGAGAAGTATGTTTGGAGGCTTTAAACCTGTATAAGATATTGGATTTAATAAAACCACTTTTATTGGAGCCTTTTGACTGTGTGTTCTGGGTTTGAGGAGCTGCAGTGCCCTCTAGTGGCCTCAATGGCCTCTGTTATTTGTCTGTGTAATAGTGAGCCATCATTATGGATTATCCTCTTCTTGTGTCAAAGTGTGAAATCGATTTTGTTTGGGCCCTCAGATTAAAATGTTTAGGAACCCCTGCCTTAAGTAATGCATCCTGTACTTTCACGCCTTCTGTATGAGTGAACGCTGTCAATAAACAAGCTGTGCAAATTTCAAAAGTCATTTAAGTGTGTGTTTCTCTGACTGATGAAGTTATTCCGCAATCGGCTTGACCAGCACAATGCTCGTTAATGTTATCTATGACAAAAGACTTCTCTCAATCATGTCACATCAAGTGTAGCACGATTGTTGAGAAGAATAAGAGGGTAACACAGTTTTAGTGTTAAACTGTTCATGCTGAAACATTTTCTAAATTTTGCTCTAATATTTGATTGAGTTATAAAAATGTCTTTAAATTGTATATAACTGGTTCTTGCACTTTCATATTTCATATCTTGTGCTTGTTACTCCTGAGATGGGCTGCGGCTCCCTCTAACCATTTTGAAAAAAACATAGTCAAGCAAATGAATAAATAGACGGATGATCTGACGATTTGTTAAGAACTTAAAGAATAAAACATTTTAAGAATTTAAAGAAAATGAAATAAAATATTAACAACTGGTATTTATTTTTCAGGTTCTTCTGGTCTTTGCAAAAGAGGACAGTCAGAGTGATGGATTTTGGTGGGCTTGTGACCGAGCTGGATATCGGTGCAACATTGCAAGAACCCCAGAGTCAGCACTTGAATGTTTTTTAGACAAGCATCATGAAATAATTATTATTGACTCTAGAAATTCACGATATTTTGATGCAGAATCTGTTTGCAGGTAATTGGCCTTTTAAAACTGGTTATTTTGGGTAATTTTAAAGAATTCGGTAATTGAATAATTTTTCACATTTTTTAATAAAAACAAGTAAGCCAAAATGATTTATTATAGTGTGACATGATGGTTAGGATTACTGTTTCACAAGTTGAGTTGGGGCTTGGCTGCCTGGGGTGTGGACAATCCAATAGACACAGACCTAAAAATATGGCCGGTCCATCCTTTGTGTGTGCTTTTTGGTGACCTACAACCATTTTTGTGCTTCTTTGTGGCAGGATCACAACAAGATTATTTGATTATTTCTCATAGATCATTCACTCAGCTTTTAGACTCAGTCCTACTGTATGCATGCATGTCTGGTGTAGGCGAATGCTTACACCAAATGCGTTTTCAGGTGTTTTTACTGTGGATGAAGATGCTTTCTTAAACAATGTGACAATGCTTGTGTGATCAGTGATCATTTCTCTCTATTATAAAAAATAAATTTGGGATGAGATGTGATCTTTTTAAGAGAGATCATTTAAAGGGGAGACAGAGAGACACTTTCACGGCCCGCAAGACAGGCAAGTCATGTCATACTTACAACCTTTGGAAGCACGTCCTGTGATACACATGCAGAGCAGGTTAGAGATAATGGGAGTAGGAAAATTCAAAAGTCTCAAAAAAATGAGAGTAAAAATCGCATTAGCACAAACAAACGGAAAATATTACTCGGTGAAATGATGGAACAACGAAAAGAGATCTAATAGTGTTTGAGGATGTCTGGGGGAGAAGAGAGACAAGGCAGTGACTTTAAAACGTTTGAAGTGCTGCACGAAATGCAGATCATGTGGCACGGGATCAGCAGCAAGCCAGCAGCTGATCAAGCAAAGAGGAGGTAAAAAAAACAACCGTTATTTGTTTTCCATTATATCACCGTTAAAGAGGGGTTTCGGAGGAGCGTGGGGTGGGGTTTGTTCAGCCCACCTCTTCACAACGGCGAGTAGTGCTGATGGTGGAGTTAGGCGAGCGAAGAGCATATCACGCGGCATGGTAGCAGCAGCAAGCCAGCAGTTGATTGGGCAAAGAGGAGGTAAAAAAAGGAATGTGTTTCCCATTGTATCACCGTTTAAGAAGGGTTTCGGAGGAGCGGTCGTGTCTTTTTGGGGTGCGTTCAGCCCCCCTCTTCACAATGGTGAGGGGGGGGTGTGAGGGGATGGCAAGCGAAGCAAGCAGGGGGCAAAGCCCCCTAGTTTGTTTAAAAACGTAGTAGTGTGGACATAGCCTATGGGAAGAAGCCCTCACAAATCTGAGCACAAAGGAGCAAGTAGGCCTAATGGACTTGCAGTGACAATGCTTTGAAGATGATTTTTTCACAGAATTTCTTACCAAATTTTTGGCATCAGTTTTCATCAGAGTATACAGATGTATTGGAATGAGATTTTTTGATGCTGTTTATAAACATACATTTATGAACTGGACTTTCTGCACTGGAAGCACTAAAGACTAAATAACAGTGGTAAGCTCAATATGGAGCCAGACATCTGCCTGCAGCTTTCATCTCTTTAGCCTTTCCAGTGTTTGACATCCTTAAAACAGCAACAGCCTATTCACTGAGGATTCATGCATTCAATTTTCATTGAAAAATTTACATGTTGCATGTAATATGACCAAGTTAATATAGGTTTGTGTTTTATTAGAATTCTGAATAAATAATTCAGGAGAATTTGCTTCTTATCTTCTTCATAGGTTCAGTGGCACAGAAACAGACTACACCACCACAATTAACGAAAACATTTCAGTTTGCCTTTTGACAAGACTAATGTTAAGTGCATGAGATGTCACAATAAAGAAAGCAGTTTTTGTGAAGTGATTCCTTCTGTGTTTGCAGATTGCACATGTGTATTTTCTTAGATTATCAGTTTTGATAATTACTGAGGTGAATCATAAGCCTACTTTAGAGCAGTCAGGATAGTCTCGTCTGTGAATTGCTTACAGAAGTTTATATAATCAGCCAAGGGGGGCCCGATTTGTAACAGTT
This sequence comes from Polypterus bichir lapradei, assembly GCA_026402145.1. Lineage (NCBI taxonomy): Eukaryota > Metazoa > Chordata > Cladistia > Polypteriformes > Polypteridae > Polypterus > Polypterus bichir. Next base: position 29,727,402 of record JANRMT010062835.1, on the reverse strand, counting down.
TAGGAACACCTGATGTAAACCACCTTTGCAGAGATCTGTTTTCACTTTGACATTAGAGAGAGTTTTTCTGTTAACCTGTTTAAAAAAAGCCAAATTAAATTCTCTGTGATGCAGTGTTGTATAACAATAAAATGCGAGCACTTCCAAGGAGGTAAGTACTTTTTATAGGCGCTGTAACTGCTCTGTTTGCTGCATTTCTGTGTTCTGTCAGGTTCATCCCAATCATATGGTGTGCACTTTCTTGGAAATGTGAAATGTGATTTTTTTATAGGCATATTGGACCTGAAGTTTTCACACAGTATTATTTTACCTTTTTAGGATCAACTTGACCTCTGTATTATTTCTGATAATGACTCAATTCTGCAGGATCAAATTGTTCCTTCTCTGCAGAGTAGATGTTCAAGTGGATTTGTATCTGTGATAAAACATCTCCAGGGAAAACAACGATTTCAGAAGTCTAGCAAGTAGCACCACCAGCTTTGGAAAAAATGCATCAAAAGACCCAAAATGCAACTTTATCTATCTATCTATCTATCCATCTATCTATCTATCTATTGTGGACACGGCCCGGACACAGACAGGCGGACATGTTGTTCATCACCACCACGCATTTATTTACAGTAATATATACAATTCAAAGTGCCACACAAACCCCCAAAGTCCTGGCCACACAATGTCTTTCTTCGGTCCGCCTCAACACTCTCCTCTGCTTCGTCCTGATTCCACCCGACTCCAGCCTCGAATGAAGGGAGACGGCCCCTTTTATATCATCCCGGATGGGCTCCAGGTGTTTCCCGGCACTCCTCCCTGGACACGCCCCAGTGTGGCGGAAGTGCCGGCTCTTCTTCCGGAAGCTCTCCGGGTGTCCCTGCTCCTCTTCCCCCCGGCACTTCCTGGTGTGGCATTGGAGCGCCCCCTGGCGGTGACCACGGGCCCCTACAGGGTTGGGCTTCCAAGCCCTCTACCCGTGGCCCTCAATGCAACCAGGATGTGATCCAGGGTGGGCGTAGACCCTCTTCCGGTCCCTCAAGGCGTCCCGGCTGGGTCGTTGCCCCTGGCATCCCTGACACTATCTATTATATAGTACCTTTCATATCTATCTATCTATCTATCTATCTATCTATCTATCTATCTATCTATCTATCTTTATAATGCATATCAATATTTATGGAAATCTTACAATTAAATTGAAATAATAAATACTGTTCTTTATATAAATACCTGTTTGACATCACTTAACATAAAGCTGCACATGAGAGAAGCAATCTGTTCTTAAGTCAATGCCTGCAGTTTTCAGGGTCTGACTTTGTGATTTGTGATTTGTTTATAGTCATAGCAAAACAGAACCAAACAGGAAATTGTAGATGTTTCAAAGAGAATAGAAATGATTTTACCAGTTCAGCCGCCTGTCAATATTTCAACTTCTATTAAGTGGCTGCAAAGTGCTATAAGTTTCAAAGTACGTTTTTCAGTGTCAGTCAAAGCCCATTTGGTGCCCTAGGTAGAGTGGACATTGCCCTTTGTTGTTCATAGCGGCTAGTTGGTATTATTAGACTTCATTGGCCCCTCGGTGCCTGGAGCATGCATCCCTGCAATAGATAGCATAAACGGCACCCCATTGTGCATATACTGTGGACTTTAATGAGCATGCGCATCAGAGCAAGTACACTTTTACTGTCATAAACAGTGCCCACTCAGTATCCTGATGTTTGGAGTGCATGCGCCTTGAGAAACACAAACAGCGCCCCTTTGTGTACATACTGTGGGCATCATTATCATACTTCTATGACTAGTGGGGGAAAGTTCCCACTTGATGCATGGAGTACGCACCCCTTAACTTTTATAAAAGCTGCCCCTTAGATGATGATGACCTAAGCGGCCGTCTGAGTCGCCTAATGGATTGACCACCTCTGATGGTTTCAAACAGTTGTTTTGCTGTCCTTAGCTTTCAGAATCCCACATCAAACACTTTGTTCTGCCATTGACAGATCTTGGATTTAAATAGGTACTCTTTCTAGAAGGCATGTTATTTGAAAATAAATCAAAAAGGGAAATAGAAGTAGCAAAACATACTGACTTTATTCCACAAAACATGAATGGGTAGATCTGACAGGGTGTACCCTCAACGAAACGATAAGTTCACCCCCTGGCGCAGTACTGAAGTGATACGTGCACTGCTTTTTAAGTAGATCTTCATTTAATTTGTCCCTAAAATTTCATGACAATCTATTTGCATGCGTCACTTAAATAAAGAAAGAAAGTAATTTTTCAAATTGCAATATTTCTCAAAAAAGCCACCCTTGACACTCTTCTCTCCCATTAGTCTGGGGGCAAAAAAAAACTCCCTGTCCTGTTACAGGGACCTTGACGAATATACATACCAAATTTCACATGAGTTGGTTGAGCCATTCTCGAATGATGCCCAGACCACAGACAGATATTGTTAACTTTATTTGTATAGATTAATTATTAATGTTATCCTATTAATTTTAATGATGGTTTGCATTCTTATTTTCCCTAAAACAGATAGCTGGTAAAGCTCTCCTCTTCTCACCTCCTGTTTTCCCCATTATCCACCTAACTTTGTACTCAGCTTCTAGTAATAAGGTAACTTTAAACCCGATCACTTCTGGAGTCAAGAGTGACACAGTAGTTGCTCCAGGGACCTTAGGTTAGATCTCAGTGTAGTGGCCCCTATACCCCCTGCACCTCTGAGTCTTCTGTTGACCTTAATGACGTAGATCAAATCACCAAGACTGCTACACAACTGTCTGCTCTGTTTGAGGAACTGCACAGTCCAGTACATTTACTTCTGGAACCATGCTTCTTCAAGCAGCTGATTTTCCTCCATGTCCTCATTCTTTCTTTGCCCACAGTGTTGTGAATCTGTGACATAAGCTGGAAAAAGGGGGTTAAGGCTTCAAAAACAAACAAGTCAAATAAGGACCTCACTGAATTTAACTCCCAAAGTAAGCCTCTCACCCGGCAACCAGACACCAAAGCTCGAGAGGCAGGCTTTCAGGCCTGCTGAAGCCCAAAATGCAGCACTGGCTGTAAAAGTTCAAACTTTAAAATATTTAAAAATTCCCTTCAGGGGAGAGGATTAACCATGAAATCATTGGCTTGAATGACAAGGCCCATGAAGAATCTTTATAAATGAAGAAGTTACTTGTTTAAACAAAAAGAGCACAAAAATGACAAAAACAGGAAAAAGTATAAAATTATCCCAAAAAAGAGTCAAAGTATGCCAGAAAAGGCAATCCAAGGCAAACAAGACCAATCTACCAAAAAGCAAAGAATCAGAGTCTGAAAAAAAAAGCAAACCAGAAAATCAGAGCATCGCTCACTCGATTCTATCTGCATAATTGTCAAAGACACACTACTGCTGCCATCTCTTCCACCAAAATATAAAGGTGCAAGGTGGTCCAAGTAGAAGTGATGTCAGGGTGGGCCTATCTTTTGGGGTTCCACCTACAGAACATAAGGAATATATTTAAAATTCTTAAAAATATACATAAACAGTAAATATACATAATAATAGTAACACAAAATTACACAGTAACAAAATAAAACACATGGAAAATATTGTTTAAAAAATAAAAGAAATAGCCATAAAACAGAGTATAACCATAAGCCAGGGAAGAAAGGATAACGCTAACATAATGCAGAGGGCTTGGCATTTTATCTCACTGCTAGATGACCTGCCCTCTAGCATCCCATGACGCTCTTCATGATTCTACCCAAGCTGACACTTAAACTCATGCCGTAACTTCTTCTGTTTTCCCACAGTCACATCTGCATGGTCTCTTGCACTCTCTCTTTATCTTTTACCAGAAGGTTCTCTGTAGGACTATAACCTGTCATTTCTAGCATCGCCAATGCACCTAACATCCTCTTGCAAGTTGCCATCCTACTACAATACATATAAAATGTACAAGTAAGTCAATACATTACAGTGTGAATGGCTTTCATCAGAACAAGTTACCCTTACGGATGATATTGTCAGTTGCTAGGCAAGGTCGACAGAAAGTGTGATGTGTGTCATCGTCATAGGTAATAAAGTTTGCCATCAGACAGTTTGTTCAAATTTGTGTATACCACCTAACAGTCAAGCGTTATTTGATTTAAATCTAAGTTTGAATTCTGGTTACCAACTTTTTTCTGTCCTTGACCTCGATGTTCAACTCATGTGTAAATTGATGTGTAAATTCTTGGTTTTGATTCTTTTCTTTTTTTTTTTGAATCTCAGCTATGATTTTTATCTCATATTGTGGGCCCTTTCTTGATCCTTGCTTTCCCAGTTTTGATGTTAGCTATTTTAGATGGACTTTTACCTGCCACACACGAGTCTTCTAGTGTATCAGTAATTTGTATTGGAGATTTATTTTGAAATCTGTAGTGGCCATCAAATGAGTAAAAGAGGGAAATATACACAATACACAAGTTGAAATAACATTTCTCAATTTCAAGCAGTAAAGTAATCAGTAATTGTATAGACGTTATTGTCAAGAAGTTTGCACTTTATTTAACAGTGACCCTAGATTCAGAAATCCATGCCCACATTGCTGTAGCCATTGTCCCTTGTGAAACATTGTCAGACTGTGAAGCTCCTACCAAACATGTGTCAAGTGTGATACTCACAGATCTGTGTGACTTCATGCCCCTGTAGAAACATTGTGATCGACTGGGTCTGTTCACAATTTGCACACATACCTTTAAACATATTGCAATGGTAGTCATGGAATTAACTCAGTCGACACGCCTGTGTAGAGGTCTGGAGGTGCATGAGAGAGAAAGGATTACCAGAGAATTATGTGAGGATTGTCCAGCATATGTATGTACAAGTGAGTGAGAACTCAGGTTAAAAGCAGTGCTGGGGTACCAAAGAAGATCACAGTTAGAGTAGGTCTGCACCAGGGATCTTCTTTAAGTCCTCATCTCTTTTATCTGCTAATGGATGTGTTGAGTCATGAGATGAAGGACCAGTCCCCCCTATTGCAGGCTTTTTGCTGATGACATTGTGTTGTGCAGCATCAGAAAAGAGGAACAGGAGAGGAAGCTGGAAGAACTGAGAAGGGTTTGGAAGTTAGAAGGTTGAAGATAAATAGGAAGAAAACAGAATATATGAGGTTTAATGATGATCAGGATTCGGATGTTAGCCTGCAGGGAGAGCTATTGGAAAGAGTGGATAGATTTAAATATCTGGGATCAGTGATAGTGCAAGATGGAAACCTAGATGCAGAGATAACCCATAGAGTGCAGTGAGGATGGAACAATTGGAAGAAGGTATCAGGAGTATTCTGTGATCAAAGAATTAAGGTGAAGATTAAAGACAGTGGTTAAAAATGAGAATGTTGAGATGGATGTGTGGAGTTATAAAAATGGACAGAATGAGAAATGAGACAATTAGAGGTACAAAAAAGTAGAAGAGATATCTAAGAAAGTTGGCCGAGGTGAAGCAATGAGGAGAGACATTGGATATGCGGGCAGAAGAGTGATGGGAAGTACAGTGGAAGAAAAAGTGAGGGAGGCCAAAGTGGATGTGGATGTGGATGGATAAAGTAAAAAGAGGTCTGAAGGAAAAGGTTAAGCTAGGGAGGATATGGAGAACCGAACTGTTTGGAGAAGGTTGATCAAGCACATCAACCCTACATAGAAATTAGTTTTCTTTATTTTATCCATTATCTATAGATGCCAAATATTTATACATATTAGTATATTACTTAATTTGTTGAGAACTTTTAAGATAAATACAGCCTATTCTTGATGTTTCCTTTTTTGCTCAAAAGTTAATTTGTCAAAACAGCCACATAACATTATTATTCTGTATATACCTTATATTTGAAGATGTCAGCCTAACATAAAAATGTGCACGCATCATCTAAAAAAAGATAACACCACATAGCATTTGAGACCTTGTGGCATTCACGTTTTCCCATTTAGCTGTTTGTAAGCCTTATTTAATGCTGTTGTTATTTCCACTTATAATTGCTGTATAGCTGCTTTTCCCTCAGCCTTCTGTCTGATCAATTTATAATTTCAATTAATTTTGTCACATTTGCTTGAGTAGGTTGCTTGTGCACCACAAATAGATCTTATTGCAGAATATCATAATCTTCTCACCTGCCATTTCTATGGTTTTATTTCTGAGAATGCAATGTTTCAGTGGGCGATGAGGACTCATTATTATGTAGATAAGCATATAGAAAATTGTTCGTGATTGGATGGGTGTCTACTGACTGTATATAGTAGTGTATAAAGTAGTGGATATCAGGTGATAGATGAATGCTCTGTTACAACTTAAGACATCTGAGCTATATTCAGTGTTAGTGTTATAAATGGTGAAGATGTGCTCCTTTTTTACAGTCAGATTATAAGTTTGGTTGATCTTTAGCATCAGTGATGGGACTGATCTGGTTCCAGAATATTCATATTAAGGCAGTGCAGCAGTCCTTATAATTAGGGCCCTTATTAGCCCTCCAAGTTCCTAAACAATTTTGTAGACAAAAGGTGTGTCGCTGTCAGCATTCGTAAACAGACTACCTTGTCACTATACTGAAAAATTCAGACATGAGCGTCAGTAGGGTTTGTGCCCTAGGAAACGAGTTACCCAAACTATTCTATAACATTTCAGTAATTATTTACCACTTTATCTTTCTGATCATAAAATAGGTCATTATGGTAGCAATTGACAAGAAGAATTTGTAATTCATTGCAGAATTATGGTATTTGCCATAATTCTCGATATATTATCAAAAATTAATTTAAGGGTTCCTCTAGAGTGCCCCTTTCTCCTGCACAATTTGACTCAAAAACTAATCGGCAAATCTCATAACAGGCGTAAGTTTATTTTTCCATCCAGCCGACACACCCACTTCATCAAGATATCAATGTTCTTGGATTTCAGGGGACACTAAAACATCAATATCCTTTGAAAACTGGAGATCAAAATTTTTGACAAATTTACTATACATTATGGTGGGGGGAGGGGGGCGCAAAGCAAAAATGATAAGAAATTATTGTAAAGAGTTGGATTAGGAGAAGAGACTTAATCAGGAAATGGGGAAAACCCAAAAATCAACCGTACTTTCACCAAATCCCAATACGAAACTAAAAAAAATTGCGGTGAAAAGAAAGTTATTATGCTTTAAGGGTTATCCATGAAACTCAATACTACAGAATTAAAATATCCGATCTTTATAAAGGTCTGTGACGTCACAAATCGTGTCTCCAGACAATGCTATGCTTATTAGGATAAAATGGAATGAAAAAGAGCAGCAAGAATGGAAATCAGGATCAGGAGAAAAGGCGTAGTCATTTAAAAAAGTCAAAATCAAGACCACTGTCATGTTTTAGTCAGGATGTGTTCCCTGGCTTATATTTATTTTTCATTCAGGTGTTTTCCATGCTTATTGTTTTATATTACTTTTCATGTTATTTTTCATTGGAAAACAACGTAGTGTCACAGGAAGACACAAAAAATAATTATGATAAATAAATTATAATCACAATAAACGAACCAGAAATTTTTAATCTTTATGTTCCAAAATCTATAATAATAAAAGGCAAAGCCCTCACTCACTCACTCACTGACTGACTGACTGACTGACTGACTGACTGACTGACTGACTGACTCATCACTAATTCTCCAACTTCCCATGTAGGTAGAAAGCTGAAATTTGGCAGGCTCATTCCTTACAGCTTACTTACAAAAGTTAAGCAGGTTTCATTTCGAAATTCTACACGTAACGGTCGATAACGGTCGACAACGTCCGCCATGTTGAACTTTCTCATTTATGGCCCCATCTTCACGAAATTTGGTAGGCGGCTTCCCTGCACTAACCGAAACCGATGTATGTACTTATTTCGATGGTATGACGCCACTGCCGGCCGCCATATTGAACTTTCCAACGTCACCAATTTTCAAACTTCCCGTGTAGGTAGAAGGCTGACCCCATCTTCACGAAATTTGGTAAGTGACTTCCCTGCGCTAACCGAAACCGATGTACGTACTTATTTCGATGGTATGACGCCACTGTTGGCCGCCATATTGAATTTTCCAAACGTCACTAATTCTCCAACTTCCCGTGTAGGTAGAAGGCTGAAATTTGGTAGGCCCATTCCTTACAGCTTACTTACAAAAGTTAAGCAGGTTTCATTTCGAAATTCTACGCGTAACGGTCATAACGATCAACAACGTCCGCCATATTGAACTTTCTTATTCATGGCCCCATCTTCACGAAATTTGGTAGGCACCTTCCCTGCGCTAACCGAAACCAATGTACGTACTTATTTCGGTGGTATGACGCCACTGTCAGCCGCCATATTGAATTTTCCAACATCACTAATTCTCCAACTTCCCGTATAGGTAGAAGGCTGAAATTTGGCAGGCTCATTCCTTACAGCTTACTTACAAAAGTTAAGCAGGTTTCATTTCGAAATTCTACGTGTAACGGTCATAACGTTCAACAACGTCCGCCATGTTGAACTTTCTTATTTATGGCCCCATCTTCTCGAAATTTGGTAGGCGGCTTCCCTGCACTAACCGAAACCAATGTACGTACTTATTTCAGTGGTATGATGCCACTGTCGGCCGCCATATTGAACTTTTCAACAGTCTTTGTTACTTATGGGCCCATCTTCAAGAAATTTGGTACACGGGTTCCCAACGCTAACTGAATCCTACTTACGTACATATATACGTCCATAGCCTGCAGCTTGGTCACCATGTGAGGCGGCGTTGGGTCCGCCATCCCAACGCCTCCCACGTTGTTGGCTGCCTGCCTATATAAGGCCGTCCATCGCTCCAGTCTCTACATTCCCTTCCTTGCTTCGCCACGGGATTCACGTCTCCCTGCTGATAACTACAGCCTTTTTGTTTAATCCACGGCTTCTCCGCTGTTTTATTGTTTGTTTATTACAATTATAGTTATTGTATAGGTATTTTACACTTACTTTACGTTACTCAGGTACCCATTTCCTTCATCATTCCAACCCCCATTACCATGTCTATCGAGGTAATCACCATCGATCAAAGAACTGTCACTTACCGAGTGGTTTCCTTGCCCGGAGATGGCACCTACCTTTTCCATTCTCTGTGTTACATATTGCACGGCCATATCAGGCTCACTCTTGATATCCGGAAGAACATTGTGTCTTATGTATTGAATGACTGGGACAGGTTCAAGGTGTGGACTGATGACGGCACAGGAGATAATTATACTACACAGGAGCACTAGAAGAGTGAAATGCTTAAGCCCTTCACCTATGGTTCTGCATGTGAGTTGATGGCTGCCGCTGAATTGTTCGGTTGGTGCTTTCAAGTGTACCGAAATGG
>JANRMT010062835.1:29707288-29717665 GCA_026402145.1 Polypterus bichir lapradei | reverse complement strand
ATTCACAGGTGACGATTTCAGTAGTGGACACTTTGATGTTTATGAATGTTTAAACTCTCAAAAGCTGGATGTGAAGTTATCGATGAAACCGGTTGTAAGCTTACAACGCTTGACAGATGCCGAATGTCACTTCAACACAAGTCCTGCAAATACTGTCGTAATTGAAACAAACCATGAACCTCAAACTGATTATGACAGCAGCAATCCAAGCTGTGAGATTTGAGACAAGATTACTGTTCACATGGCCAACTGTAAGTTGCATGCTCAAGAGTAAGCTCAGCGCACAGCTTGGTCATGTTACAACCGGATGGCCGAACTCACAATGTGGTATAGAAAGAGATCCTTAACAAATAATTATTGGCATATTTTCCCTCAGTTTAAAAAGGTTAAATTTTCTTCTTAATAAAAATTTTAATGCAGTACTTCGCCGCTGTGAAGCGCGGGTATTTTGCTAGTCCCTAATATGACCAACAAAAATTCTAGAACATACCTGAATATTATAAAAAAAATTACAATCAACCTGGACTTACTTATGTGGTCACTGTCAATTTGTTGTGAAGGGGTTCATGATTAATTTTATATGTGTTTCTCATTTTTGGGTTTATCCTGAGCCCGAGAGTCTCTCTTATTAATTTTTCAATTGAAAGCTTACTTTTGTTGTTGTAAATATTTTTTGTGTTGTTTTCACTGCTGTTTTGGTCATGCCATTGTAAGGACAGCCCCGTGTTGTCAGGGGGTGTGTCCTCAAAGGTCGTGAACTGCCGGTAATGACTCATCAGGTAAAAATGATCACTTTGGACACTTCCTCATGTGGATTTCAAAAGCCTTTTTAATGACTGGTAATAATTCTGTTTGCAGGAAACATTTCCCATGCTAAAATCAGAGCTCTAGCCACTACTCCAATATGCCACGCTACTTGTACTTTACATGTTATTTTTTACTATTTGTCATCGGTTGGGGGTTGAATTCTGTTTTGTTAGGTTTTGTGTCTTTTTGACCCTGCTTTCTTTCTTTAATTTTTCTGATTTTTTTTATCTTTTCATCTTTTTTTCTCATTTGTTGTGTAAGTTTGACTTGATTGTGTGGAAGGTTATGAGTTTGACTATATATTTTGTAATGTTATTTTCTTAATATAAACTGTTTTAAAAATGACTATTTATACTATATTAACAATTAAAGCTACGTAAACGTGAGAGGGAGTAGTCTAGCCCTAGATAGTATTCGAGTTTTTGTGCAGTGTTACTTTGAAGACAGTTAATGGAATATTGTTAAAATTTTAAATAGGATCATTTAGTTTCTATCACGTTAGGTCAGGGGTTCCCAACTGGGAGTAAGTTTATGCCTACTCAGGGGGTAAAATTTGCTTAAAAATGCTGAAGTTGTAAAGATCTCAATTAGTTCCCAAAGACAACATGAGACTTACTCTTTCAACAGCTCCATTAAGAATATTTAAAATCGTTGGTGAAAAGCCAGAACTTTAATAATTCTTTACATTTATATAGCACTTTTCTTATACTCTCCATACAGGGATGACCCAGGAAGCGAACCCACAACCTCCTTACTATAAAGTAGCACCGTTACCACAGTGCCACCTGCTTAGTGTCTCAGTGTGTTTCGCTCTGGTATTCTGGTATCTGCTCATTATCTGCTATTATTATTGTTATTGTTATTTGAACTTACAATAAAAATGTTAAAAACAGTACCTTAAAATTTCCCCTTTGTCAATTGCTTTATTTTGGTAGACATATAAACTCAAATTATTGAGCAAAACAGGGTGGGGGTAAATTTACTTTTATAGGTTGCCACAGGGTTAACGGGGTGATAAAGGTACCCCACATTAGATTATGAATTTCTGCCTGGTTCTTTCCCTCTTCCTGAAACCCAAATCACTGTTCTGCATAGTTAAGTTTTACTATTTATTTCTTTTTTATTAATTCTATTGTAATAATTCCATACAAATCAATCAATTTTTACAAAAAGTAGGATTGAGAACAAGTCGACCCCCACTCCTATTAATGTTTTTTCAATGTTTTTATTTTTATTTTTCTGTAAAACTATAAGTTCATAAGATGCTGTCACACTGTCAGGTTTCATGTATTTGCAGTGCTACTGAAGGAATGCTTTATGACATTTCTATGTTCTCAGGGTTTAGCTTTTTTTAAATGAATAGATGTGATCAAATTTATGTATCTCTATATATAATCTTCATTTGGATCTTGATCTTTGTTTGCCCACAAATGAATTAGAAGAAGAAGCACTAGATGGCAGTAGAGAGACAGCTAAAACATAGGCATTGCATTAAGAATCTCCTCCAGGCTTATACTACTGAAGACTGTAGTACTCCAGTCACACCTCAAAACACAGACATTCAAACTAAACCAATTGTTGTGCTTTAAATTAACTAAAGAGATCTTCATTTAGATCTTGATCTTTCTTTGTCCGTGAATTCCACGCATGCGTAGACCACCTTCCAGTTTAGTACGTTGTTGTTACTCACAGATGTCAACAATGTGCCGGAATAACGAAAGGGGTAGTGGACAGTGTTATGCTGGTTAGCTCCTGAGGCCTGGTTAGAGAATGAGATTGCTGAAGGTAAAAGGTACATGCCTACGTAACATATGAATGAAAGAAAGACAGTGGGTAAAATGAATGACATCGTAACAGCACGTTCCGGAAATTATTATTGTTACATTGTAGCCGGCGAGTGCTGCGCAACTCACAGTTGTACCGTGGCTTGCTCACATGTCAGTGAAGTGATCCCTATTTATGCTTTAAAGAGCCTGGATACCTATGTGTCCGCCGTTTATAACCGTTGCTCCGTGTATTTTGCCTTACTCTTTGGACAACTTTAACACACGCAACGTAGTTGGGCGCACATGGCTAGTTGCTTTAATAATTCTAACTACTCCCGTCATATCTTCATTTGCTTTATTGCTTTTTTACTTTTATTTCTGAAATTCCTTGTTTCAAATATACAGCACATAAATGGAAATTGGCTTATAAAAATGGTGTACTGTGTGTGCTGTTTTTAGGAATAAGATGACTACTGATGTGCTAATTTCAATTTTTTTTTACTCACAGGTCAATTCGTGCTACAAAACCCTCTGAACACACTGTAATACTAGCCATCGTGCCTCAAATGTAAGTTCCATTTCTGTATCAAAAATCCAGTACTAGCATTGAGACTTTTTAAATTTTTGGTACCTGTTCTGGGTCTTTCATAGTTCATGCTCAATGATGAACAATAACATCGTTTGTTTCTATAGCACACTTTCCTACACAGAATGTAGCTCAAATTACTTTGCAAAATGTCAAATAAATAGTTGCAAGAAAATCAAACCAAATTAAATTTGGTAAGAATTCTAATGAATAAATAATAAAAAATAAATCAATACGTCCTTACATAAATTAGATACATAATTAATGGAAGGGGAGAGTCCTTATATATAATATTTTATCTTATATATAATATTTTATATTAAGTCTCTAAAGATGAGTCCAGTGATAAGGTCAGATGGCAGAAAAAAAAAATTAAAAACTTCAGTTAAGCCAGAGAACAAAAAAACAAAATCTGAAGGGGTTCCACAGCCAAAAGACCACCCAGCCCCGACTAGGCATGAACAGTATTCAATAGTCAGGCTTAGTGTATACTTTTCCTTTTTCTTGGCTTCTTGTATGGCACTAGGGTAATGTTTGTTATGTAGATGTGCTGGTTGATCCCAAAAGCACAATAAAAGAAGGGGTAGAGGACAGGCTATCCGAAATATGGTAATGGTGCTTTATAATGAACAACAATTGTCAAAGTGGTGAATAAAATTAAATTGGCTGGACATGTTTTTATAGTCGAATGTGCCTTGGCCATTAAAGGCAAGGGACTTTTTGATGTTACGCTCTACTTTCTCTTTCTTTTGTTTTTCTTTTGTTATTCAACTGCAATGCATACAAAACCAACTGAATTTCCTATGCAGGCAATACGAACTCATCACTACCATTACTTTGACCTTAATCATTGAGCATGCTTATAAGTAATCAGTGCTTGTTTGTTGTCTCAGTAATAAATCAATAAATAAACTAGTTAGTTTGTTTGTAAAGGGGCGTACTGGTAGGAATTAAAAAAAACTAGCAGCAAGAATGGAAAAGGATCAGGAGAGGAGGTGTTAGTCATTGAAACAAGCCAAAATGAAAACTGTGATTTCAAGATGATCTTTCACAAACCCTTAAATATGAATAAAAAAGTCAAGAAGACATGCCAATAATTCATTAGCCAGAGAACCAAGAAATTATAGTATTTTGAAATGTTCTGTATTAGGAGTAATCTGCCATCTTGGATAAGAATAGATCATTAGCAACAGCCCTTTATCTGTTTTCTCTGAAGACATCACGTCACGTGCTGTGTGTGCAATTCCAGGTCATGTAAGACAAATGGCGGTGGCCAAAAGATAAAAAGGCATAATACTATTTTAATAATTCCAAAGAGATGTCAAAGCAAGAAACTAACAATATAATCTAAACCAATACTAACACTATAATTATATAAGACAAATGGCAGAGGCCATAAAAAACAAATAATGGCAATAAAATTGTATGGTACTGTTATAATAATACTGAAGAGAAGTCAAAACAACAAACTAACGTTATGTAATCTAAATCTCCATGGCCAAAAAGCTCACAGAAGATGAGAAAAAGCTTAGACAAAAGCAAAGAAGAGGTCAGGAAAAATTAAATAAAAAGCGCACACTATTTGAAACATAGACATGTAATTGATTGTGACCATTGCATGAAGGATCAGCTGAAGGGTACTTTTATTTAGTGCTCTTGCAGCCCCATAGCCACCAAAATAAAAAACCTGGAATATCCTGATGATCTGTTCTTGTCTTAACCTTACTATGTGTCCCTGCACTCTCTATTTATGCCAGTCAGCCTTACCCTCTGGGTATTTCCTCCATCAATTCCGGCCTCCTACACGAACCCAATGTGTTCTGCTGCCCAGAAATGCCATCTATGGGCACTGGATCGAGTCACTTACCGTATGGTCCAGTGGTGCTGTGCTTGGCAGGTTATACCATTTATTGAATTATTCTTATATTTTTAGGGCCCACTCATAACATAATTATTTTTCAGTAAGATTTATTTTAGAGACTTGTTTTGTTTAATGATATTGTATGATTTTATGTTTTCCAGACAGCCTGATCAAGAAGAATCCTCTGTTCTGCCTCTTCTTAATGCAGGATTCAATAGGGTATGCAACACAGAAATTCTTATGCTGCTTACCTGCTTTTTACCAATCCATAACATTTTTTGATCCTTTTAAAAATATAGTGTTTCTCATTGTATAAAAAAGAGATCTTCACTTAACAATTGAATGTTCTGGTACTTATAATGATGGTTCCAAGGACTGTAGGTCAAAGCAAAGCAATTATCACTAGCAACATCTCAGTCGGCATGATAATTTAGGAAAAAATAAATCATGCAGTGATTTCTAAATTGTATTTCTTTTCATCTCTGCTTATTCTTCTCTTAGAAAAGTAAAAAAAAAATTAGAGTCTTTGACTACTTTAGGAAACACTGACATTCATTCATTATTATTTTGTTTTCACACAAAAGCTCACTGAAATGATCTGGTGCAGATATAATTAAATACGCAATTAAAATGAGAAAAACAATCCCATAACAAGTTAGGCATATTTTAATCAAATTAGAATAGTTTCTTACAAAATTTGGAATTGACATATACTAGTAAATATCTATCCATCTACTGCATCTGGTTTAAATTTCCAAGAGCAAAATGTTGCGGAAGTCACAGAAAGCATCACATCATCTGAATAAGACTCTCTGGTTCACTTTAGCGAGGGCAGAAGTTGGCAGTCCAGAATTCAGTGAGCACCTCAGCTGACTGGTGAGCTTCTGAAGCTATTTGATGGCAGCACTGGCTAGCAGGGCAGTATGAGGGTGAGCAGATCACAGAGCAGCCACCAGTAAATCCGTTCATACAAACTTAAGATATACAGCAATTTATTCCATGTGTATGTGGTTGTTTGTGGTGTGAAGAAAATCTTTCTAAAATTTCTGCAGAATATGCCCATAACAAGTTTCCAAACATTTCTCTGTGTTCTTATTGTAAAATTAATTTTAAAGTAACAACTGGGATCCACTGTCCTAATTCATTTCATAGTTGTTATCATTTAAATCACTGATGAAGTTCAACTCCTTCAGTCGCTCCTCATAGCTCAATCTTCTCAGTCCTGGAGTCAGCTAAGTTGCTCTTCTCTGAACTTTCGTTTGTGCTGCTATGTCTTTCCTGTAGTCTGGAGACCAAACTTGCACTCAGTACACAAAGTGTTTCCTCACTAGTGTGTTATATAACTTAAGCAGAAACTCCTTTGACTTGTACTGCACACTTAATGATTTATAATCTAAAATTCTATCGGCCTTTTTGTTTGTTACTGTATATTTTCTGGATGTAGATAGTGATGAGTTCATTATGACTCCTAGGTCCTTCTCACTGTATATTCAAATCTAACATTTATACTTCCTACATGTAATATTTTACATGACACCTATTCCAATTTTAACATAGAGTACCGCCACCTATCCATAGTGTACCAGTGACTGCCAGCACCTTTTTCATGAATCGTCACGTGGGTAACAATCTTTGATTGAATGTTGATGTATCCCGGCGCTTAAAGTTTCACCAGGGACAACTGCTCCTGCTGTATGATTGACTTTCAACATCTCGCGACAACTGAAGTTACTCTGTACCAGCGCCTCCTTTTAGAACATACCAGTGAGCACCAGAACCTCTTCGCAAATCTTCACAAGGGATCCCAGCCCCCGCTTCCTTAATCGAATGTAACAGGATTGCCATAAAATGAGTGCCACCAGTAATTTGATTCCACTTCTAACACTGATATCATCTGCCACAAATCTGCCCAAACCTGTATGCTGTCCAGGTCCCTCTGTAACAAATTCCAGATAGTTTGGTATCATCTGCAAAATGAACCAGTTTATTGATTATGTTCGTGTCCCTCTCATTTATGTGTATGAAAAAGAACAACACCCTAGCACTGACCCCTGGCAGACACAACTGTTAACGTCACCTAATTCTGAAAAAGTTCCCTCACCTTAACCATTTGCTTCCCATGTTTGAGAGCATTTTGTACTCGTCTACAGACTGCTCATCCTATTGTCACTTTTGTTGATTACAATGGTAGAATAAAATACTTCACATGGTGAGGTCATTGAACTTTAGTGAAAATAAATGAATCAGAATATTAATGCACAGCAGTTCAAATTATTTTTCTTCATTATTTTTATGTTAACCATCATTTCAAAAACTCTACATGATGATGGTCACTGTAAAATATTGACTGACTGAAATTAATTCATTCCAAAATGGAAAAGAAACCTTCAATTTTGGGCTTCTTATGGTTGTCTACAGCAGTGGTTCTCATCGTTTATTTCCTTGGGACCCATTTTTACCAATTAATGTTCATGAATGACCCTATTTGGGTTCCCAACATGAAGAAATCAAAGAGATGGTTGAGGGGAGGCAATTTAAAAATGGGACAAATGGGAAAAATACTGCACAGGATTCTCAATCCACTTAGCGGGATGGGGTGGGGGGTGTAGGGGTCTTATCGTGTCAGCAAGTCTGCATCTCAAAGATGCCGACATTTGGTTGAGGATCCCTGGTCTAGAGCAGCATTTATTTGTGCTTTTCTGCTGTTGACAAACCCCATGTGGAAAGGGTCTCATGTTTGTACCAGTCAGTTCAACAATAAAGATATTCTTCCCTTGGAAACCTGTTCCCTTTTTCTAGCCTCCTGTGCAACTTAGTGACCCAAGCTTGGCAATATACAGTGGTGCTTGAAAGTTTGTGAACCCTTTACAATTTTTTATATTTCTGCATAAATATGACCTAAAACATCATCAGATTTTCAATCAAGTCCTAAAAGTAGATAAAGAGAAACCAGTTAAACAAATGAGACAAAAATATTATACTTGGTCATTTATTTATTTAGGAAAATGATCGAATATTACATATTTGTGAGTGGCAAAAGTATGTGAACGTCTAGAATTAGCAGTTAGTTACTGTCTCTGTTAGTTTTGTCACTTTTGTTCGTAAGAAATAGTGAAATAAATACACTTCAGTAAGTTATTGAACAAAAAGAAATGGATTTTTTCCCTTATAGAGATTTGCGGAAAATAACAGCATAATGGCTTGCTACAATGAGCTCATTCAGCTGGAACATGGAGAAGTGCGATCACAATTTAAGCTAAGGTAAGCATAAGTTATTTAGTAATTTGTTACATTTACTCGATCATTAAACTTTGGTTATTAAAGTGTTGATATTATGAAAAATAACTTTCTGTTTAGAACCGCAAATGTGTAGTAATTTTAGTTTTCAGTTCTTAACTGCAGGTGGGATTTATTGGCCTTTCTTGATTTTTCACAACTTTCTTCATCATGTTATTTGATCTGATTGAGGTGTCTACAGTAGATCTGTTAACTAAATTAATCTGTCAGTTTATAAAAGCTTTCATGACTCAAGGTAAAAGGAATAAAATTAAATCAACTGTTATCATTTCCACCATAAATCTGCATTTTTAATATTAAAATTATTAATATTAATGCTTATTTTATTAATACACACAGATATAATTATAGTGCCTGGGTTTATTGAAGACAATATGGATCCCTGTTGCTTTTCTAATTTTTGTTAGTTTTTCCCCACAGTTGCAAGAATATCATTGTCTTAATTTTGATATAAAATAAATTGTATGCTTGTTTTCTGCTAGAGTCAATTGTATTACAATTTTTTTACATTTTGCACAATCCCCCTTTTTCTACTAATACAGCTTGTTATTAGGTAGTTTTCAGTTCCTCTGCTTACTGACATTTTACAGAAAACATGTGCAGTGCATTCATACTGTAGCTGGTACTGTGCATGCCTTGTACAAGATGCCACCAGGATGGGCTTCTGTTCCCTCTGATTTTAAAATCAGTCACTGCACTAATAAGCAGCGTGTATCTTTGTTGACATGCTGACACACTGATCACTTAAGAAGGTGCTTGGCGCTAGTGATTTGAGTTCAGTATCTCAGCCCTGTTTGGGTGTCATGAGTGCTGCCAGGGGGTGCTGTGGAATGACATTGGGAGACAAGGTTCTCGCCTAGCCCGGAAGTACTAGCGGGTCACAGGAATGAAAGCCCAGAAGTACTTCTGGGTTGATTAAAAAACTTATCCATCTGACCCAGAAGTGTGGACAAGTCACGTGGTCGGAAGAACAGAAGAATTTCTGGGTCGGACACTATATAAAGTACTGCTGTGAACCCAGCAGGCAAGCCGGAGTCGGGAGGCAGAGGACAGAGCTTGCGGGAGAGGAGTGGAGGCAGCAAAAGAAAAGAAAAGAAAGAAAGAGAAAGAAAGAAAAGGACTGTGAGCAATAGTGTTGGTGGGTTGTGCACTGTGTTTGCTGTGCAGGAAAAAGAAAATTAAATGTGTCTTTTGGGACTTCTGTGTATCCTGTGTGTGTTTGATCCGGGCTGGAATCTTCTACAGTGGCATCCCAGATGGGACTGCCTGCCTGTTCACTGGCAGTGGACCCAACAAAAAATAATTTTGTGGACAGCTCGGAACAGCAGAGCAAGGAGCGCACACACCGTTGCATCACGTCATGCAAACACAGCGACCAGCAGCTCCCCTGACGGTCAGCGAAGGTTCACGGGAGCCAGACTTGGGTGGATGTGGACGAAGCTTGCTGGGAGACGCGGAGGAGAAAAGAGAGAGAAAATTTGTGTTGGTGTTGGAATATTTGCTTGTTTATTGTGGCTGTGGTGCTTGGAGGGCACTGTATTAGAAAGAACACAGAATAAAAAACATTCTTATTGCTTATCCCCTGTGTCCTGCGTGTCTGTCTGTTGGGTTTAAAGGGCAACAGTGACCCCTAGCATCCACATCTGACGTAGTGGGCAGGATTTCTGGCCGTCAGCTTGGTCAGAAACCTAAAAAATTAATGTGGACGCAAACCCAACAGGCAGCGCTGCAACACAAGGGAGCCCGCAAAGAAACCTACTCTTGTATCGAGCCGTCATAGGGAAGAAAAGGGCAAAGCAGACAGATATCACCGAAAAAAAATCCAGTGCTCGCAGAGATATATATATATTGTGGACACTAGCACTGTTCCTTCTCAAACCCGAAACAATCAGTCACTAAGGTCACAAGTTAAAAGCACCAAGAATTTCTTTTTATTCTTTTTTCTTCCTTCACAGTGCTCTCCATCACCACAGCCACAAATAAATGCACAATATACAACTATTCTTTCTTTCTTTCTTTCTTTCTTTCTTTCTTTCTTTCTTTCTTTCTTTCTTTCTTTC
>JANRMT010062835.1:29692995-29707278 GCA_026402145.1 Polypterus bichir lapradei | reverse complement strand
TTCTTTCTTTCTTTCTTTCTTTCTTTCTTTCTTTCTTTCTTTCTTTCACATCTCCCAGCAAGCGTTGTCCTCCTTCCACCCGACTCTGGCTCAATTCTGTGAGGTCTGTCCCGTCCATTTATAAACCTTGTCTACTGTATATTCACTGGCAGCACCCACGGCACCCAACAGGGCTTAGATGCAGAACTTCAAGTCCCAGGATGCCCTGTGGGAATCCGGGGCACCACTGTAAACCAGGGGAACTGCCCTCTTGCGTGTTGGGGGAGGCAGTGCCCTTAAAAAGCTGCTTTCCCCCATCCTTCCATATCCGGGCCATCCCGACTGGGTTGAGCTGCCGGTCATCTTTTACAATATATATACAATATATATAGTGCATGTAAAAAGTACGGACATTGTTAAGTTTTATTATTAATACTATATTGAATTACAGTGAATTTAATTTGGCTTTATTAACACTATTCAGCAGAAAAAGACTCTTTATTGTCAAAGTGGAAAGAGATTTCTGCAAAATAATCAATCCTCGCTTAAATCCTCACAGTAATTAATTCAATGGCGATCACCTGTCTACGGTTTCAGCTGATTGTTATATAAATGCACTTCTGTTTCTGTAAGGTCCAGCCTGTCATGGGTCTGTATGGTGGACTAATTTTCATAACGATGACAAAAGAACACTCCAGGCAACTCCATGAAAAGGTGATTGAAAAGCAAAGGTCAGATGATGGAGTCAAGAAGATATCCAAGTCTGCAAATATCGCTTGTAGTCCACTTAAATCAGTCATTAAGAAATGAAGAGTATGGCACAGATGTAAATCTGCTAGAGCAGGCTGTGCACAAAAACTGAGTGTTGTTGCAAGAAGAAGACAAGTAAATGAGATCACTGTGACGGTGCGGGTTGGCTCCAGGCTCCCTCTTCAGTTTTGGGAGCCTCTTGAACCCAACACACGTAACCTGATGAGTGTGGCAGATGAGGACAAATTACACATGAAGGAAGGGGATGGTGAAAAGTGTTTAAGTGCTTTTATTAAAATAAACAGTGTTCAAAAAGGTGCAGTTCTCCAACATGTTCAATAAAAAAATAATCCAAAATAAAATGAAGGTGTCCAGTGGAGGTTAAAATCCAATAAATAAATCCCATAAATCCCTTAATGGTTAAAACAACACAGTGCATGAAACTCATTGCAAATTCACCAGCCCTGGTACCTTCCTTTAAAACTGATGCATCTCTGACTTATTCTGTTCAGATCTTGCAGCCCGGATTGGCATCGACCAACAGGTGAAGAATCCCATCTCGTCTGGCCTGTGTACCTGCTGCCAATCCCACGGCATCTGCAGGCAACCCCGAGGCCCTGCTCTGCCCGAATCGCTGTCAATCTAGGCTCCACCTGGCGTGGGCGCTCTGTACTTCCACCGCTGCTATTGGCTCTACCCAGCAAAAGTACCTCTAGAGTGTAAAGGACACTCCTGCTCCTCCCATAGTTGCCCAACAGGAGTGACCCCACAGCCCCCTTCCTGAGTGATGGCTCCTCTTTTGGGGATTCACTCCCGTCCATCTGCTTCTCTTCATTACACTGTCTTTTTCTCTTTCACCTACCTGGTTCTTCTTCTGTCCTTTAACCCCTTTAACCTCTGCTTTCTTTTCTTGTCTTTTTCTTCCCCTTCTCTCGTGCCAGCTCGTACTTATAAGGTTCCATTGGCACAGCATCTCAATCACGCAGTGCAGAAAACCAATGAAGCAATTGAGAAAGACCACACCTTCACGCCCCAATTACTCCACCAACTCCCCGCAGCTGCGTGAGTGCGCCTACGGAGAATGAGCTACACAGTAATGGCTTTAAAACAGCAATATGAATGCCCTGGAGTGGTTAAGTCAAAGTCTAGATCTCAATCCAATTGAGAATTTGAGGCGGGACTTGAGAAAGGCTGTTCACTCATGATCATCTGACAGAGCCTGAGCAGTTTTAAAAAGAACAGTGGATGAAAATGGCAACGTCCAGATAAGTGAAGCTGATAGAGACCTGTGCACACAAACTCAAGGCTGCTGTGTCTGACAAAGACACTACTAAATACTGACATGAAGGGGGTGAATACTTATGCAGTCAATTATTTTCTGTTTTATATTTGTAATTAATTGAGACCACTTTGCAGAGATCTGTTTTCACTTTGACATAAAAGATTTTTTTCTGTTGATCAATGTCTTAAAGTCCATGTCCACTTTTTTCAATGTTCTATAATGAAAGAGGTAACCACTTTTTGTTGTATTTGCAATGCACTGTGATACAAGGATAAGTAAACACTGGTATTTCCATTTAATATACAGATGAATGAATGAAGTCAAGGTACAAGATCCAGGCCTTTAATGACCTCTTAGGCACAGCCATCAGCAGTGTGTCTGTCTGTGGAGAGAGTGTCAACCTCGTCAAGAGGTCTACTTACCTCGGCAGTGACATTCATGTCTCTGGTGACTCTTCCTATGAAGTCAGTAGACGGATTGGGAGAACACGAGGGGTCATGAGGTCACTGGAAAGGGGTGTGCGGTGTTCTACAAAAGGATGAAGGTCCAAGTCTTTAGAGTCCTTGGTGCCTCCTGTTTTGTTATATGCTTGCGAGACATGGATGCGATCCAGTGACCTGAGACGAAGACTGGTCTCCTTTGGTACTGTGTCTCTCCGGAGAATCCTTGGGTACTGCTGGTTTGACTTTGTGTCGAATGAGCGTTTGCTCATGGAGTCCCGAATGAGGCACATTACCTGCATTGTGAGGGAGCGTCAGCTATGGCACTACGGCCATGTGGCGCGATTCTCCAAGGGTGATTCAGCTCATAGGATCCTCATTACTGAGGACAAACAGCTGGACCAGGCCAAGGGGATGCCCACATAACATGTGGCTGTGACAAATAGGTGGTCATTTCCATTTGGTGGGACTGGACCATGTGTCTGCCTGGAGGGTTGCCAACTGGGATCACTAGCTGTTTCATTTTGTGATGGGTACAGTAACGTGCTGTACCAGTGCATGCTCCTCAACCTGACCTGACCTGACCTGAATGAATGAAGAGCACTGCACAGGTGTCACAGGAAACGCTAGTAAAGAGTGATGCTAGCTTCTTGAACTTCTCTGTTCTTTTCTCTGCCCCTTTTTCTTTACTTGAGTCATCGCCACTGTTTGTAGAGACGCCAGTTCTAGTAAGAATAGAATGTAGCTAACAGTAAGACTTCTGAGCAGTGGCCTAGCACTTTCAGTGTCCCTATGAAATGGTGCTGCTTAACAAAGCTTTGAGGAACTTAGTCATGACATAGATAAACGTGGCTGTGTAACTGATCAGCTCACGTCCAACCCCATCTGTCGTCCATGTCACCTGTATATCAGAGTAAGTATGGTTCACTTTTCTGGAGTCTGTGAAGATTGTTGGTCAGAGCCTGTTCACATGCATATTTGGGCCTTGCAGACATAGTGAAGTTTGTGCATTCTTCCGATTCTCATGTGAATTTGGTTTAGGCACTCCAGTCTCCTGTCTATACCCAGAAATGTCAATGTCAGGTCAGCTAATGAGTCTCATTATCATAGACTCTGTGTGTGTGTGTGTGTGTGTGTGTGTGTGTGTGTGTCCTGCAATAGGCTGTTGTGCCATCAAATGTCATTTCCTGCTTTGAGCCTGAATCTGACAGTAAAGGCTCCAATTCTTCTTAACCTTGTAATGGAGACAGCATTTAAAAATGAGTGGACCATGGTCAAAGCAGCAGGTTAGAGTTCATTTAGTTTGTCTTCTGAGGGC
Source organism: Polypterus bichir lapradei (assembly GCA_026402145.1). Lineage (NCBI taxonomy): Eukaryota > Metazoa > Chordata > Cladistia > Polypteriformes > Polypteridae > Polypterus > Polypterus bichir. Next base: position 29,703,509 of record JANRMT010062835.1, on the reverse strand, counting down.
ATACTGCAAGAGTTAATTGTACATGAACAGGCAGAATAGCGCGAGATAAATGAAAGGACAAAGCAAGAAGAAGCTGTCACACTTTACTCATTTATACACTTTGACCCTCAACCATCACTTGGACTTTTGCTGGGAATTTTCAGCCCAAATCGACTAGTATGTCAAGTTTAGCCCATTGAGGTCGGTAATATGACACTTTATTGGTTAATGGTTACTCTGAACTGCCTGAACGGCCCTCCATACTTTATCCTGGGCTCTTGGCAGCTTAGCACCTGCAGGCAGTTATCCCCGGGAGCTTCGCCAACACTTTTCACTGACAGCTCTGCTCTATGGCTATAGCCAGACCTGTTGAAATTAAAGGATAATGGAGGTGTTTTTTATTTGAATGGAAAAATAAATTGCTAAGGGCAGTTTGAGGTTGTGTCATAATGTTTTTTTCTACTTAAATGTGGTTTATTTGTGGATTCCAGAACCTGTAATTCCCTGTTTACAGCACTGGAGCATTGTCAAGAAGCAGTGGAGATAACTAGTGAAGACCATGTCATACAGGTTGGGTGATATTCCCTTTCTTTACTGTAAAAGCAATCAATACAAATGTTCAAGGAAATGCATTTAAATTCAAAAGCAACCTAAAGTGTCTGTAACTCTCGTTATGATGCCATGGCGTCACTTTTTATTCCCACCAGTGCAGTGGTTCGTGCCGAGCCAATCATTTCCAGAGTTCCAAGTTCAAATTACATGAAAGGCACTGTCTGCTGAAGTCCCCGTGGCACACGGACATTGAAATGGTCCTCTGATGGCTCTCTGACCAATATCAAACTGCACCATCTTCTTTTCTCTTATTTGCCTCCTTGTGCTTGAAACAATGATGCTCTGTAAGTGGAGGGCTTTGCTAAAGAAGTTAAGTACGAGGGCATCATTCTGTTAAATTTATTAAACATTGATTTGACTTGACTTTAAATCTTACTTGTGAGACCACATTTGGATTACTGTGTGCTATGTGGTCTCCAAGTATAAAGTGCAATATAACAGAGTGTGATCTGAGCTGAGAGGAAAGACTGAAGAAGTTTAAATGGTTTAATCTGAAGCAATTGTCAATTAAGAGGCAGCATTGTACACGGTTTAAGTGAATAAGGTAGATGTGAGCTCTTACATTAAATTATTCTTCACAAACATGGGGGCATAGATGAATACATTGTGAAGAAACATTAGAAAATTCAGCTTCATGCAAAGGACTTGTACATACGGTATCTGAAAAAAGATTCATAGAAGTGTAGCAGGAAGTAACACCGTGGAGAACTTCAATGTCGGCTTTATTCTTCTTTGGACATATTGGCCAATTAGGAATTGACAGGCTGTGTTGAGCTGCGTGGTCTGTTCCCATGAAAACTGTTCTTATTTAACATTATACTGTAAATCAATGGACAAGATTTCACAGTGGATTGACAGTTCAGTTGAGTGTCTTTTGTTTTTGGCACCCAATTGAAACAGAGAACATCAATACAAACACAGCCCTGTACTGGAGACTTGAGCAATTCAAGCTCATCCACAAACTACACTCTTAAAAATAAAGATGCCAGAGTGCTTATTCAGAAAAAAAAAATATCCACAGAAAGAAGCTCTTTACTTATTTTGACCAGTAACAGGTTCCGTAAATAACCATTCTAAGAGAAGCAGATAACAATAAAGACTTGGGGTACCAGCCTGGCCATCCCACATAATTGGTTTTGTAAATACAGGGTGAGTCAAAATTATGTTAACACTAATGGATTATTTTTATCTCGACCATACCTTTCCAGGTCGATGGATAGGTCGTGGTGGACCATTGCCGTGGCCTCCACACTCTCCTGATTTGACACCCTGTGATTTCTGGTTATGGGGTATGGTGGAGGAACGCGTGTATAGAAGGAAATCTATGGATCATCTATGCCCCGCGAAATGTGTGTCCGGGCTTTAAATGGTACTGTTGCTCATTGGTTTTTGTGTGTTGAACATGATGGCGAACAGGTTGAGACATTCCTGTAAATCATGTTGGAGTATGTTTTGTGAATAAATTGTTTCCGCCATTCAAATGTTAACATAATTTTGACTCACCCTGTATAAACAAAATATACACAATTATTGCAGAGCCGTCTTTGCAGACACAAGTTACAAAACAAAACTGTCCCAAAACCGGAAGCTCCGCCATCTTTGGTCCTTCTGACAGGAAGTGATGTCAGAGGTGTTATAGCCAATTTTCAGAGGGAGGAAAAGAGAAAAGCATTAGGATACAACGCCAACCCCCAGTGCAGCAGTAGAGCTACAGTCACTAGAGCCCTTCGTCTGTCCCCTATATGCACACGCATGACACCATAAATAGATGATAACAGATTTGTAAAATACCGATGAGTGCCTGGTTTTAAAAAGACTCTTTCTGTATATAATAACACAGACTAAGGTTTCTTGATCTGTTACATCTTGCTAGGAAGTAAACTTTTCTGTTTTGTTCACATATTAGGTGCGTTTTAAAGACCAAAGAACTAACTTCATATGAAAAGAAAATGAAATGGTTCTACAAGGAGTGGCACAACCGAGTAAAGTGCCACTAGAAAAACATTATTTTTAAGAGTGTAGCTTGTCTTGTGCTATTTTAGGGAAATAATGGAGTATTGTGTGGAGAGTGCCAGTTTAGAATCATTTTAGAAACTTTTTCTTCGATAGCTGAAATGTAACAGGCAGGAGACTAATAATCTCAGATCAAAATAGTTATACTTAACACGCTCAAATATAACTTTTGAAGTAAACCTGGGAACTAGGGGCAACATTAAAGGATGGGTAACTTTAAAGTAAAGCAAGTTTATTTAACAGCTAACATTTCATTTTATCCTTCACAGTATGTGAATCCAGCCTTTGAACGCATGATGGGGTACCATAAAGGAGAATTAATTGGGAAAGAGCTAACAGAGCTACCCAAAAGTGACAAAAACCGAGCAGACCTCCTGGACACAATAAATATGTGCATTAAAAAAGGGAAGGTGAGTGCTTTATTTTGATTTTTTTTATTGTATCATAATTTTTGAAGTAGCTGTTGCAGTCGAGATGGATGCCGCAAGAGAGACGTTTATCTTTGTACAGAAGTTCAAAGAAATACTACAACAAATGACAGCAAACCCACATCAGATACACACAAGAATTACAAAAAAGAAGAAAACAACTGACTTAGCTAAAGACAAAAAGAGCTGTGCCAGTCTCAGTGAGGCATTAAGCAGACATATTGCTGTTGGTATAAAGGAGCCCCCCATAGCGTTTCTTGACACACCTCTGCTGAATGATTCATTGGCTGAAAGTCCTCCATGTTAGTGTCTCACAGAGAGGATGTGTAGCATGGTTTGTAATTTCACTCAGTTTTGTTTCGCTATGACCTCCAGTGGGTCCAGAGTGTGTTCCATAACTTAGCGTGCCCTTTTAATTGGCCTGCTGATTCGGTAGGCCTCTCCTGAGCAGTGGCGGTTTTTGATATGGGCAACATGTGCCGTCGCCCAGGGCGGAATCGTGGTGGGGTCGGCATCAGATGACAAGAGGACATATATATTCCAGGACCGGTCTCTTGAAGGTCTTCATGGTGTGACACTTACGGACTACTGGTCTGTAGTCATTAGATGAGGCGCCTACCTTCTTTGGAATGGGAGTAATACAGACTTTTTTCCACAGCAGCAGCAGACCCTCAAGGAGAAACCGGCTTGATAGCAGAGGATATGACAAAGTTGGTCAGCACAGGCCTTTAGTACTCTTTTTGATTGCGTGGCTTTTCCTGAGTAGCCTCTTCAGTTGGTCATTACTGTCAGTCCATACTGATCGTAACAGATGGATTCATCACTGCTCATAAAGGTTGAAGTGGTAGGAGTAAAATGTGTACACAAAGTTGTTCATGCACTAGAGATGGTGTGGCAAGACTGCTCATTGGAAGAAGCTGGTGGAGGGAGGATCTAAACTAAAGTTTTAATTTTTTGTTAGCTAAAACACAATACAGTAATCCCTCCTCAATCGCGGGGGTTGCGTTCCAGAACCCCCCGCGATAGGTGAAAATCCGCGAAGTAGAAACCATATGTTTGTATGGTTATTTTTATATATTTTAAGCCCTTATAAACTCTCCCACACTGTTTATAAATATTCTCCGCACAGTTATACAGTAAACCCTCGTTTATCGCGGTTAATCCGTTCCAGACTCTACCGCGATAAATGAATTTCCACGAAGTAGGATTCTTTATTTATAAATCTTAATATTTTTGCAGTTAGAGCATTGAAAACCTGTTTACCTTCTAAATACGTTTTTTAACATTATTAGAGCCCTCTAGACATGAAATAACACCCTTTAGTCAAAAGTTTAAACTGTGCTCCATGACAAGACAGAGATGACAGTTCTTTCTCACAATTAAAAGAATGCAAACATATCTTCCTCTTCAAAGGAGTGCGCGTCAGGAGCAGAGGATGTCAGAGAGAGAGAAAAGCAAACAAAAATCAATACGTGCTGTTGGGCTTTTAAGTATGCGAAGCACCGCGATAAAGCGGCGCAATTGAAGGAAGGGCGCAATGTGAAGGTAGTCTTTCAGCATTTTTTAGAGGAGCATCCATATCCTCTAAGCAAACAGCTCCTTTGTTCACACCCCCTCCGTCAGGAGCAGAGAATGTCAGAGAGAGTGAGAGAGACAGAGAAAAACAAACAATCAAAAATCAATACTTTTAAGTGTGCGAAGCACCGCACGGGAAGCATATCATATATCATTGAGGAGTTTTATTTAATACGTAATACGTGCTCTGATTGGGTAGCTTCTCAGCCATCCGCCAATAGCGTCCCTTGTATGAAATGAACTGGGCAAACCAACTGAGGAAGCATGTACCATAAATTAAAAGACCTATTGTCCGCAGAAATCCGTGAACCAGCGAAAAATCCGTGATATATATTTAGATATGCTTACATTTAAAATCCGCGATGGAGTGAAGCCACGAAAGTCGAAGTGCGATATAGCGAGGGATCATTGTAGAGAGTTTCATATGTAAAACATCTGAAGTGAAAACATCACAGTAGCCTGAGAGTGATGAAACAGATCTAGTGGTAATAGTGAGTAGCACACTGTTTAAAATTTCCAAACCAGGGTATTAAAATAATCATGTTATTAGAAGAACAATATTTATTAACTCTTTCAGGGCTGATGTCAACTTTTGTCAAAATTCAGGAGTGGAGGACAGTAATCGGCTGTAAACTGCAACAAAACTCGCCCTTACGTTTTAGTTCGACCCTATTTGCTAGAAGGAAAGTTACATAGCTTTGTTGATTTAACCTCGATGCCCAACGCGTGCATGATTAGCAAAGAGCAAACAGCCTCTAAAATGGCACCAACATCTGGCAAGAGACCAAAGCGAATGTGCAAAGCAAAATGCTCCGTGGACGTTTTACGTAATTTTGTTGAATAGGATTCTGACTTGTCAGACTCCAAGTTTGGTGCAAGTGATCTGGAGATGGATATCAAAAACAAAAGTGAGGTACCAGCATCATCTGATCGGTCCCCAGGTGATTGTGGTGCTGAACACTTTAATGTAGCTGATGTGCCTACAGCAGTGTTTGCCTGGGAGGACCACCACTTATGATGACAAGAGGTACAAACCAGATTGCGTCAGACTGCGACTGCCACCGTCACCCACCAGCTGTGTGAAAACAGGCAGGCAGCTGCCCACCATGCATTCCTGCTGACCATCGAGGTGCCCCCAATGCAGCCACTGCCATCAGAGGTGCCCAACATGCAACAACAGCAGCCACAGCACAAAGCAACTGACGTTTTATGTTGACTTATGTGTCAAGCCATTGCTTTGTGTACTTTTCAGAAAAATGAGTTCTTTGGAAAAAATATTCAGCCCTTAAAGAGAACAATGTATTAAGGTTGATGATGTATTAACTTTTGCTTCTCTTATCTTCCTTACCATATATGACACACCACTTGAACCGCATGTGTGTTTCCATTCCAGTTAACTAACTCGACTTCCATCTTTCCAAATCTGCTAACTCCTGCCAACACACAAGAGTCTTAGTTAATTTAATAAAATAGCAAAGAAAATATAAAAGCTGGTGCATAATTATGGTCCGTTTTAGAGTCAAACTATTTTCTAACTGGATTACACAAAGAAAAACCCTTGAAGACACAAGGAAGGCTTTCCAACTTTTGGATTTTATTGATTTTAATAGCAAATAAAATTCCATACAAATAAGTCAAGTTTTACAAGGCTTGGTTCAAAACAAATCAGCCTCCACCCATGAGATAGAGAGCTAGGCCAGCAGAGTAATACTTTAAGCCAGTAAAAATATGTAAATAGATAAATTAATGAATAATTAAAAATAAGAAAAAAAGAGGGGAGAGAATCTGCTTCCTCAATTTAATTGCTTATTCTAAAATATTATTGATTAGTTTCTGCCAGGTTTTGAAAAGGTTTTGTACAGATCCTCTAAGTGACAATTTGATTTTTTCCAATTTCAAATAGTAATATAACATCAGTTACCCACTGACTTCAAAGAGGATTCTTCCACTTGATCAAGATACGTCTACGTGCCAATAGTGTAGTAAAGGCACTCACAGTTTGTTTGTGCTTCTCCACTTTAAGCCCCTCTGTGAGCCCACCAAACACAGCTGTTAGTGGGTTAGGAGGGATTGAGACACCAAGGCTGTCTGAAAGGCATTTAAAGATTCTGGTGCAGAATGATGTTAATTTGGTGCTTTCCAATTCTCAACAGCGTCCAGGCTGGCATATGAATGTAAATGAACGACGGGAGACAGGTCTACAATTCAAATGCTTATTTGTACTGAGCGCGTTCCATTATGGTTCACATAAGCCGTCATTGGAGGTGCTGTATTTCACAATATTTTAGCAAAACACATGTGTTTGGGATGTTGTAAGCATACAACTGGAAAACTTGACATGTGTATTATGCAACATGAGTAATGTGAGAATTTTTTTCATAGACATTTCTGATATTTGATGTTGTCCAGCATTGATCCCCATAGACACCTATTCTGTCAGAAAATGTGTTATCCCCACTCTTGAAGATATGACATTAAACGTTTTTCTTACCCATCACTGCAAATTACATGGGGTGCGTTTTGTTGGGGCTGACTGTCATAGACTTCATGTGCAAGATTCAGCTTCCCGTGCACATATCACAGCTGACCACGTCAAACCATCGTGTTCTTTGCCATCCTCTACTCCTGGCCCCTTTCCCTGCATCAGAGACTTTTCTAGTGAGTTGGCTCTCATAATGTGACTGAAGAATGCCAAGCATTGTCTAGCTATCTTGTCTTGTAGGGGCGCACCACTTTTAATTCTGTTAAGGACTTCCTTATCCATGATTTCACTGTCTGCGGTATTCATAGCAGCTTCGTACAACACTACACTTTGAACACATCGATTTTTTTTTCTATCTGCTACTTTCAATGATCATATTTTACATCCATTAGTCGGTATTACTTTGACCATTCTGCACTTGGTAGCGATGCTGGTGTTTTTGCTGTTTGATATTTTAAGTTATGTGGGGTAAGTAACATATAAAAATATCATTTTTGGGCGGAGTATTCCTTTAACATGTGGAAGTTTAATCCACTGACATGCAGTCTGTGAGTTACAGTTTCATAAGCGTTACAATATTCTGTCCTCAGCTGAACACGTGTCTACCTACCAGGGCTTTAACTGGATTTTTAAAGACTGTTCAACATGCTTTTAACCTCTTTGTTTGAGAAAGTATCAAAACTATAGGGAAAGCATCAAACCACATTTCATATTTCCAGCTGCGCAAACATCAAGGACAGACATTTTTTGTTTTCTTTAGTTTTGTTTTACAAGCAGTGACTAACTTTCACAAATTTCTTGCTCCCTTGGCCTCTTGCATATCCAGCTTTAATGCGTTTGGCAACAAAGCCTCGTGTTTAAACCATGTCTCTGGCACCAACGCGAGTTTGGGTCAAGATAACTTGTGTGAGAAATAACAAGCCAGGGGCTCTGGAGGCTTTTGTTGATGTCTCTTCCTTTTCATGTAAAGGCCCTCATTAATATTTTTTAACATTTATTTGCTTTACTTGCCCCATCTACCTCAATTTCTTTGTTCCGAATTCAGTAAATTCCCTAACCATGCCTGGAAAAAGCTGAAATATTACAAGCATCCAAGACCTTTATTAAACAAGAGACTCAAATGATTTCTAAGACAAGCCAGAATGTAATTTTGAATTTAAACTTTAAATGTTAAATGAAGTATAAAAGCAAGCACAGGGGAATAAAAGGTCATTCATAAAAGGTCTTGAAGAAAGCAAATTGATAGCACCTTGGATATAATACAACAGTTTGTAAAGTTTGCAATTGAAGTTTCAAGCACTGAGACAAGGATACGACCAGAATATTTGCAGTTTTCTTTTTTCTGCTTGGCATTAACAGTTGAATTCACACACAGCTTTAAAGAATTACAGTGTGCGGTTGTGGTTGTGGCTTTCTGGCACTCATTCTTGGAGAGTTTCAGAATAATATTGATGATAAGCTTTTCAGGGTTTAGTCGTCACTGCATCAAGCATGTTTTACCTCTTATTCCTGCTTCCCGCGGTAACAAATGGAAAGAAAAATAAATAAAAGGTAAATTACAGTCAATCGGCCTACTGCGTGCCAAACAACAGTCCGTATATAAAATAATATAAGCTGACAACCATGTGCGGAATGTACTGAAAACACGATTACTTTCTTGGTATTAGTAGGCAGCTGTGAGACAAATGGCATGCTTTAGCTGTTTGTGATTTGTAGCAGTTGAGGTAATAACAGGGTTTGATCCTGGTGGTCCTGGATTTTCCATATGCCAAACCATAACGTAAGGAGCTGACTGGACTCAGGCTTTATTCCAGCAATGTTTGATGTAGGTCTCAGTTAAAGGTTCAGTAGCTGCATACACTCTTCATACAACTATGGAAACTTGAAACAACGTTAAAAATATAAATAATGGTCAACTGTGGCCAGTATCCTCTTTATGGGTGTCCTCAGCAGTCATTGCAGCTGTACAAATACCGTTGTGTGATTCTGTGGCAATGCCACAAAGATGATAAGTGAGGTAAGAAGAGGAATAAGAGGTTCATTAATGTGAATGGAAACCTTGGGGCTGCTCTTACGCTGTCCATGGAGACCATGGAACGCATCATTTGATTTGCCTTGCAGAAGCCATTGCCATCTGAGCAGCACTGCTGAACACTTGAAAGTGCTCTGTCTCTCTCTGCGTCACCTTCTCTCCCTCTGTCTTTAATGATGTTGCCATTGTATTATTGTAGAAGTCCACCTGTTCAGTATTTTGGTTCACCTACATTACATAGTTATAGTGTATTATGGTGTGTGTGTGTATGAACGCTGGGTACATCTGCTTTACATCACTCCACATTTATGGCTTTCTCCACAGGGGATGGCTGCCTTAAACTTCTGCGTAGCTGTTGTATAGCGCCCTGAATGTGCTACTAGCCTGCATGTAGACGGCTGCTTCAAGCAAAATGAGCTTTCCGTGTAGCTGCTTTATAGTGCCTCACTTGTATGGCTTACTCACACATAGGCAGCTCCCTTAAGCAAAATGAGACTTGGATACGCTGTAGCTCAGTGTTTGTCAACTACTTGGTCACTTCAATGATCGCACTCAAACCCCAATAATAGTGCTTCTGACGATCACTCTAGAATCACCAAGGGGGAAAGAACTGAACGCTGCCCTAGTGATAGTGCTAGAATCACCAAGCTGCAGCTCTGACAATCGTGCTAGAATCACTATGGGGAGACAACCCCTCAGGTGGGTTACAATGACACTTACAAGAGAAAAAGTGGGTTGCAGCACCGAAAAGTTTAAGAAACACTGCTGTAGCTGTGTTACCGCCCCCAACATAGACAGCTGAATTCATTGGTGGATAGCTGCCTTAAGCAAACTGCAGCTTCTGTGTAGCTGCTTTATAGTGCCTACATGTATGGCTTACCAGTACACAGACGGCAAGCCGAGACTTCAGTATAGCTACTTTATAGCACCATATGTGTGTAAAGCTTCACCTGCACGTGGACAGCTGGCTCAAGCAAAGAGACTTACTCACTTGGTATGCGCAGACTAAACAGTTGTCTTCAGACCCAAGTGTAACTCAGCACCTGCACAACCCACCAGAACAGGTGCCCACTCACCACGCTGCTACTTGTTGAAAGCTTCCCTTTTCAGACACTAACCCCAGTGGGAATATGGCAGTCACCCACACTAGTGCTCTTTACACTATACCTCGACCCAAAGCATAATTCCTTTAACACAGTAAAAACAATTGAAGCAAAAAGTAGGATATCTGTTTGAAAAGAATCTTCTTGAAGATACATTTGTAAGGATAGAGATAGTGAGGTGAAGGATGAGTCCCTTCAGGCCCAAGGTGCATTTCTGCTTGGAAAGTTTCTACAGCTGCGGAGGTCTTTTATCTGCCAAGTTCAGTGGGAATGCAAACACATATACTTGA
>JANRMT010062835.1:29542183-29692595 GCA_026402145.1 Polypterus bichir lapradei | reverse complement strand
GGTTGTGTGTGTCTGTGTGCACTCTGCGTGTGTGAGCTCTGCAGTGAACTGGCGCCTTGTCGAGGACCGTGCACTGCGTGGCAAACAGCCCTGCTAGGATAGAGTGTGGCTCCTCAGGACCCCCAGCTGGATTCAGTGGACTTGAGAATGGTATGGAATGGCATTCAGGATGAAACACAGGAAGCATTTCATTAGAGAAACGTTGTGGGAATCTGAAATAAGCTACTGAAACATTAAAACTGACAGCTTTTAAATTTGTAATTATCTAAATCAGTGGTTCCCGAACTCGGTCCTGAGGATCCCCTGTGGCTGCAGGTTTTTGTTCCAACCAAATTTACAATTAGTGATAATAACTGATCTCTGAGCTGGTTTTTTTTTCTCTTTTTTTTATTCTGCGTTCTGAAAAGCACGGCAGTGTAATTTCTTTTACATTATAAGACATTTACAAATATTTCTATTTTATTGCTATGGCTTTAAGTGCTTAACTCTTTTTTTGTTGTTTTCCTATTGTTTTTCTCTTATTCTGCTCCCTTCTTTGCATCCTAACAATGACAATTAGAAACACCCGGGTGAACAACATTAAATGATGAAAGGCTGCAACTGCTTCAGTTTTCGACCTGCTAATTAGTCAATAATGGAGAAGGAGAATGGAAATCACAATGAACATAAATAAAAAGTAACAAAAAATACTTGTAGCCACCCACATTTCACTGCTTAATTTTTATTAAAATGTTTAAACACACTTGCTTTTGTAATTTCTTCAATGACCCCAAGACACACAAATTGGGAAATAACAGTTCATGTAATTAGGCTAGGAGTCCAATTAAGAACAAAAGTTGGTTGGAACAAAAACCCCAGGTAAGACTGAGTTTGGGAGCCACTGATCTAGATAAATGCTGTAAAAGTTAGTTATTAGATAAACAAGCTTGATGAAATGAACATTCTAGGTTGCAAAATATCTCATGTTTTCATATGCATACTTAATTGTATACCTTTGAATAGAACTGTGAGTCTTAAAACTGGATCTCTCTATTAAAGTATATGTTTTTAAGTCTCATACATAATTCTTTCTTAATCTGCTCTTCCTTTCACTTCTCCATGCTCTGTTATTTGTATGAAATGTGTAAAAGGTGTTTATATTATGATAAAGCATTTTTCTTTATTTTTCAGTAATGAGAATGTCCATTTAATGTTATAACTATTTCACTCACCTAAAGGATCCTGTTAAAGAAAAACCCAACCTGGTAATCATAGGTCACAAAGCATTATATGCATTGTCGGATATCAAGTGAGCTATCAGCTCCTGCAATTTTTGAATGACATAGCCGTCATGCTTGTAAAAATGAACGTGTTTTATATGTACATTTTGTGCACAATCTGGTTTTTGAGCTTTTTTGACCATTTTGGTTTATTCTGACAATTTTATTTTGTTTGTGTTCTGTTTCGTTCTTTTTTATGTGGCGTGATAGGATGGGTCACATGACAACAGTGGCTGCATCAGTTCTGTCACAGGATGTGATGGTGCAAGTCTGGCAGCGGCTCTGTTGCACATCATTCCTTGGTCGATAAACGTCCTGTATCCCAACCTAGCATTATTTAGCTTCTTTAACATGCAGACCCTAGTGTCAGGTTTCGTTTTTATTTTATTGAACTTCGTTCACTAACTTCTGATTCTGTTTTTCTGCCCTCATGATCATTTAATATTACCTCATGTTATCATCTCCTGGTTATTTTATCTTTGTCACAACAATCCTTAGAGACTTCGCTTATTTTAACAATGCCTTTATGAGGGCCATCAATAAAAAGAAGCAAAAACCCAAAAGTTAACAAACAATAAGAAGTATTGAAAATATGTATTACTTTCAAAGCCTTTCTTTTCACTATTTTTTTTTTTCTTTTAGGAGTGGCAAGGGATTTATTATGCACGACGGAAAGCAGGAGACAACATACAGCAACATGTTAAAATAACACCGGTCACTGGGCAGGGAGGGTAAGTACACTTTTTATTTGTTAGCAGTGTATAGTTTTCTCTTAAATAAATTGAATGTATGTGTCCTAAATACACTGTAAGATCCATATACTTTATAATAATTTAACAGGTTTGTGAGGAGCCTGCTGGTCCCCTTTTGAAACTAAAACTGTGATTCCACATTTCTCATCCATCTTGCAGTGAGAGTTAGTTTGTGAAACCAAAGTAATTGTTTGTAGCCTGAGGAGCTGCCTAAACTCTTCCTCTACTGTGCAGGTTACTACACCAGTCTTGGAATAGGTGTACTGTATAAGTGTTTCTTTGACTTAAATCAAATGAATTACACAAAGAATCCACTTACTACCTGAAACTGTTTTTTCAGTTCATAAACGAACATGATGTGGTAGCGAGCATAAGAGAAGAGATAAGCAGCATGTTAGTTGTGAACATCCTTGGGGCCTTCAGCTCACCAAGGCATTCAGAAGTGACCTGCTTTAACAGTCACATGACTGAAATTAAAAATTCTAGTTGTAAACCAGCCGAGTATTTGTAGTTTTCAGTTGTCATCCTGAATAAGACCTTCAACATCTTCATCCTAACTCATGTAAATTGGATTGGACAACAACTGGCAGCCAATGTCTGTTTCAAGTACATAGAAAGTGCACCGGTGCTGGCACAGTGGTTAGTGCTGTTACTTCACAGCTCAGGAGTGCTGGTTTCAGATCCCAGTTTAAATACTATGGCATAGCAAATGACATAAATACTTAATTATGTACTCAAGAGCATCAATGAAGATTAAGTGGATGTGCATTCAACACAGAAACTAAGAAGTACAACTATCAAATCATCTCGCTGAAGGAGATTCCCAAGTGAATTTTTTAAAATGTCTGGATAAGACAGTGTGGCAACCTGGCAATTAGGTAACCAAATGAGCTAAGTTAATCCTGTCCTTTATAAAATTTCTTGTGGTCTTCTGGGAAGTTGTTTCATGCTAAATCTCTCTATCCAAGATCAAACCGTTTTCTGAATGTACCTTTTCCACTGTAGAGAGCCAGACCTTGTTCCAGTGGCTTCAAGTGGACATGGAGACTAATCCTACACAGGATGGGACGCTGGCTCATCATCCATTTTTGCACACTCTCACTCAAATATGAGCAATTTAGAGACCCAGATAACCTACCATGCATGTTGTTCTGATCAGAAGACACCCAAGGTGGATGGGCCAGCAGTCAAGCTCAGGTCCTTAAACTTCTGTGGTTTAAGTGGTGCCCACTGACTGAGCTACCATGCACCAAGTCAATGTGTTTTTATTTTATTTCTACATCAGACATTGGTATTGAAATCAAGTGGATCAGTAAAGATTCACCCATTTGTGTATTTAATTAAAAAAGAAAGCTCCGAAAATAAGAAACCAGGACTCATTCTTTAAGAAACAGGTGCATAACTGTGTGGAAAGTGATGAAATGAAAAGGGACGAGTGAAAATGATATTGTTATTTCTTAAAAAGTATATATATAAATGCTGTATATTCAAAAAGAGAGTTTAAGAGAACTCATCTTGTAGTTGAAATAATGGCAAGATAATTTTCTTTCATAATTTGCATGGTCCCAGTCCAAGTTACTTACAGCGTTTTAAGTTGTTTTTGTGTTTTTGTGGTTAACTCTGCTTTTCTCTTTCTTCAGGAAAATTCGACATTTTGTATCAATCAAAAGACTGTGCGGTGAAAACCAAAAACAGGTTTTTTTATGCTTTTTCTTGGTTTTATAATACATGAGATCTTCTTGCAGTGTCAAATACTCAATATGGAAAGTGAATGACTTAAGGTTCAGGGAGCGGTCCTCCAAGTTGCAGGGAAATCATGGGGGTTGGTGGTAGGATTGGCACTCCAGCCACCGTAAAAAAAAAAACCTTCACAAAGCTCCAAGACAACAGAAAAGACTCCTTTTTGCTCTCCACGGGAGTAGCTCTGCTGTGAAGGCTGCTCGCATCATGAAGGGGATGGGGGAAAGCCCTCGGGAGACCCACCCCCGGAAGAGTCGAAACCGTTGGAGATCCAATAGGGTCAGTTCTGTTGTGGATCAGAACTGGTGTGGTGCTGAGGCGTCGCCCGCTGCACGGCAGCACTCGGGTCCCAATTTGAGGCGGCCCACACGGGTGGGCACATGGAACGTCTTGTCTCTCCGGCAAGATGACCATCTTCCTCTGCTGTCGGGGGAGCTGCGTAAACTCCGTATTTCAATGGCTGGACTCTCTGAGGTGCGCAGACCGGCGACTGGCCAGATCTCTGTAGATGGATACACCTTTTATTGGTCTGGTTGCTCTGATGGCTTTCATATTCGGGGAGTAGCTGTTGCTGTAGTGAATTGGCTTCTTCCGATGGTGTCCGATGTCACTCCTTTCAATGAACGGATTATGAGACCCAGATTACAGCACTCCCTGGGTGTCTTGTCTGTTGTCTCAGTGTATGCTCTGACCGCGGTGAGTGATGTCTCGGCAAGGGAGACATTCTATTCGCAGCTTCGCTCAGTGGTTGATTAGTGCCCATGAGGTCATGGGTGACTTCAATGCAACCACTGGCACTGACAGGGCTGGCTATGAGGATTGTCTCGGCCCCCATGGGTCTGGTGACCGTGGTGAAAGTGGCTCCATGTTCCTTGACTTTGCAAAAGGTCAGGGACTGTGAATCGCTGGGTCCTGTTTCCAGCACCCTGAACAGCATCATTGGTCTTGGTACTCCAATACTGGAGGCTCTTGCAAAACTGCAGGGTCTACAGAAGTGCCCAGTTTGTGAATTCTGACCACAGACTTGTTGTTGCTACTCTTAGGATCCAGCTTAGGTCCAGTAGGCTACCACCTACTAGGAAAATGAGGCTGGACTTGGCTAGACTCCAAGACCAGGCTGTCTCTAATGAGTTTGCACACAGTTTGTGTGAGGAACTTTCAGATTTGGGTATGACTGCCGATCCTAACGTGATGTGGGAGACCTTCCGTGATAAGACCCTGAAGGTTGCTGAGGGTTCTGTTGGTGTTACCGGTGTTCCCAGAAGGAGGTGTTTCATCTCGCAGGGCACCCTGGATATCATTGAGAGGAGTCGCAGCACACGGCTCAATGGCAACTCTGGTCTGTATCAGGAACTGAGAAGGAAGGCTGTGAGGGCTCTGAGGGCAGATAAAGAAGCGTCTGTTAGAGGAATCTGTGAGCAAGTGACACACCATCTGTGGTCTAGCGACCCACGTCCTGCTTACAGAGGAATGGAAGCATTACGCACATCTGAATCTGTTCCTCAGAGAGTCGCAGTCAGGGCGGCTTATAGAATGGTCCTTACGGATGACACTGCAGTTGTGACCCACTTGGCTGGCTACTTTGAGCAGTTGTTCAAAGCTGATCCTCCGGTTAGGACGTTGGATATCTCTGGGTTCACGGTTCTTGAGGCTGCTCCTCCAATTAGCTGTGAACCACCCAATCTCACTAAGATTGCACAGGTGGTGGACCAGCTGAGGGCGGAAAGGCTGCAGGGATCTGTGGTATCCGGGGTAAACTTCTCCAGGCTGGTGGTAAGGCTGTCCTCCTGGCATTGCAAGCAATCTTTGCTTCCATTTGGGAGACTGGCATCATCCCAACTGACTGGAAAACGGGACTTCTCGTCCCTATCTGGAAAGGGAAGGGTGATCGCCTAGATTGCAGCAACTACAGGGGGATAACACTGCTCTCAGTGCCAGGTAAGGTCCTTGCTAGGGTCGTCCTCAATAGAATCAGTGATCACTTGCTCACCTGCCAGCGACCGGAACAGTCTGGTTTTACACCTAAGAAGTCTACCATCGACCGCATCCTGGCACTAAGGGTTCTCATGGAGCGCAAACGCGAATATCGGCAGAGTTTCTTTGCAGCCTTTGTCGATTTTCACAAAGCTTTTGACTCAGTTGATCGAGCTGCCCTGTGGGACATCCTGAGGGTTTGCTGGATCCCCTCCAGGTTGCTGGATATCATGGCCGGCCTGTACACTGGTACTGTGAGTGCTGTGCAGAGTGGAGGCAGGACCTCTGTGTTTTTCCCAGTTGATTCTGGGGTTCTTGCTCCTACTCTGTTCAATGCTTGTATGGATTGGGTGTTGGGCAAGGTCGTGGGGTCCAGCGGCTGTGGGGCATCTGTTGGTGAAGAAAGATTCACGGATCTTGATTTTGCTAATGATGCTGTGATCTTCAATGGGTCAATGGAGGCTCTGATCGGGGCGCTCAAGAGACTGAGTGGGGAGTCTGAGTGTTTGGGCTTGCGAGTGTCCTGGATAAAAACCAAGATCCAGGCCTTTAATGATCTCTTCGGCACAGCCATCAGCAGTGTATCTGTTTGTGGAGAGAGTGTTGACCTTGTTGAGAGGTTTACTTACCTCGGCAGTGACATTCATGTCTCTGGTGACTCTTTCTATGAAGTCAGTAGACGGATTGGGAGAGCATGGGGGGTCATGAGGTCGCTGGAAAGGGGTGTGTGGCACTCCCGATATCTATGCAAAAGGACGAAGGTCCAAGTCTTTAGTATCCTGGTGCTTCCTGTCTTGCTATATGGTTTCGAGACATGGACGCTATCCAGTGACCTGAGACGAAGACTGGACTCCTTTGGTACTGTGTCTCTCCGGAGAATCCTTATGTCCCGAATGAGGCACATTACCTGCATTGTGAGGGAGTGTCAGTTACGGCACTATGGCCATGTGGCGCGTTTCCCCGAGAGTGATCTGGATCATAAGATCCTCATTGTTTGGGACCCAAGTGGCTGGACCAGGCCAAGGGGTCACCCACGTAACACCTGGCTGCGGCAGATAAAGGGTCATTTCCGAAGGGTGGGACTGGACCGTGCGTTTGCCTGGGGGGTTGCAAACCGGGATCCCGAGATGTTTTGTCGTGTAGTGGGTGCGACAACGCCCTGGATCAGTGCATGGTCCCCAACCTGAGAGAAAAGTTAGAATTTTGAATTTAGTTATTTTAGTTACAACTCCATTACATAACAGATTTGTTTGCATATATTATTTTTAACCAGAAATTTAGGGAAAAGTTTTTGAAGTTGTTCAACTTTACATTCTATCACATAAGTCTAGTTTTATTGTGTGTTTAGCTCTTTTAATATCTCAGCCATGACTGATCTGAATATTCCCCAAACAAGATAGCCAAAAGAGAAAAAAACTTCCCCAGCCTCAAAAACCACCAAATAATACTTTTAATAAATATATTTGATTATTGTTTTTCTATTATTTAATAATAAAATCACATCCACAATAAAAAACAATTAAGACGATAAAGACAACACACAATAAAGAATTACAATTAAATCAATAATAAACCTTTAAATCAATTAAATCAATTATGAATAATAAACTAATTCAACTGAAAAAATTTTGAAATCAAAACTTAACTTAAAATAATTGATACAAGAAAAGAAAAAGACAAGAAATAATGTAATAATCAAAAATGAGAATAATAAATTCACTAATAAATAATGAAGAAGGTTCATAATTCACTGATCACAGAACACTGGAAGAGATTGTAACTTTTAAAAAAGGACATGGAGACGTAACAATCTCATACAACAGTTATGTTCAAACATACATCGGCCCGTCCAGAGTCTGTGCCTGCATGTCACTCCCTCTACACATCACCAATCACACTCCACTCGGTAATCATTTGACCTCACTAATCAATTTTTAACCTGTTTTGTATTGAACAATTCTATTTGAAACTTCCCTGAAATAATTTCAGACAATTGCTACTTTAAATCAGTGCAAATCTTTTGTAGAAAGGGATAAACAGACTCTGCACTCTTTCCTTCAATTTTATATTATACGGCCACCATCACACTGCCTTAGAAAACCACAATGTCAAAGTCCTGGAGTAGCCGAGTCAGAGTCCATCTCTCAGTCTAATTCAGAATTTGTGGCTAGACTTGACAAAGGCTGTTCACTCACGATCCCTGTGTAACCTGACAAGAGTGTTACCAGTTTTGCAAAGAAAAGTAAAGACAAATGTCAGAATCCAGATGAGCAAAGCACATAGAGACCTGTCCACACAGACTCAAGGCTGATGTGGCTGCCAAGGGTTCATCTACTAAATACAGTGGTACCTCAGAACATGAACTTGATCCGTTCCAGAAGGCTGGTCGAGTTTCAAATTATATTTCCCCATAAGAAATAATGTAAATAGGATTGACCTGTTCCAGATCCCCAGATGATTGCTTAGTTACCCCTATATACAATACAATACAATTTATTTTTTATATAGCCCAAAATCACACAAGAAGTGCCACAATGGGCTTTAACATGCCCTGCCTCTTGACAGCCCCCCAGCCATGACTCTCTAAGAAGACAAGGAAAAACTCCCAAAAAATGGAAGAAACCTTGGGAAAGGCAGTTGAAAGAGAGACCTCTTTCTAGGTAGGTTGGGCGTGCAGTGGGTTTCAAAAAGAAGGGGGTCAATACAATACAATACAATACAATACAATACACAGAACAGATCCTCAGTACAGTATAAAAAATAAAACATTGCAGAATTTAACAGTAGATGATATCACATAATATGATTTGGATACATACATAACTAATTGTAAATATCATTTTGAAACAATTGAAATCAATGCACAGAAGAGATAAATGCATATACGTACTGTAGAAACACACAAAGAAATGACAATTTAACTGCAAAATAATTTTGCAAAATGAACACTTTTAATTGTGTCTTTATTTTTCAAAAATGTGCTTATCGTTAACTTTGCCATCCCATACTCTTCCGCAAGAGTCGACACTCGTGAACCACTTTCATGTTTTATTATTATTTCCTCTTTTAGCCCAATTGTAACTCACACAAGCTTCCTCTTCGCTTTGCTACTTTTACTGCTAACTTTTTTAGGGGCCATAGTGATTACTTTCAACAGGAAAAACTCCCCAAAAAAAAGCAATAAAACAACACATTCACAGAGAACATAGTTTCAGCACATCTTTACAATAGGAGCGATACTGCAGCAGTACTGAGGCTCAGTCATAGGCATATACAGCACATGCAGGCCTGTTTGGCTTTGTCTCGTCTCCTCACGGCCGCGTCTTGACTCGTACAAGTTTTAGCAGGATGTTTGTGCTCTAAGTTTTTCTTAGAGACTGGGGGCAAAAAAAAAAAAAATCGAACGACCCATTCATGTTCTGAATTGTTTGAATCTGGAGACGTTTGTGTTCTGAGGTTCTGCTGCAATAACGTGAAGAAAGTGGAAACTTATGTGATCAATTATTTTGTGTTTTATATTTATAATTAATTTAGACCACATTGCAGAGGTTTGCTTTCACTTTCTCATTATAGAGTCATTTTCTCTTTATCAGTGTCAAAAAAGCCAAATTAAATCCCCTGTAATTCAATGTTTTATAACAGTAAAATGTGAAAATTTCCAAGAGGGTGAATACTTTTTATAGGCTCTGTTCCTGCTCTATCTGCAGCATTTCTGTGTTATGTCAGGTTCATCCCAGTCATACAAGACGTGTGTACTTTTTGGGAAAAGCCTCTTCCTTCCTGCTCCCTGCTTAAGCAGACCCTCGTCACAAACTGTTCACCCGAGTGAATGACATCTAAAAAGCTGGTGGCTAAAACATAACCAGATTTAAAAAATGTTTAGTGATCCTTGCAGCATGACAAAAATGTTAAGAACAAAATTAGACACCACAGCAATGAGAGGAAATTGTTAGGTTAGGGTTAGGCAAATAAAAATTTATTATACTCCACCTTTTTAGTTAAGTAGGTGACTGCACAGGAGGATGAATGCAGAAGTATGCTTTTCACTCATAACTGTTGTAATATTTAAAAAGTTCATGTTTGAAGAAACCTTTGGTGATAAAAAATCAAATAAGCAGCTTGAAGTTTATGTAGCAGCTTATAGGGCATTTTACTTTGATTAAACACATATTTTATGAAGTGTTCAAAATAATCATTAGCTTGGTTCTTGTATTAAGTACCCTACATGATGCCTTTTCTTTGATTTTGCCAATGCTTTATTTTTTTTAAAAATAAAGTTAATGCCACCATTTCCAGGTCAGTTGTATAGAATCCCCCTGCATGTCCCTGGAATCCTTGGCCAATGCAGGACCCTGCCAGATCTATTAAGATGTATTAAAGACAACTGATTTAATAAAACATCTGCAGGTCTTTAATGAGCAAATTTAAAGACATATGTAGCAACCTGAAAAGTCCTCGAGGTCCTGATTTGCCAAAAATCCTAGTATTAAATACCCACCTGACTCAGTATTGGTGGTGGAAATAAATAAATGAAGAGCAGCATTCAAATTAGATTGTTTTGTTCTAAAATCTTTGGCAGCAAAATGATTGCTGTTAATGCCTTTCCAATCCTGGATTTGAATCCCATACCATGTAAATTTCTGTAAATGTTTGGAGTCATTGACGATATGCCCAGGCAATCAACAATGGACAATATCAACAACCATCCACTTAGCCTTAGTTCTCAGGGCTAAAAGACACATTTATGAACCTACTAGATCAGATAAGAACTTTTATTAAGTGCTGCTCAGAGCTGGGCCGTTCGTGGTAGGGGGTGAAGGCTTGGCATCCATCTTGTTGTTACTGATTGCTCAAGAGAGCTTTGCTATAACCTGCACCCCTGCTGAGGATGAAGCTGCTGCCTTAATACTCTAACAGCAACATCAAAAGTAGCATTTATGAGCCTCCAGAAGGAGGAAAAGATTTAGACACATCAGCACCCCTTCCCCTTCCAGGAAGATAGCCTGGGGGAATACAGTTAGCCAAGATGAAAGGCCTCTATTGCCAAAATAGGCTGTGGCCTGCCGAGTCCCTGCCTTGGATAACTAGTTTTGAAAATGTTAGTTTATGTTATGACACAAAATTTACAGCCTTATTCTCTTTTTACATTATATACATCCAGACCTCATCACTTTCTGCACTTTATTGTGTTGTAGATTTAATTATAAATGGATAAACGTGCTATTTTTGCCCATCAATCTAGACTCAATAACCCATAATGACAAAGTGAAAACATGTTTTCAGAAAAGGTTTGTAAATGTATTAAAAGTCAAAAAGCTGACCCTTTTGCTTTGGCATTTCAAATTGTGTTCAGGTGCTTCTGGTTTTGCTTTAATTCTCCTTGAAATGAGTCTGGAACTTGACTGTGGACCACCTGTGGCAAACTGCATTGATTGGATTGTTTAGAAAGACGCTTACCTGCATCTATAAGGTCTGTAATTTCCACGGCACATCAGGACTAAAAACAAGCCATAAAGTACAAGGAACTCTCTGAAGACTTCCATGATCAAATTATGGTGAGGCAAAGATCAGGGTAAAGAGATAAAACCATTTCTAAAGCTTTGGGGTTCTGAGAAGCACAGTGGCCTCAAAATGTGTGAAACAGAAGAAAGTTTGAAACCACTAGGTGTCTCATGCATAAAGGCGTGCGAAGAATTCACACTATAACATGGCATACGGACAAAAGCAGAAATGTGCATATGCACAAAAAACTCCAGATGCATAAATCTGTGCAAACACCAACTTCTATGTTCTTCCTTTACATAAATCCCGGTCAGCATGAAACATAACACGTGCACGCGCCTGCTGTCCCACCCCATCTCCTCCCAGAATTACACCTCTTTGAATGTGAAAATCAATATAAATAGCCCTTAAGCTCAGCGTTCTGTGAAAAGGAAATGGCAAAAGCACGGGGGGAAATAGAAGAATTTCAGCGAATACCAAATGGAGGCAAAGAAAAACGTACAATTTGTTGGTTTAAACAGTGGTATAAACAACAAAAAGAAGTTGATCGAATGAACATCATAAACTTCATCTTAACATCATATAATTTACTATGTTCTCAAATCCCATCGTGACTAAAGTAGTACGTTAAATGTTTTGTATTGTATGTATTCTTCTATGTGCTCTGTGTGTGAATCACTACGTGCTTCTTAAACTGGCTCTCTTCCTCCGACAGGACACAGAATCCATTACATTCGTGATATTACAGCTCTCTGAATAATTAAAATACTGAGATGTATACGAGATATCATTTTCATGATGATAGGAGTTAAAGCACGTTATTAAACATGGGAACACGGTGGCGCAGTGATTGTTCATGCCTCACGCAAGGTGCTTGCTGTGCGACCTTCAATGAAATTATTTATTGCAGCAGTACTGTCTCTTTCAAACATACTAACCTCCAATTCCTGTCCTTCCTTTTCTTTCTCCAAGTAACCAATCGCCACACAATCAGCTCTGTAATAGAAGTTAAGCCATCTGAACGCAGATTCTTCAAAACTTTTAAGAAACATTGAAATATCTTCTGTAACATGTTTAATTATTCTATCCATCTATCCTTCTCTTGTTGCGCCAGCCCCAGCAAGAATACAGCGTGAGGAAGGAACAATCCATGAACGGAGCGCCAGCTCCTCGCTAGCACTGCAGCACCGTGTCCTCACATGTTTAATTATTAACAATATAGATTATTTAAATGAAGTTAAAGTTTTATCTGTATAATATAATAAACATATATAGCTGCATTTCATCGTAAAAATGATATCATCATCATATGTAAATATGTGCTTTATAAAGTGGCTCAGGTTGTGCAATATTATAACTGTAGTGCAAGTTTACAGTGAGTTAATTGTACTTATAAGTACAAACAGTTCTACAAGGAGCACTTGATGGGCTGACTGAGTGCGTTTATAGTTCTTGGGATGAAACTGTTTCTGAACCGCAAGGAAAGGCTCTAAAGTGTCTGCCGTATGAGAGCAGTTCAATAGACAGCATGGCTGAGGCAGCGAGTGCTAGATGCTGTAATTCTCCTTCCAGTCAGCTGCTGTACAGCTGTGATTCCCCACTCAGATACAGTGATATAAATACTCCAAGTGGTGCAGTGAGAGTAATATGGAAAAAGATGATCCGCTGTGGCAACTCCTAACGGGAGCAGCTGAAAGAAGAAGAAAGAGGTGCAGTGAGAGTAACGACGCTAAAGCAGCTATTGTATTTAGAATAGTTTGACCATTCTGTGGACCATTATATTGTTACAGGTTAATTACAATCTGATGCATTAAACTAATAAACAATATGCGGTTAATTTCAGTGTATTTATAAAGCCGCATCAGGGATGTGGATCTAAAAAAGAAAGGCAAACCACACTGGAACAAAAGCACTGCTTTGATGATGGGTGCCGCCAGTTTGCAAAACCGAGCAGAGAACTTGTGTACACCAAGATTGGAGCTACCTTAAAATGTGCGTGGCTTTACACCAAGTTTAGGTTTTATACATCGCAATTTGAACGTGGAAACGTTCATATGCAACATTTTTGTGCGTACGCACCGTTTATACATGAGGCCCCAGGACTCTTCCTAGAGTTGGTCGTTGGCTAAACTGAGTAACAGGGCCAGAAGGGCTTTGGACAGGGAGGAGACCAAGAACCCAATGATCACACTAAGTGAGCTTCAGAATTCTCTACTGAGATGGGAGAAGCTGTCAGAAGGACAACCATCTCAACAGGACTCCATCAATCAAGCATTTTTAGTAGAGAGGCTAGACAAAAGCCACTGTTGAGTAAAAGACATGTGAAACCCACTTGGAGTCTAAAAGCATGAGAAAAAAAGCTTTTCTCATCAAAGACAAGACATCAAAGACAAAGATTGAACACACTGGGAAGAAGTCCAAGCTTTATGTCTGCCAAAAAACAGGCACTGTTCATCACCTGTCTAATACTATCCCTGTGGTGAAGTGTGGTGGTGGCAGCATCATGCCATAAGGTACTTCTCAGTGGCATGGACATGGAGACGGATCACAATTGAGTGAAGCATGAATGCAACCAAATACAGAGAAGTCCTTAAAGAAAACCTTCTCCAAAGTGCACAAGATCTCGGATTGGTATGACAGTTCTCATTTCAGCATGACAACAACCCAGGCATACAGCCAAGACAACACTGGAGTGGCTTTGGGACAAATCTCTTAATGTCCTTTAGTGGTCGAGCCAAAGCCCAGACTTCACAAAAGATCTGTGAAGAGACCTGAAGATGGCACTTTACAGATGCTTCCCACCCAATCAAAGGAGCTTGGGAAGATCTACTAGGGAAAATGGGATAGACTGATGAAATCCAACTGTGCAAAGATTGTAGAGACTTACCCAAGGAGACATGAAGCTATAACTGCTGCCAAAGAGGCTTCTACAAAGTACTGAATTAAAGATCTGACTCCTGACTTGAATGAGAGATTTCAGTTTTTGATTTTTAACATATTTGTAAACCTTTCTGAAAATATACTTTCACTGAACCATTATGGGTTATTGAGTTTAGATTGATGGACAAAAATGGCAAATGTATTCTTTTGAAATTCAATATACAACACAATAAAAAGTGCAGAACGTAAAGGGTTCCAAAAACTTTGAATCCACTGTATGTGTCCTGATCACTAAGGAGTGATTTGATGCTTATTAACACTAACACCATGACCCTGACTTGGATGAGTGTGTTAGAAAATGGATGGAAGGGTACAATTATACTATAACTTATTTATATGAAAATGTAGCTTTAGTGGAAGAATGAATACAGATCCATAATGAGAACCGGTTGAACTGTAATGCCAAAACATATCAAATTGTCATTTTTAATTTCATCAGGTCAATGAAGACTGGATTTGTTCCAGTGTTCCATAAAACATTAGTGGAGTGTTTATCTTCTTTCCATGTCTAAAAAGCTTTTTCATTTAAGCTTCGCAAATGTAATAAATATTTATTTGTTTCATGTTCTCATGATACACCACAAAGAAATGTGTTATTTTGAATGGAAATAATTACTCATCTGATATTATGGAAGTAATGTACAGGACAGGGAATCAAAATGCGAATTTAATGAGAACCTTCTGTGTGGCATTCTTAAATAATTCCAGTATTCGTCTCTCTGTGATAATGACTACATTTTATTTGTGCTGAGTTAGGCTCTTGATTTGCATTCTTTTGTATGCAGAAGAGGATATTTTGCTAATTTCCGCTGCAGCCTTTGTAATGAAGTCGTGTCATCGTTATGTTAATTGTCTGCGCTAACTCAGCAGATCAGATTAAGTCCTGCTTACCGCACCTCATCTGCAGTCTGACATGGCGTGTTGGTGTCCGGTGTGGCCAGGCCTGCCACAGCCTCTGGCTCAGTCACGTAATCTGCCTGTGCTCTAATTGTGCGAAAGGACTTAGAGTGTGCCTTGGGAAGGCTGTTACTGTAGAAACACGATTTAAAACACAAGTTATTTATGTTTTCATAGGTTCATACGGTTAATATTGTCACAGAGTACAGTGAAATTCTCACTTGCATGTACGAATTAACATTCAGTAGGCTGCCATTCTCCGGCACCATTATCAGTCAGTTTACTACCTTATCTTGAAAGTTACGCATTCCATACCTCTGAACCTCCATCGTTCTTACCTTCCTGCAGTTCTGTTAGCAGAGCTTCTCTAACATTAAACTCTAGATTTTTTTTAAGTACAGGGTAACCCATCATTATGTACTTTTAGTTACATTCAGTTCTAATAATAATAATAATAATAATGTATTAAATTGAAAACCAAAAGAATTAATATATCTTAAATCAACATACAAAAAATTAAAAGCAGTGTCTGCAGGATCAGTAAACTTTTCACAATTCTTTGGTCATTTTAGATGGCGTGTTAAATAGATAGATAGATAGCTAGATAGAATAAAATGCTGTATATTAGGATTACCTCTATTAATATACTTTCTTTTTTTAATTATTTATCTTTTCATTTTTACAAAAACTAAATGTAGATATTTAGTAATTATTGCCAACAAGCTACAGTAAGAATAGATATCTAACTGCTACTTAAAACATGCAAAAGTTCATAATTAATATCATTTTATCTACATTATGTTGTCTCACTATTATTTAGTTGCATTTGCATAATTCCGTAAAAATGATACGAGTACGAGAACATGGGGTTTGTATGATGTCCACATTTTTGCTTTATTATTAGGTATTTTTCCTTTAATGTTACATGAAAATGCCAAGCAATTAAAAAAATGTTGAGCAAATAAACAATCAGATTTCAGTTATGAAAACACGCATCACTGACAATGATTCACCAAGGCAAAAAGTCAAAAAACAGCTGACTACATCATTTTGAATAATTTTTCTGAGTACGTATATTGAATGTGATTAGGCAGAGATGAAAAGAATTCAGAACTCAACAAACAAATGTGTCTTTTGTTGTACAAAATAAATTGCATAACCTTTTGTAAATATGCAGATATGCATGATGGTAAACAGTGACTTGTTAATTAGAGTACATTATTGAAAACATCACCATATATTCTAACTGCCTGCAGCATAATTAGGGCAAAGTAACACATACTGCTGCAGTATCTTTCTGGATAATATTCGGTATTCAGTTGATTCATCTTTAGCTACTTCAACAATGAAAATTGACTTTTTTTCTTGATATCAAGTCAGTTTCTTCCCTTTAGCAGAAACATAGAAGAGTGTACACAAATACACGTTTGTATGCTGCCAGTGTTTAAACTGTAGACATGTTGTTCTGATTGGTGGTGAACATATATGTGTTCAAAGTTAAAGTAAAGAAATATGTTATATTATATTATATTATACCAGTAATGGCGTACTGCACGATAACATGCAGTGAATACACTTGACTTGAGCATTCCTAGTTTTCATGCTCTTTCTCTGTCTCTGTTTATCATTCGTTTGCTCAGAGGTTGATACGCTTGCTGCTTCCTGAGCAGCTCTTCTTTTCTCCACCCTAGCTGCCCGCTTCTTCTCTTCTTTCGTTGGCGACTTTTCATGTTAAAACTGATTAAGTTAGTTTTAGTGTTGCAATTACTTAGTACGTTTTCTTTAATTTTTCACTTAAGCTGGCACTTAAGTCTTCAATCTGCCTCAAGAATGATTAGCGAAGGTGGTAGGGAATGAGAACGACGCCCATACGCATGCAGTGCACGGCCGCCCTGCTGTGCGCTGCCGAGAGTTGATTCTACAATAAAATAAAAACAAAAAGAGTAATAAAAATCATCACCCCGAAAGCGGATAGTAGACATCACGTCTACTATCTACTATGTGTTGTCACGTCACGTCACGTCTACTATGTGTACTAAATTTCAGGTCAATAGTTCAAACAGTTTGTGAGCTACAGGTGATTTAAAATCCTGGACAGACAAAAGAACAGCCACGGTAGTATAGAAAGATTATATTATATTATATACTATATATATATACAGTATACTGTACATAATACATACTTTACATAACATCAATAAAATTCATCCCTGTAAGTAAAAAATAATGTAATCCTGCAATGATCAGAGGGGTTTGCTTGTTTTTGGAATATCAAAATCATTACAAATTCATTGTCTAATCCACTTAATTCAAACCAAGGTCTGGGAGGGCTGGAGCCTATCCCAGGTAGAAAGGGGCACAAGGCAGGAACAACCCCTCAACAGGGTGCCAGTCCATCGCAGGGCAAACACACTCACCAAACACACACTAGGGCCATTTTAGCATTGCCAATTCAACTACTGTAACATGAATGTCTGTGGACAGTGGGAGGAGACGCATGCAGACACGGGGAAGAACATGCAGATTTCACACAGGAAAGACCTGGAATGCAAACCCGGACACCTTACTGCAGGGCAACAGCACGACCACTGCACCACCATGCTCCGCAAAACAAATGTTATTAATAAAAAAGAAACTGCAACAAAAGTGCCGGA
This sequence comes from Polypterus bichir lapradei, assembly GCA_026402145.1. Classification (NCBI taxonomy): domain Eukaryota; kingdom Metazoa; phylum Chordata; class Cladistia; order Polypteriformes; family Polypteridae; genus Polypterus; species Polypterus bichir. The sequence goes on along the minus strand of JANRMT010062835.1, from coordinate 29,674,877 downwards.
GGCCTCTTTATATATAGCTAACAAGTTTAAATGGCAAAACATTGTTACCAGATTGGTTTTCTGCTTAAAAAAATATTTCTTCACTGCACATATGAAACGAGTTACTTGTTTGTCATGTCAGTCGGACATTTTTAATAGCTACTACCCCGACCATTATATCTTGAATGGCGTAACCATATTGTGCTCCAGTCCCTCCTTTTATACTTTTTTAGTGCAGATGACGCGCTCTGCATATGCCAAGACCAGGCCAGCAGATGTGCATACAGAGGCCGCCCACAGTCAGATAATGCAGGGCTTCAAAAATGCAAGGACAGGTGAATGACGTGAGAGAGACAAACACTTTGATTTTAGGAGGCTACCGTACAGCATATTGAATTATTATTGGCATTTCAGTGTTAAAAATTCAACATCCATTTCAATATTAAACATTGTGAGATTAAAAGACAGAAAAATACATTTAAAAACCGTATAAAAAGCAGCTAATGATCCCTAATGAGGCATGCTAAAGTACAGTATAACTAATAACTTACCTTTTTTTAAATTATAATTGCATCACATATCAAAAAAACATTTATCTGATATTGAACACATTTAAGAAATGAGGTTTCACTAATAAGCTTTCTGATTTTGTCATTAATAATACAGTAATATACCAGTTAAATTAGAAGAAATAACAACAGTTTTTCTAAAATGCTGTGCTCTTTGTTCCATTCAGGATTTAGACCTTGAAATATTCTAACTGAATTTGTTTTTTTTTTCTTTTTTCATTGCCAGGTATACAAAATACATTGTGATGAGAAACACATTGGAGAAAATTTCCATACAGGTATGCAGATGTTATGTTGCTGACAGCTCAGGTATTTTTATTTTTGCTGGTCTGTTTCATTTTCTGGATCAGGTTCACTGGTTCATGTTGTGCATAAAATGGTTACACAGTTAATGGTTTGGAGCTGGACTGGGCTAAAAGTCCTAGTTAGTATTTTATCAGGCAGATTTAAAAACTTGTCAAAACTGAAACAAAAAAAGCATCTCTGAAGAAAAATATCTGTCTGGTTTTCCTGTTAGCCACAGAGGGAACAAACTCAAGCAAGGAAACAAAGAGACTTACTAAAGGTTTTTCAAAAAAACGTAACTTGCGCTCCACTGGTTGTAGCTGCAGATTTCTTGATTTATCCTGCTGGGAATTCTAGCAGCTTACACGTATAAAAACTGTTCGAACATTTGAAAAATTGTGACGAGAACAGGCCATCCAGCCCAACAAGCTTGACCAACCTGTTCATTTAGATTGTCCAAACTGATCTCAAGTCAAGATTTGAAGGTCTCTAAATTCCCAATCTCCACCACACTACTTGTTTTTTTTTGTGATCAAATATTTATTGTCATTTAAGTAACATTATTGAGCAATAGAAATAATAATAATAATAACTAACAGAGAAATGTTGTAAAGATAGTACTAACACAGAACCACCCACAAAATGTGCCCCGTTAAAAACTGAAAATGACAGCAAACCCAGGCCATAAACTCCCACTAGAGAACACCATTTTGTAACACGAGAAGCAGCTGTACACGAAAAATGTGAGGAGTTAATATGAAAGACAATCGAAATGTATTGATAGACAACCACAAAGTCAAGACTGGGGGGCACTTCTTAAACATACCAGGGATACTCGCCTGGCAGAGGGGACAACAGGGATCAGCGGACAGGCAAAATGTTTTTGAGGAGGAAAATAAATGCGATGAACAATTCTAAGTTGAATGTCTTTAAGACTGGGGTTCTTAGATGAAAATAAACTACTATTAAAATTAGATTCCCAAGAAAGTGGAAGTGTTGAGGGGGAGGCCCTGCGGGTAAACAAAGAGAACTGGTGAAGGTCTATATGAGGCCTTACACAGATGACCATATGGCGATGCCACAGGTCTTGAGGTAGAGGATAGAAAGTTGTGGAGTGAATGGGAAGGAAGGCAAGGAAACAATGCAAGCTTTGAGAACAGACCTTAGTTATAAGAAGGAGAGAAAAGAAGACAAGGGGATTCCGAACTCGGACCTCAAGGACTGGAATGTCCAGAGCCCAGCATCATTGCCCAAGTATTTGACGCTAAAATATTGTTAAATAAATAACTTCATAAAATTAAAGTAGTCCAGAAATAGGAAGCCCCTTCACACACTATTGTACATTTGAATTGAAGACCCACATCTCCTCCTTATTCATTGGTCAAGAGTTCTGTCTTCATATCAAAAGCATGACCTGAAAAATCATTGTGCTCATTGTGGACATACGACTGGGTGACTGGACGTGTGGATTGTGTAACACAAGTAATGTGAGATTTTTTTTATGGACTTTTTGTTCTTGTTTGCTGTTGTTCAGCATTGGTCACCATTGGTTGACATTATTTCAGAAACATTGTTATCTCTTTTCTCCATGAAAACATATTCTTTCAATACCTTTCTGACCAAGACAAACACGATAAACAGTCATTCTTTTCTTCTCTCTTCCTCCCGACTCTGACTTACTAAATGAGGTTGAGCGCCTACTTTTATGTTGAACCACAGAGTACTTCTGGTGTCACAGCATGGCCCAACGGAAGTACTTCTGGGTCAATCGAAGTTCCCTAAAGCAGGGAGCACAACTCTCTGTAGTGCCCTCTGGGAATCCCAGAAGGGCTGCCTTACTGCATTACAAGTCCCATGATTCATGGCGGGTATCGCAATCAGTCCTGAAGCCCAGGGATGTTGCCATCTAGCATGTTGGTGAGGCACATACAGTTTTGAAACAAAGCCTTCCTCCATCGTTCTGTCACATTGGCATTCTGGCTGGGACGCCCATCCGTGTGTGATCCTTTACAACTATTACTAATGAAATGTTTGTTAAGATGAAGTCAGTTCGTTAGGATAGGATTTCAAATTTCAATGTTAAAATTAGAAGTCTGAATGCCGGATCAGTTGGCCAGAAATCCTAAATTAGAGATAAAAAGAGTGGATAATGAGACAGTACAAATGAATAAGCCATTACAAAGATGTTCATATTGAAAAAGACAAGTTCAGAGTGGAGAAATGGGCTTCTGGGAAATATGCCAAGGCAAAAAAATAAATACTGCAAATTGAAAATTAAAATTGCAAATGTAGTCAGATTAGCTAAAAAGGGCACCAAGAAACAGGATAACAGTAAAGTTCATGATTGCTTTCACAAATGTGATGAAAAAGCTAAAGTCTGATGGAGATGACTACATTGCTGTAATTTAAAATTCATTGTAACAGTTAATTTAGCTGTCTTTGAAAGAATACACGTGAGTGGTCCTAATCACAGCTTCATCAGCAATTCATTTTTTAAGATAGTAAAATATATGTGCATTATTATCACGTCATTAGTTGTGGGTCATAGGTGAGGCTTATAATTATGTTTTTTTATTGCCAGACTCTTTCAGACATAAAGATCGAAGGAAAGAATCAGTCGACGTCAGGTCAATAGCATCAAGAGGAAGTGAAGGTAAGAACTAGTCACGTGTGATGGGTTATGACCGCACTAAAATACTCTAGCCAACCGTGACTTAGCCTCAGAAAATGGCATTAAGCAAAAAGAAGAGCAATGAGGTGTTAGTTCCCCTTAGTCTAGGGACTGAAGAATTTTATAATGTTACATGTCTGTCTATTCATCTGCTTATGAATGAGTCAAACAATTTAGTACGAGGGTAAATCAAAAAGTAAAGGCAATTTGGAAATTACACGGTAACTGCAACGGATACAAGCTGACACAATACAACACATTATTGATGGCTTATGTTATTCATCAGTGGTGCAAATCGTAGCAGAGCGTCCGTGTTCATCTGACCCTGGCTGCAAATGGACTAACATCAGGGCTCTGCACCGCGTGTGTTCAGACTGCCCACCCGGTGACAGCTGTTGAGGTGCACTTCTGATATCAATAAATGGGTTTATGTATTTAAGATATTGATATTAATAATTGCACTGATTTTTTTCCTTTAACTACCTGGCTTAATCAAACCTTAATGGTTAGTTTCATTGTTAATTTAATGGCACAGTATAGGTTGATAATAGTATTACACTTCTCTCTTACTGTGACAAACTACTCATAAGCCATTGTTGGACTGTGTCAGTTTCTATCTGTTGCAGTTACTACATCATTTTCAAATTGACATTACTTTTTGATTTTTCCCTCGTCATTAACTAACAATATTATTATTACTATAATAAATATAATAATAATCATCATCATCCTGTTTATGTCAGGGCTATGTGAATATTTCCAAGCATACATATGCTGAGAAGTGAGAAAAAGAAAACTTCTCAGCATACAGTACAGGCCAAAAGTTTGGACACACCTCCTCATTCAATGTGTTTTCTTTATTTTCATGACCATTTACAGCACTCCATCACTCTCCTTCTTGGTCAAATAGCCCTTACACAGCCTGGAGGTGTGTTTGGGGTCATTGTCCTGTTGAAAAATAAATGATCGTCCAACTAACCTGACTTCTGCACAACACAACCCCATTGATAAAGCAAGAAATTCCACTAAATAACCCTGATAAGGCACACCTGTGAAGTGAAAACCATTTCAGGTGACTACCTGTTGAAGCTCATCGAGAGAATGCCAAGAGTGTGCAAAGCAGTAATCAGAGCAAAGGGTGGCTGTTTTGAAAAAACTAGAATATAAAACATGTTTTCAGTTATTTCACCTTTTTTTGTTAAGTACATAACTCCACATGTGTTCATTCATAGTTTTGATGCCTTCAGTCACGAAAATAAAGAAAACACATTGAATGAGGAGGTGTGTCCAAACTTTTGGCCTGTACTGTATGTGGGCTAGGACACTTCAACCTGTCCCCCATGTACACAAGACTATTATTATTATTATTATTATTATTATCAACAGATAAAGATTTTAAACAGTAAAAAGTAAAGGATAAAGTAATCAAGCATGTTTTAAGTCTGTTTTAAAAACAAACAGTGACTTAACCTCATGGAGGCCTGTAGGTCGGAGCAGAGTCTAAGAAGGTTAACAGGAACACTGACAGCTAAGGCACAGCTAAAACAGGACTTCAAAAATGTACGAAATTCTCACAGCAACAGACTGAAAAAAAAATAATCTAATAATCCTGTGTCATTCCTGCATTGCCTGTCTACGCATTCATCATTTATGTCATTCCAGCTCCAAGTCTACAGAACAGAAGATACTCGTCAATGGCAAGAATACATTCAATGACTATTGAGGCACCCATTACAAAGGTAACTGTCAGTCAGTCAGTTTCCAACCCGCTATATCTTAACACAGGGTCACATTGGTCTGCTGGAGCCAATCCCAGCCAACACAGGGCGCAAGGCAGGAAACAAACCCTGGGCAGGGCACCAGCCCACTGCAGGACACACACACTAGGGTCAATTTAGGATCACCAATGCACCTAACCTGCATGTCTTTGGACTGTGGGAGGAAACTGGAGCACCTGGAGAACATGCAAACTCCACGCAGGGAGGACCCGGGAAGCGAACCCGGGTCTCCTAACTGTAAGGCAGCAGCGCTACCAATGCGCCACTGTGCCGCCCCAAAGGTAACCGGGACTGAATATTTGGAATGGATGTGTTGCATGGCTCAGTTTGCATTGAAATATACAAACCACCCAAACATTGATGGCTCAGTCCCTGAATTAGGGCTAACTTGACTTTAATAAAGAATTACCTTTAATAAAACATGCAGAGCAACTTGCCTCATACCACTGTAAGAAAAGACATTAGATTAGGTAAACTTCATTAATGCCAAGGAGAAATTTGCACTTTGACTTCTCTCTTCTTTCACGAGCAGAGTGAACTAGGAGTTTCGTTCATCGGTGGCATTAGGCGAGTTGTCAGACATGATCAAGACCCACTGCAGTCCAAGGCAGTGTTACAATAGTGGCTTTCTAGTTCACTCTTTAGAGAGCCCGTGGCTGCTGGTTTTTGTTCAACAGATTTCACAGTCTGTTGCATTTTTCTTTTTAATTGATGTCATTGTTTGGTTATCTAGCCTACACATATTTCTTAGAAATTTATAAATGTGTGTATTCTTTCTCAATGCTTTTCATGCTTAGTGTTTCTTTTTTACGGCACGGTGGCGCAGTGGGTAGCGCTGCTGCCTCGCAGTTTGGAGACCCGGGTTCGCTTCCCGGGTCCTCCCTGCGTGGAGTTTGCATGTTCCCCCCGTGTCTGTGTGGGTTTCCTCCGGGTGCTCCAGTTTCCTCCCACAGTCCTAAGACATGCAGGTTAGGTGCATTGGCGATCCTAAATTGTCCCTAGTGTGTGCTTGGTGTTGGGGGGTGTGGGTGTGTGCGCCCTGCCCGGGATTTGTTCCTGCCTTGCGCCCTGTGTTGGCTGGGATTGGCTCCAGCAGACCCCCATGACCCTGTAGTTAGGCTATAGCGGGTTGGATGATGGATGGATGGGTGTTTCTTTTTTTTAACCTTTTTCTGTGGAGTGCTAGTGAATGGTAATGAGCTTTTCCATACACAGGGGGCAGACACCATTGCTTGCTAGAGGGGAACAATTAATTTCATGGCCAGTTTCATTTCCAAGCTTATTAAGAAACATTTCTTAAAATGAACTGACAAGTCAATATGGCACTACAGTAATTCCCCTCCTTTAGCATTCAGTGTTGTCAGCATTTGGGTACAGTTATAGTGAAAAGTCAGGCACAATGACACCGTTTATTGGTTAACTAAAGAGATTACAATATGCAAGCTTTCGAGGCAACTCAGCCCCCTTCTTCAGGTGAGATGTACTGTAATGCATCCATCAATTACATCAAGGTGTCATTGTGCTTGACTTCTCATTGCATCCATAATGGCTTACACGGTACAACACCCAAGTACTACGGTACAGTTATAAAAAAGGGTAAATGTAAAAATGTAAAGTTTTGGGAAAAATGCAACTATTTTACAATTTCACAGAATAATAGCATAATAAAGGGAAGCTCATTAAACAATGAGATCAATTAAAAGTAAGAATGATGCACTGGGTGAGAGAAAAAGATGCTCAGAACCACTGATCAAGAAAACGAATATAAGGAGTTACAAATGAGAAGGTAAGCACACCTGCCACCATTTAATAGATCACTGTTTAATATGAAGTGCTGTATGTACTCTGAAAGTTTGTGCAAGTTCATGCAGTGTTTCAGGATCCTAACTTTGTGGCATCTCTTACACTGACAGAGACAATATATCATTCCCAAGTTTGGGGGTCATGTAGGTGAAGGTGCGGCAATTTTAAGAATGCCTGCTTCTGATGGTCAGTGTGTTACCATTAATACACTCCTCAGTATAATAAAAGGGGTGAAGTCATCCCCACCTTTATGTTTATAGGATTTTAAAGTCAACTATAAATGAAATTGAAAGCCAGTAGTAAGAAAAGTGCTATATAAATGTAGGAAATATTATTATTATTATTATTGTAGAGGGTTGAAGTGTTCTGAATTAACTTTTGGGTGGTAATTAAACAATCTGAACAAATTTGCTCTCTAAGAATAAATAAACTATTTCTATATATTTAGTAGAAATCATGTACATTTGGCTGTGTTTCTAATCTGTGGACTGAGACTGTTAGGTGGTGCCATTGAGGGATGTATCCGGCAGGAGGTTTCTGCTTCCTTGCAGTTCAGTTCCTTTGACTTGTAGTCCATTTATCTCCAGCCCAGCAGATAAACAAACACAATGCTAGAAATTGAACTCGTTTTACTACTGATAGTCAATAAGCACACATGAGAAGAGCTGACAGAACTGAAGAATGCTGTAGTCTTATTCAGCAGGTTTACAAAATAAGCACAGAGTTGAATAATTCCCAGGTGAAGTACTTATTTTCATTCTTTAGGCTGTTGGTAGGCTTACAATGTTTTTATAATATTTACTAGCGGGTTTGCTCCCTGCTCGCTTCGCTTGCCAACCCCTCTGGCCTGCACTATGCGGCAGCCACTTCGTGTCTCTGTCGCTCGTGTTGTGAAGAGAGGGGCTGAATGCACCCCAAGGAGACGCGGTCGACCCTCCAAAACCCCCTCTTAAATGGTGATACGATGGTAAACAAATATTTTTTTTTTACCTCCTCTTTGCTCGATCAGCTGCTGGCTTGCTGCTGCTGCCATGCTACGAACATTTAAAAGCCTGTACAGCAGCTGTCCTACTCTTTGTCTTTTATTTCCGGCCCCGGGTGTGGTTAAATCTCTTGGCACAAAGTCTCGTCTCGCGGGACGTGAGTTCTTGATATTTTAGTTTATAATTTAAAAATGGAATAAGAATCTGAAAATCTAACAACATCACATTAAAGCTCGATACATTATGAAAAGAATGATACCAAACATATATATGTGGGTTTTAAAATAAGCCAAGTTTAAAGCGTGACATAAAAACGTCACATAAAATCGTTGCACTTTTAGGCTTAGGATTTTATATAGAGAGAGTAGATTTTAAAGCATTTTTGTCCCCTAGTCAAAAAAGTCAGGAAAGATAATCATTTTAATACTGCTAAGCATCTCCAGATTCTTTTCTCCTTCCTGCATAAATTTCACAGTTGTTGCCAAAAACATCCAGCACGCCCCATCCTGTTAGAATTTTGTGTATTTTTCTGTTATGAATTTCATTCATGTGCGTGCCATATTGTTCATTGTTAATATTCTTCATTTTACATCAATAGTATTTTTATTTTGAAAAGTGGGGATAGAAGTGTCTGCTTTCTCACTAGTATAAAATTTAATAAAGCGATATGTACAGAATTATCCCTGAGAGTTACACTTCCTTTTTTTTTTTACTAGGGTAGGTCTTATGAAAAAAAAAAACTTAAAATATATTTTCATAGCCGACATTTTTCTTATATGGTTTGATGCTCTTGTTCTTCGCGGACTGTTTAACTTGCACATTTTCTGTGTTTCTCATTCTAATAGAAGTTATTTTATACTAGTGAAACACACAGAGCAATAGTCCTAAAATAAAATGCATTACTACTGGCGGCTCCTTTTATTTATGTATTTAGACATCACCACTCTTCTTTTTCTTTCAGCTACGTCACTTGGTCCATTTTTAATAACCTTTGATGTTCAATGAGCAATAAGCAGAATCCCTCCATTTGATTATGAATTCTGAACACTTATGCACTGTTCCCTGGGGGATCATCAGATGGGCTGGTGGGGGCTCTTCTTTTATTTAAAATAAACTTCTCTACCCACAGTAAAGTGGACAGCTGGTTGCCACAACCTAAAATTCTTTGATTTTCCAGAACATATCAGGCTCTATTCAGGATTTCTCCTTGCTTGTCTATGCGCTTCAGTGTTCTGTCTGCGTATTCTTCCTTGTTCTCCCTGTTTATTCCTATTATGGTGTTGCTCCTCACATAATCAGCTTGTGTGATTTGCTTGATGTTCAGCAGATGTTACTGCTGTCCTTTCTCTTTTGGCCATGTCACTGGGTCTGCCGTAATAAACACACAAACACAGATCACTGTGCTGAGGAAGTTGCTATTCTTCTTGTTATTCCCAATAGAACCACTTAGCCTGGCTCTGATCTCTGAAGATGGCACCTCATCACTTAATGCAGTTCATGTGAGGAAGTCATGGGTACCAAGGGGCCATAGTGTGCAGTGACATCAAAATATCCAACCAGTGTGAAATGTGCAATTTCTCACTCTGTTTGTTTCTATAGGTCATCAACATTATTAATGCAGCCCAGGAGAACAGTCCTGTTACCGTAGCAGAAGCCTTGGACAGAGTTTTAGAAATCCTCAGGACAACAGAGCTATACTCACCTCAGCTGGGCACCAAAGATGACGACCCACACACCAGTGACCTTGTGGGAGGCTTGATGACAGTAAGTTATGGGAAGGATTGTTGTAAATTCATTTTGTTTTTGGGATTAAAATGTGAATATTAAAAGAATTTTACAATACAACACGTAAACCTCCTTAGATCATCTCATAAGGAAATGGGAGTAATTTGTAGTTACATCAAACAGGCAGTGCTCGGTAAGTAATTAATAAGCCATGACTAAAACTATGGCCTAATAAACCCAGCACCATGGGTTCAAATCCTGTACCTGGTCGTTGTCTGCATAGAGTTTGAACATCTCAGTTCCTCCCATATCTCCATTTCTTGCATGTATCAACCTTGTGATGGATAGAAGCCCCCTTCACTGCTGGCACTTGTGTTGCACCCGATGCCCTCTGCATGGGCTCCAATCCTGTTTGACCCCTCTTTAACTTGAGTAGGTTTGAAGGTGCTGTGTTTTGGTACGACAAGAAACACATTTACAGAGAGAACATTAAAATCCAGTTAGACAATTCGTTGTTAGGTTATTTGGCCACTTGAAGTTCCTCTCTTACACAGACTTCTGGGGCCTGCAATGGGCTGGCATCCTGTCCAAGGCTGGTTGCTGCTTGGTGCTGCCAGGCTGTGCCCTGTAAGCCCCTGATTAGGTTAAGTAGGTCTCAAAATGTTACGTTATGACAGGGAACATACAATGTCTATAAAATAAATCCACACCCAGGCTTTTCCACATTCACATTGTAAGTTACTGTAACTAGTTAAGATTGTTTTTGCTACTGAACAACACATTAAACTATAAGTTTATTACAATAGACATTATTATCATTTTAAATACAGTTATTTATTTATTACAACGGTTAGGTTAGGTTAGGTTAGGTGGACTTTATTATCCCAGAGGGAAGTCTTTTTGCAGAAGACATTGTTACTGAGATCCAATAAATAAATAAAGACACGACATTTGGCAACCAAAATGATTACATAAGCACACACTCAAGCTTAGCACAGGAAGAATAATTACTTTCAACAGCACACAAAGCAATAATACAGAATTTAACATTTCGTAGCATTCCTACTAGTAACAATATTTAAAAATGCTTATAGCTCTAGAAATAAAAAAGTCCTTCAACCTGTTGTTCTTCATGTTTGGAAATCTAAATCTGCAATTTCAAGGCAACAGCTAGAATTTAAAGAAAAGAGGATGGCTGCTCTCTGACAGAATTCAGTTGGCTTTCTTTCTAATCTGTGTGCAAAACATTTCAGTGATAAAGGCCTGCCGTGAGCCAATAATTTTACTGCTGATTTTTATAATGTTGTAAGATAGTTTATATTCTTATTGCTGAGGTTGCAAACGAACAGATAAAAGCAAATGTAACAATGGATTCAATAAATGACTTATAAAAAAAGTGTCATTATGGTAGTGTCCACTTTAAACAGTTGAGTTTCTTAAGAAAGAAAAGTCGTAACGTTGTCTCCCCTTTTTAGAAATTTGTGCTATGTTAAGATCAAAGTTTAGTTTGATATCAATGATTCTTCCCAGATATTTGTACTGCTCTAGCATCTCCACTGTCTCCTTTTTAACTAAAGTTGGGACAGTGGATGGTGGGGAGCACCTGAAATGTACAACCGTATCTTTTGTCTTAGAAATATTCAAAAGTAAACAGCAGTGATCACACCATCGTACAAACTCATCAACTGTAGGTCCATGGCTGTCTTCCTTATCTTGTAAAAGACTCCCAATGACGGAGTTGTCTTTTCAGAATGTGCTTATCCTTGTGTAAACTCCTGCACTCATATGTATGTAAGATAAACAAAAGAGAAGACAGGCGGCCCCCTTGCGGAGTACCCACAGATGCACTTAGACTATCAGAGAAACAGCCATTAACACTCACTCTTTGTAGTCTGTTTGTTAGAATAAAGTACAGAATCCACACCACCAAGTTAGGGTGCAAACAGAATTGATCCATCAGTTTTTTCAACTAAAATGTGGAGCTGGATTGTGTTATAAGCTGACAAAAAGTCCATAAACAGCAATCTTGCATGGTTTTGATCCTTCCAAGTGCTCATACAGTAAATTCAGAAGTGTTGCTGTGGCGTCCTCCACACCCCACTTTGCTCTGTATGGAAATTAGTACGGGTCCAGATGAGTCTCAGTTTTGTTAAGTAGTTGTCTCTTAATTAATTTCTCAAAGGATTTCATGATATGAGAAGTTAATGCCAATGGTCTAAAGTCACCTAATGCTTTGGGGTGTGCAGTTTTTGCCAATGAAATAACAGTTGCTTGTTTCCATAAGCTGGGCATGTGCTGTAAATCCAAGGACATTTCAAATATGGAGTGGAATGCTGGAGAGAGCTCTTCTGCACAGTAGTGAAGCAAATGGCCACTTATTACTCTGGACCCGAGTGTTTTTTGATTTTTGTTTGTTTAAGGACCTTTCTGAAATCATTCTGGTTAAAGAAGGGCTGACTCTTGGCTCCAGTCCTCAGTCTGTTGTTTTGCTAACTTACTTCTGAAGCAAAACCTTGCGTTTCAGAGGTCCCGTGTTTTAGTACTGTGGTGTCTTACTGTTCTGAGGTTCAGGTCCTATATAGAATTCATACACTCGCTCCTCCTCTCCGTCTGTGTGGGTTTTTGTGTCACTTGCAGAAAATTAAACTGTTAAGTGAGTTGACAAAATCTTTGACTAAGTGTGGCATGTCCATGAATGTGCCCAGTAATAGGCTGGCACCATGCCCAGGGTTGCTTCCTGCCTACTGCTGCCACAACAGGTACTGGCCTCCCATGACTGTGAATCGGTTAAGTGGGTTACAGTGTGGATGAATAAATAGATAATCAGTGGGGCAGTGTGCCAGTGGCAGTGCCAGTGGCATTACAATAGTGGATGAAGACTTGAACTTGATATTGATTAGTTTTTAGTTGCTGGCTTAATGTGTAGCTACAAACAAACCATTATACCAATGTCTGTGCTCCATTTGTGTCAACATCACAGCTGTCTTCCTGAGTGAGGTTTACCATTTAAGGTGTTATGTACAATAAAGTTAAACTGATGGATTGAATAGGAGCATACAGTATGGGAAGGAAAAGAAAGCAGATTCTACAGCAGCCTGTTCAGGTCCTTCTTCTGATTTTATGTATGTTTCAGGATGGCTTACGGAGACTTTCAGGAAATGAATACGTCTTCTCAAAAAGTAAGTACACGTGTTTTCATTTTTGATCTTCAAGAGTCTGCAATTTTAACACTCACTGGGGTGTCACTTTAGAATAGGGGGCTACCAAGATGCATCTCTTAGTAAGTTACTGCTATGTAACAAGACCTTAACCAAAGGCCTTCTTGTGTTAGGTTACAACAAGTGACTAACAGATGCACAAATGAAAACCCTTAAAGTTGTTGATCTAGAGTGTTAAGAATTTGAGTTTTTGATGCTAGCCACAATAATCGGTCCCTTTGTTGGTCTGGAAAATTCACTATTTTAATCAAACCGTCAAATCTGTTTCTGTCAGGCTTACGGTGTAACACAGCAGCCGCGTCTTGGCAGTGGTTATTTCAGGCTTAAATAAAGGGGGGCCGTCCACTTCCTGTTATTCCTAATTTATCCAAGTAGCTTATCCAGTTATTCTTTAAATAACTGTAGTGCGTCAGCTTGACATACATAACTACTGTAATATCCATTACTCTCTAACGGTAAGTGCTTTCTGACGTGTGCTGATTAACTTAGTTGCACCTGCCATGATTTTTCTCCATGAAATTTGAGTGTATTTTGATTTTAGTGTATTCTTGTGAGACGCCTGGAGTTGATACTTCCAAGAATTTTGAACATCAGGTTCAGTTCCCCACACAGTCTTCTCTGCTCTGAATGGAAGAGGCTGATTTTTCCTTAGCATGTGTTGAAACTTCCCTGGTAGTTTCTAGTGCCGCCATGTCTTAATTGTAGGCCTTGCAACCAGAACTGCACACATTTCTGTACATTTGTGTTATACAGCTTGAGAAGAACCCTTTTTTATTCATTTTTTACGTTAGAAAATGTTTAAGAAGAATAGTCCAACAAAACTCACCCATACTGTCCATCGAATTTCTCCAAAAGAACATCAACTCAAGGTCCCTAAAGTCCTACTGTCTATCACACTACTTGGTAATCTGTTCCATGTGCCTATGTCGCTCTGCATGAAGAAAAACGCTGTGATGTTTGTGTGAAATTTACCCTTAACAAGTGTCTCCCTGTGCCATTGTGTTCTTGTTGAGCAAAGTAACCATCTAGATTAATCATGTCACCTCATAATGGCCGTTTGCTTAACCTGACAAGGTCCAACTCCTTTAATCCTCCTCATTAGTCGCTCTTCTCTGGTCTTTTTCCAGCGCTACTATGTCTTTTTTTGTAGCCTAGAGACCAAACCTGCCCCCAGTACTCCAGATGAGGCCTCACCAGTGTGTTATAAAGCCTGAGCAGATCCTCCTGTGACTTGTACTCCACACATCAGGGCGCTATATAACCTGACATTCTGTTAGCCTTCTTAATGGCTTCTGAACAACACTGTCTGGCGGTTGATAATGTAGAGTCCACTACGACTCCTAAATCCTACTCATAAGGTGAACTTTCAATTCTCAGACCTGCCATTGTGTATTCAAACCTAACATTTTTACTTCCTACGTTTCATACTTTACATTTACTTACATTCAGTTTCATCTGCCACAGATCTGCCCAAGCCTGTATGCTGTCCAAGTCCTTCTGTAATGATATAACGGATTCCAAATTATCTGCTAATCCACCTAGTTTGGCATCTTCTGCAAACTTAACCAGCTTGTTCTTTATATTCCTATCCAAATCATTGATATATATTAAAAATAGCACCAGCCCGAGCACTGACCCCTGCTGGACACCATCGGCCAATTCTGATGAGGTTCCTCACACCATCACCCTCAGCTTCCTGTGTCTGAGCTAATTCTGCCCCCATCTACACAGAACACCGTGAACACCCACTTTTTTATTTTGATGCCCAATCTCTACGTGGGACCTTATCAAATACTTTCTGAAAATGAAGATATCATATGCACCTCCCTGATTATACATTTTTATTGCTTAGTCATAGAATTTGAGCATAGTAATAAAACATGACCTCCGCCTTCTGAACCCATGTCGACCGTTCACTAACACTCCTGTTCTAAGATGCTCATAGCAAAGGAACCAGCAGTTCTTCATCTAACTTGTTTCCATTTACACCTTTGTGTGTTTATTCATCGTAAACTATCTGGTTTAATAAAAGATTTGGAAGAAAAATTAGGAGATAAAAGTGAAGGACTGAGAATTACTCATCCGCTTCAGCCTACAAATCATTAGGAGGATACCCTCTTGGAAATGGAAAATCTACAAATTGGCAGAATGAAAACATCAACAAGCCATAAAATTAAATAAGTTCTGCTATTGGCAAGGATTGGCTTCTAGTTAAGGAATCAGGTTTTAACAAAAAGCTTTAGCCACTGCAGCCCTCCAGGACCAACTTTGTGTACCCCTGCTCTAGAGCATGAAATGTTTTAAATATGCTGTACAAAACGTTCAGAACAGTTTAGAAATGATAGCATTGATCCACAGACATAGATAAGAAAGTTGTGCATCTTGCATGTTGAAGAGTGTTAGCCTGACCGAATATCCAGTACAGTATGAAACCAGGACTCCTGTCTTCTAATTCTCTGGCCCTCTGAAAGAAGAATTCATTGATTAACATTAACACCTCGTCTCTTTGTCTCCAGACATGACTGACAGTCACAGCCAGATGGTGGTGCCCATCACTCTTAATGATATCCCCCCTCAAATTGCACAACTGTTGGATATGGAAGAACAGTGGGACTTCAACATCTTTGAATTAGAGACAGCCACTCATAAAAGGTGATTTGTCTTGTACTTACCAAGGTTAAAGCTTCATGTGGTCCGTTTTAAATGTGAACAGAGCTTCTCTACCTGTAATTGAAAGTCACTAATTGTGATGCAGTGACAGTAATTAATTGTTAATTTCTAGTAATGCTGTGTAAAGTTAAGACTTGTTTGTCAATCTTTAAGTTTATACTCACACACTTTCTAAATTTTCGGATGAGATGCCCATACAGCCTCTTAAAAATGCTGCTTCTATTATGGTTCTTTACTGGGTTGTGTGGTTCCTTGTAGCATCATTGCTTGACCAAGCACCATTTCATTGTTGGAAGGGTTCTTTGCATATGAAGTTGGTTCTTTGTGCTTTGAATAACTTCCTAGTAATATAGTAATAAAAATGAAATCTTTAATTTACGTTAGGCTACCTAGCAGGACAATAACAGATTAAGAAAACCTGGACTAGGCCTGAGTAACTTGTAAGTATGCACCGAGAGTCCTTTTAAACCAGGAACACATTATTGTTTCTTCTACCATCAATTTGTGGCTATTTACTGCGTGATGGCCTTTTACAGATTTAAATAAATAAAGGCTCTTTCTGAAACCTTCACGTGGATGGGTCTTTTGGGATCCAAAAATGGTTTCCCTATGACATCGCTCTGAAGAACCGCTCTAGCACCTTTATTTTTAAGAATGTACTGTACATACAGTAACACGGGCTAAGTCCTGGTTTTCTTAACCTGCCTACCATACATTCAAGATTTCACATTATTTTTAAAAGGGTACAGTTCATACAGTACTTTAAGTATACTGATGTTCATTGTCTAATTTAATATAAGGAACTGTGTTAGTTTTTTTTAAAGAAACCAACTTTTAGGCATCAGGTGCTGTACGTCAGCTAAAATGTGCTTGATACAGTAAATTCAGTCTAAACATTATATGTGCATTTTTAGAGACAGGCGTTTTAAAAGAAAGCAGTGCTTGTATCACCATGTTGTAGCTTTACTGTCGACAATTTACAAATGTGAACACACACCAAAACACGTCTGACCTGAGAGAATGCAATTTAACATCACATACATCATTAAGACACGCCAAGAATAATATTCCACGTTCAGACCCGCTTAGTCCACTACATTGTTGCTGAGACCTGGAATTTATCCTGGCAGCATGTTGAATGAGGCAGGAACCAACTTAGGACCGGGTGGCAGTCTTCTGCATGGTATACTCAAGCATGCACTCATGCTTATTCACACTGGGGCAATTTAAAGTTGTCGGCGTACATCTTTTAGATGAAGGCGATAAAGTACCTTGAGAAAGTCAGACAGATATTGGGAGAATAACAGAGACAGGATTTGAGCTGAGGACTCTGGAGCTGTAAAGCTGGGGTGCTGACCTTTGCATCAGTGGACCATCAAGTAAATTTATGTTCATGGTTTTGCACTATAAACACAATGAAAATGACATTTCATATGCCATGTCATCCACAGATACCGTGTCCTTTGTATAAGTAAAGGCTAAGTAAGCCCCCTGCTGTTACAGCTCTGATATGCTATATCGCCCCTGCTGCTTCTTACAGTAAAATTAAAGCCATAAACATTCCATGCAGATCACATACTAGTTAGTTACTTACAGTAAATATTTGTTACATTTGAAGTTATTCAATTCAGATGTACTGTTTTTATGGACGGCACATATTGATAGAGGACTTTGAGTGGTGGTTCCTTGCCCTCCCTGCACTCATCAGCTTCTTTTCATATCCTACACATGCAGGCTGAGCCGTTGTCACACTACACAACTTTTTCAACGTTTTACAGTCACAGACTTCATTTACATAATATCACATAATCTTGGGTTAAAGGCAGTCGTCACACACACCTTCACTCCCAGCCACAGTGGCGGACCAACATTTTTCAAGTTTGAACTGTTACGGGGGCCCCCTTGCAACCAGCAACAAGGTCGGGGTGACCACTGTTGTCTTCTTCATTGGGGTTGCTCCACGACAGATCACCATACACGTCTTTTAAATTTAAACACTACATCTTCAATTTTCATGAAAATTGATGCGTTATTGAATTACAGTATTTTTTTTAAAAACCCTTCTCATATAGATAGATAGATAGGAAAGGCACTATATGATAACAACAACAACATTTATTAATATAGCACATTTTCATACAAAATGTAGCTCAAAATGCTTTACATAATGAAGAATAGAAAAATAAAAGACACAGTAAGAAAATAAAATAAGTCAACATTAATTAACATAGAATAAGAGTAAGGTCCAATGGCCAGGGTGGACAGAAAAAACAAAAAAAAAACTCCAGACGGCTGGAGAAAAAAAATAAAATCTGTAGGGATTCCAGACCATTAGACTGCCCAGTCCCCTCTGGGCATTCTACCTAAAGATAGATAGATAGATAGATAGATAGATAGATAGATAGATAGATAGATACTTTATTAATCCCCAAGGGGGAAATTCACATACTCCAGCAGCAGCATACTGATAAAAAAACAATATTAAAGAGTAATAAAAATGCAGTGCAAGGTGGAGAGTGCGATGCAGGTATAACAGACAATAACTTTGTATAATGTTAACGTTTACCCCCCCCGGGTGATATGGAAGAGTCGCATAGTGAGGGGGAGGAACGATCTCCTCAGTCTGTCAGTGAAGCAGGACGGTGACAGCAGTCTGTCGCTGAAGCTGCTCCTTTGTCTGGAGATGACACTGTTTAGTGGATGCAGTGGATTCTCCATGATTGACAGGAGCCTGCTCAGTGCCCGTCGCTCTGCCACAGATGTCAAACTGTCCAGCTCCGTGCCTACAATAGAGCCTGCCTTCCTCACCAGTTTGTCCAACCGTCTGACAGAACATCTGCAGCATCTTATTGCAGATGTTGAAGGACGCCAGCCTTCTAAGGAAGTATAGTCGGCTCTGTCCTTTCTTACACAGAGCATCAGTATTGACAGTCCAGTCCAATTTATCATCCAGCTGTACTCCCAGGTATTTATAGGTCTGTACCCTCTGCACACAGTCAACTCTGATGATCATGGGGTCCATGAAGGGCCTGGGCCTCCTAAAATCCACCACCAGCTCCTTGGTTTTGCTGATGTTCAGGTATAAGTGGTTTGAGTCGCACCATTTATATCATATAGTGAACCTCAAATAAGAAATGTGCACTAAAGTCACATCTGGGGACCCCTCCGGGATTAGGGGCCCTGAAGCTTAAGCTTCATTAGTATGAGAGTAGATCCGCCCCGGTCACACACAAGTTCTCCCCTGATGAAGTGGTGGGCTTGTGTGCGAATGACAGATGACAACTAATGAGTGCTCACACGGAACTACATCACATACAATAGGGTCCTGTGAAAAGGAAGAACGTGGGCGTTCTGGGCCGCACCAAGAGAAGAGAGGTTTGTCTGGCTGATGTCTTGCATCCCTCATACCAGGACAGAACCAAAAAAGGAAAATAAAAAAGCCGAGATTACAGCTGGACTCACCATAACTGAAATGCCTTCTTACAGACACCAGCGCTCTCAGGCTGCACATTATTGCCTATCAGAGTGCAGCAAATTGACGACACTTGGGAAATGTAAATCTGTATTGAAAAGTCTGCATGGGGTCGTATAATTTGTCATCCTCTGTGATTCTGAGTCCTGTAATCTGATGTCCTCAAAGCAAAGAGACGCTGCAACTGCATTCGTTAAGTCGTGTCGTGTAACGTACCACTGCCTTTAGGTGAATTGATGATTAGAGACTGGCCAAGAGGAAGATTTGTGCAGTTTTTGTAGTTTCTACAGCGCTTATAAATTACTTCACAAAGGCCAAACAGATAAGGTGTGGTTTTCCATTTGCTATTGTGCTTTGAAAAAATGCCCATTTGTTTCCATTAAGTATATTTATTTTGTAATCAAGTTTATTTTTTTATGTTTCCATTACTTGAAATGACATAGTTTTATTCCTGATTAAAAGTCTCCTAATAAAAGATGCCAAACATAAAATCCATTTTTGCATGTGATTCATAGGCCCCTCACTTACCTTGGACTGAAAATCTTTGCCCAGTTTCGAGTGTGTGAGTTTCTGAGCTGCTCGGAAGCTTCACTGAGGTCCTGGCTACAAGTGATTGAAGCTAATTACCATGCCTCCAACTCCTACCACAACTCGACACATGCTGCAGATGTCCTACACGCCACTGCCCACTTCCTTCGAAAGGAAAGAGTCAAGGTAGGTAGAGCCACATCATTTATCTTGTGTATCCATTTTCTAACCTGGTCAACTCGTTCAAGATTTTAGGGGAGCCAGGGGGCTCATACTAGGAGCATTAGGTCCAAGGCAGGACCCAACTTTGGATGGGGCATCCATTCACTGCACACTAGCTTTCTCATGCCAGAATAATTTTTATTCAACAGAAATACTGAATGAAAACTGGAGATAGTGGCAAAAATATGCCAACTCCAAAGCCTGTGCCATGGCTGGGATTTGAACCCACATAGTGGAACTTTGGGACAGCCGTTTAAACAAGTGTGCCATCTTTCTTTGCTTATATTATGTATGATATAATTACTGTATTGTAGTATTCTACCACAGGTTTCATCTTCTAGTCTTCAGTTTATGTAGATTAGATGCTGTTTTCTTCAATTTAGGTTAGAACAGGGGTGACCAACTCCGGTCCTGGTGTGCTGCAGGTTTTCATTCTAACCATCTTCTTAATTAGTGAGCCGTTTTAACTGCTGATTAACGTGCTTTGCTTTAGTTTTAATTGATGTGACTAAGACCCCTTAGTTTTCCTTAATGAGCAGCCAAACAATAATGAGACACAAAACAAGCCACCACATGACCAGCTAACCTGAAAATAAAGAATGGTGGAGGTCTCGGTCATGTTGGCCTGCTCAGGTCACCAAAACATCTTGATGGTGGTCTTAGAAAAGACAGAAAACTAACAGTCTGCTGTGGCAGAATGAGAGCAGCAACAATTATTCAATAACGGCTTTAATTAACAGCAAGAATCGGCTTCTCATTAAGAAACTGGTTGGAGTGAAATTGGCTGGAGTTTGACGTTCCAATTCAGCGGGTCATCTGTTGGCTCATTTCACATCTTATTTCTGTTTGGCTGCCATTTAATGAAGAAACAAATCGATTCAGAGGACTGAATCCTTAAAAACAGGGCTATTAAAATGAAGGGAAAAGAAGATAATTAGCAGCGAAAACCGGACGGTGATCAGGAAAAGGTTAGAATGAAAACCTGCAGCCACTGCGGCCCACCAGGTCCGGAGTTAGACACCCCTGGGTTAGAACCTGAACCACCTGTCCCCTGCTTTGGCCAGCAGGACCCAAAAATTCCTGAGTGGATATCTGGGCTGCATATTGCAAAAGATTGCAAGGCTTGTTGAGACATTGGTGAAGCAGCCTTCTAAATATCAACATTCATGAGCTAGGCAATCATGGCGTTGTCCGTACCGCAGTAGTGAGGGATGTCTATACCCACAAGCTCATGTCTTTTAAATTCCCAGGTGCCCTGGTTCCTCATACCATAGTATAGTAAGCATAGTAAGGCATTGTATTAACATTTGTTTATATGTGTATGTTTGTCACGATGATTCCATTTTGGTTAATATTTTCACATTTCACTTTGTAAATTGAAAGTTGATTTTCTTTAACATTTTAGTTTTATTTATTTACATGACACTGTATTGAAGTTCAAATGAACGCAACTGTCGCAATGATGACATAATGGATGGTACACTGTATATACGAGGGTGGTCACAATTTACATTATGCCTAATTAGATTAAAGCACCTGATCTTCACTGCGATAGTTTAGGCCCAAATGTGAGGACTTTGTGTTACGAATACCCTCTAAATCTGACTTTGTGGTATGGCAGGGTTCATGGTGGTGTGCGATTTTTTTAATAAATACGAATGGTCAAAGTCAAAAGTCAAAGCAAACTTCATTGTCTTCTCAACCATATACATGTATACAGATAGACAAAATTGCGAAGCTCAGGGTCCACAGTGTAACAAAATGAAATGCAAATAAAAAATTAAAATTAGAATTAAAATTAAAGATGTAAAATTAAAATTAAAACACAAACAAGACAAGAGGTTGGCACCCTGCCTGGGATTGGATTCCTGCCTTGTGCCCTGTGTTGGCTGGGATTGGCTCCAGCAGACCCCCGTGACCCTGTGTTCGGATTCAGCGGGTTGGAAAATGGATGGATGGAGCAAGACAAGACATTGTGCAAAGACAAGACAAAGAAGTAGCAGCAATATTGATGTGTAGTAAGCAATATGAACATTAACGCAATGTATAGTATTATGCAATCTAGACACATAAATATAATAAATATGTAACATAATAAATAAGTAATAGATATAGATAATACAGAGATTATCAGTGTATGATAATAGTTGTTTAAGATGTGTAAACAATGACAGGTCAGAATGTTTCACATCAGAAGGATATCAAAGAATGTCAGAATCCTTAAAGGTCAGTATGAGATTTTCAGAACTGCTCTCCATGCACACTCGTCTTTGCAGGAAAGTGGCTTGCATGTATAAAAGTTCTGTTTTCAGAGGTGGTTGAGACAGTGTGGAAGATCCCAGGGGGCAGCAAGGTGTTAAGGAGTCTGACAGCTTGGGGGTATAATCTCTCCTGCAGCCTGGCAGATCTGGCTCTGATGCTGCAGTATCTTCTCTTGGATGGCAGAAGTGTGAAAAGTCCATGTAAGGACTTGCGGACACTGCCTTTGTAAAATATGTCCTGTAGTGAAGGGAGAGGCACCCCAATGATGTTCTCTGCTGTCTTCACTATCCTTTGCAGGCGCTTGCGGTCGGATATGTTGCAGTTGCCATACCAGACAGTGATGCAGCTGGTCAGAACACTCTCAATGGTGCCTCTGTAGAACATGGTGAGGATGGAAGGGGGAAGACTTGCTTGCTTCAGCCACCTCAGGAAGTGTAGTCTCTGCTGGGCTTTCTTGATTAGTGATGAAGTGTTATGCTTCTGCGTAAGTTCCTCAGTTACGTGCACACCGAGGAACTTTGTGCTCCTAACAGTCTCCACATCTAAACCATTGATGCTGAGTGGGATGTGGGCAGGATGTGATTTTCTGAAGTCCACAATTATCTTTTTTGTCTTGTCGACATTCAGAGATAGATTGTTGTCTTTACACCATGCAGACAGCCGTTCCACCTCATCTCTGTATGCTGTTTCATCATCCCTGCTTATCAGTCCCAGCACCGTCATATCATACGCAGACTCGATGATGTGGTTGGTGTTGTGTGTGGCTGTGCAGTTGCGAGTCAGCAGGGTGAAGAGTAGTGGACTAAGCACACAGCTCTGCGGCGCTCCAGTGCTCAGTGTGATGTTGCAGCCCATCCGAACTGACTGGGGCCTCTCTGTCAAGAAGTCCAGGATCCAATTGCAGAGGGTGGTGTTCAGGCCCAGCCTACTCAGTTTTACAACCAGCTTTTGAGGGATGATTGTGTTGAAGGCGGAGCTAAAGTCTATGAATAGCATCCTGACATATGTCTTTTTTAATCCAGATGTGTCAGGGAGAGGTGAAGGGCAGAGCAAATGGCATCCTCAGTTGACCTGCTTGAGCAGTAAAAAACTGAAAGAGGGTCAAGGGAGGCAGGGAGATTAGTCTTTATGTGTGACATGACTAACCTTTCGAAGCACATTATGATGATTGGTGTGAGTGCAACTGGTCAGCAGTCATTCAAGCATGTCACTGATGACTTCTTCGGAACTGGTATGATGGTGGTCGACTTGAAGCATGCTGGGACTGAGGACTGGCTCAGAGATTTGTTGAAGATGTCTGTGAAGACACCAGCCAGTTGACTGGAACATTCTTTGAGCACACGACCAGGTATGTTGTCAGGTCCTGCAGCCTTGCCTGGACTGACTCTGGATAGAGTCCTCCTCACGTCAGTTGTGGAGAGACAGAGTACCTGGTCAGTGGAGGGAGGTGTTGCTTTTCTTGCAGGCTCTTTGTTCTAAACCCGCTCATACAGCCCCAGGATGTTTAATAGGGTGACTGGGGCTGATCGCGCTTGCATGTGAGTGCACAATTAGTTCCAGTGGTCTCAATGACTTCCTGCAGGTCACAGCTAAAACAGCACACCCATGCAGGGATAAAGTAGGAGCCTAGGCAGGAAACAAGAGAGGAGAGAATGAAAAGAAGACAATATGAGAGCAGAGGTTAAAGATGAAGAGGACGAGAAGCAGGAATGAGAGAGCCTGTGCAGTATGGTGTAGAGGCAGGTGGTTAGGAGTTATCAAAGAATAAAATCCCAAACCAATAATGTTCAAAGCCAGGAAATCACAAAAACCATCTGGTGTCAGTTTAGATGTTTATTAAAGATAATGAATGGCCGTGCTCTGTCCACAGCATGAAGACATTTTCATACATAGCTTATCATAGCTTATCATAATTTAACATAAATAAGGAACTTTGCCACGCCTGCAGTGCTAATGGGCAACACCTAATGGCATTTTACCACCTTTGTGCGACTGCCCTTTACTGACTGATAGTCATGCCCACTTTATTAGGTTATGCCCATTCATGTTCATTATTCATTATGCTAGTAGCTGATGCTGATGCTCACATAGCAGGAGAAGGCTACAAGAAGATAGCAAAGCGTTTTCAGGTAGCCGTTTCCTCAGTTTGTGATGTGATTAAGAAATGTCAGTTAACAGGAACAGTGGAGGTCAAGTTGAGGTCTGGAAGACCAAGAAAACTTTCTAAAAGAGCTGCTCATTGAATTGTTAGAAAGGCAGATAAGAACCCCCCGTTTGACTGCAAAAGACCCTCGGGAAGATTTAGTAGACTCTGGAGTGGTGGTGCAGTGACACCAGAACAAATATGACCTTCATGGTCAAGTCAGCAGAAGAAAACCTTTCCTGTGTCCTTGCCACACAATTCAGCACCAGAAGTCTGCAAATGAACATCTAAACAAGCCTGATGAATTTTGGAAGGAAGTCCTGTGGACTGGTGAAGTCAAAATAGAACTTTTTGACCAGAAGGTGCAAAGGTCTCCAACTATTAAGCATGGTGGTGGATCTGTCAGGCTTTGGGTTGTGATGCTACCAGTTTCACAGGAAACATGTCACTGGGAAAGGCAAGAATGGCTTCAAATAAATACCAGAAAACCTCCAAAACTCAGCTTGATGTTATTTTAGAGAAATGAGGTGGACAGGAATGGTGAGCTTTTTGGGTATAATGGCCTGCCGTTACAACTGTTCTAATGTCCGTGTAACTTTGCAGCCTCTCTGAATATAGTATATTTGATTTTAAACTGCATCCTTATCTGTCCTTTTCTGTTATTTCCAGGGCAGTCTAGATCAGCTTGATGAGGTGGCTGCTCTGATAGCGGCAGCTGTACATGATGTCGACCACCCGGGGCGCACCAACTCCTTCTTGTGCAATGCAGGCAGTGAACTTGCCATCCTGTACAATGACACAGCGGTGCTGGAGAGTCACCATGCAGCCCTAGCCTTCCAACTCACAGGACGCGATAACAAATGCAACATCTTCAAGAATATGGAAAGGTCTGTAGTGCTTTATTTGAATGACTAGATGCAATCAACTTTTTGTTGCTCATTCAAAAGCAGTTAGTAACACTGCAAAATCACGTGCTGCCATGTAACTCCACATGAACATGAAATACACCTTTAAGATAATGTTAGTTAAAGGCCAGTTAATGTAGTGAAGCGACCAGTAAAGGATAGGTTATAGTTACTTGGTGCCACTTTAGATTAGGTGTGCCAAATACGCTGTATATATCATGTAATTATCTGTATAATTACACAATAACAAGGTGTTATTACCTTGTACTTACTGTGTAATACAGCATAATGCTATAATTAACTTATCAATTGTAATTGTTATTCATAATTTATATACCTATGTACTTATCAAAATTGTGGAATAAAAATTACAATTGAGTACTTAATTATAGCCTTGCGCTGTATTACACAGTAAGTACAAGGTAATAACACCTAGTTCCTCTGTAATTATACAGATAATTACATGATAAGTACAGTGTAGTTAGGGACACCTAATCTAACGTCATACTGGTTATTATGAACACTTCAGACTGAAGGTATCAAAGGCAGCTGTTTCTGCCATTACATGGCTTTACCCAGCCAGTCCCCCTCCTCAACTGTCTGCCATGGTCTTGGTTATCCTCGAGAGTAAAAAAAAAATTTCCATCTGCATCTTGTATTCAACATCCATCACAATGGATGCCTTCACCCCATCATTCTCCATTTTTCCACTAACATTTATATGACCAGACTTCCTCAGCTTGTTTCTCCTTACCTCGTTTCTTACCATCTAGACTGCAATTCTTTCCCTAAACGGCACTCATCTTTCAGTTTCTCATTCCACTTGATCATTCTGATCTTGGTCTTTCTTAGCTTTTCCTCATGCTTCTCCTTCATTGACCTCATCTTAACCCTGAACACCATACAATTTTCTCTCATTTTGCTTGAACTTTTTCCACTCAAAAGCAGGCAATGTATGGCCATTGTTCCTAGTACATTCCAACTCAAGTAAACCTCTGCTAGGCATTTAGTTAGATAAATATGGTTACAATCAGTATGTATGGCAAAAATGTTAGCGGTATTAAACTTCCAAGGAGATTAGTTTTAGGAATTGCTTTGGTATTGACCCTCTTTTAGTCTTTGTTATTGATATGACAGTTACGAACAACACAAAATGGTCTATGAACCCACAACAGAGATGCCCACCACACATCTCCAATTGGCCATCTGCCTTCTTTCCCAAACTGTCCTCCCTAGGTTTCCCACTAGCATGATGTTTGATGGAGGCAACCAGGTGATGCTTGTTTACTTCCAATACAAAAATGAGAGTTACTATATGTCTAAGGCATAGTTTTAAGCATACAATTACAAAAATTGTAATGTTAATTACATTTACCAGTGTCTAATCTATAAAGCTCAAAATCAGTGTATATATACTGTACAGTATATGTCTGGTATACAACTCTACACCTTTAGACCAATCTTTGCAGTCCTCCCTCATTTAATCAGGAGAAGACCAGAGACCACAGTGCCTGGCATCATTTTTGGGGCAAAGACACATTTTTCCCTGATATACAGTACTCCTCTGCTCCACAAGCAAGTTGAGGTATATTATGAAGCGATAAAACACTCCTGAGTCATCACAAACACCTGTGACGCCAACTGTCCCAAACATTATGGTGTCCTGAAATCGGGGGGAACTATCTATAAAAAGTGTTGTCATTTCTACATGGTGTGACTGAAATGTATGAAAATCCCCTTAATTGAAAGTCGGCAATGTGCACTTTAATGACGTCTGGAGTGTTTGATTTGTAATTTTAAACTGTGGAACAGAAGGGTAAATCAAGGTAAAAAGGGTCTTTGTCCCAGATATTATGGAGGACACTGCATGTCCCGGCCCAAAATGTGACTCTGGGGGCACTTTGTTTATTTTTTTTTAACTACAGTTGGAACAACAGTGCCACCTGGTGGCTCAGAGCAAGTGAACACCAAAGCAGACTGAAGCCCGACTAGCAGACAAAAAGACCAGAGCTAAAAATTAATTACTGTGCAATGCCGGGTGCTGCTTCTAGTTACTAATATGATAAATAAGAAATGCCTGGTTTAAATTTTAACGTAAGTTCTTCCATTGAAAGAAAAAACGGTTAATAAATTGTCTACGTGTGTATGTTGTGTTTCCGTTACAGTAATCCCTCCTCGATCGCGGGGGTTGCATTCCAGAACCCCCTGCGAAAGGTGAAAATCCGCAAAGTAAGAACCATATATATTTTAAGCCCTTATAAACTCTCCCACACTATTATAAACATTTTCCGCACAGTTATACAGCATAAACCCTTTGTATGTAAACACACTGTTTATATACAGTAAAACCTAAATATTATTTTAAAGATATCGAGTGCCTCCGATATCACATATGTTACAGCCATTACGATAGACAGGTCACCAGCAATAAATACGTACAATGCAAGAAAAATTGTATACAGTAAATGTGCAGTGTACAGTGACACTAAACGTACGTACATGTACTAAGTACTGTAAGTAGAAAATTAATTACGGTTACTCACCAACAATGACACGATGACTTGTCCGATAACGATAAGTTTAGTTTTACTGCACAACAAAGGAGAGCGTTACAGCCCTTCTAAAGGAGCCTCTTCAGGTGACTGTGTAGCACCGCCGTTGTTCTTCTTCTGGCAGTCTTCAATCCAAATCCCTAAAGCAGATTCCATCCAGACTACCGCCTTATTACGTCCACTTACAACTCATTTTGCGCCCTAGTTAAAGGACACTGCAGGCGTAGATCTTATATTCTTTTTCTTCTTTTTAAATAAAAAGAATCGTGGACTCATTGATAGCGTCCTGCAGCGGTGTAGCTGTTCCCTTCCTTCAACATATCCAAAACTTTTACCTTTTCGGCAGTTAACATCTTCCATTGGCGCTTGGGCACGGCCGCTGAAGCAGTAGGTGGAGCAGATCGTTTTGGAGCCATAATGAAGGGCTTGACTATGCACAAAGATAAACACAAAAGAGCACAAAAGTTAACTCTTTACACAGCAGAACACGTTGATGCTGAATGAGCGAGACGAAACTTCCTGGTTAACGCAGCAGAATTGAATTCGGCGCTCCGTCGCTGAGCCAATCAGCACACAGGAACTTAACTGCGTGTTCTGATTGGGTAGCTTCTCAGCCATCCGCCAATAGCGTCCCTTGTATGAAATCAACTGGGCAAACCAACTGAGGAAGCATGTACCAGAAGTAAAAAGATCCATTGTCTGCAGAAACCCGCGAAAAATCCGCGTTATATATTTAGATATGCTTACATATAAAATCCGCAATAGAGTGAAGCTGCGAAAGTCGAAGCACGATATAGCGAGGGATTACTGTATACTAATCTGGGTAAGAGGGCTGCTACTCTAGCATCTTCTTTAGGGATGAAATTGTTAGAATGGCACATGATTAGTAGAAGTTTATTAAATTCTTATATTCTAAAGAGGCTCGGCTTTTCTTAAAACTGGTTTTAATATTATGAGTTAATATTCTAAAAATGAAGGTGAAACACTGTTCAAATGTGAAATGTGCTTTTAACCAAAACAGTGAACATCTAGGGTTGTAAAATGATCCAAGCATCACTTCTCCAGGTCAAACACTGCAGAGCTGGTGCTCACCCTTTGGCACAGAATGTAAGGCAGCAAGGCTCCCACTTCACTGAAATGCACACTTGTTATACAAAGTAAATGTTACTGTTTTTTAAATTATATGATTAAATGAAAAATGATGACAAGAAAATCTGTGTTTTCTTTGTTTCATCCAATGTGCAGGACTCAATTTAGAACATTACGGCAGTCAATTATCGACATGGTGCTGGCCACAGAGATGACCCGGCATTTTGAACATGTCAGCAAATTTGTAAACAGCATCAACAAGCCAATGGCGGCCATAGAAGAAACTAGCTCAAATGTAAGTATTTCTAATATTCTACAGACTAAAATGTGCAGTCACTTTTATTTTATGACTAGCAAAATGCCCGCGCTTCGCAGCGGAGAAGTAGTGTGAACCCGTGGATTAAATAAAAAGGCTGCTTAGTTGGCGAAGCAAGGAAAAACGACGGCCTTATATGGCGTTTGTCTATAAAACAGCGGAGAAGCTGTGTAAAGGCTGCTTCACAAAAAAACAGCGGAGCGCCTTATATGGGCAGGCAGTCAGCCAAAGAAGGGAATCAATAAATAACTACAGTGGTGTGAAAAACTATTTGCCCTCTTCCTGATTTCTTATTCTTTTGCATGTTTGTCACACAAAATGTTTCTGATCATCAAACACATGTAACCATTAGTCAAATATAACACAAGTAAACACAAAATGCAGTTTTTAAATGATGGTTTTTATTATTTAGGGAGAAAAAAAAATCCAAACCTACATGGCCCTGTGTGAAAAAGTAATTGCCCCCTGAACCTAATAACTGGTTGGGCCACCCTTAGCAGCAATAACTGCAATCAAGCATTTGCGATAACTTGCAATGAGTCTTTTACAGCGCTCTGGAGGAATTTTGGCCCACTCATCTTTGCAGAATTGTTGTAATTCAGCTTTATTTGAGGGTTTTCTAGCATGAACCGCCTTTTTAAGGTCATGCCATAGCATCTCAATTGGATTCAGGTCAGGACTTTGACTAGGCCACTCCAAAGTCTTCATTTTGTTTTTCTTCAGCCATTCAAGGTGGATTTGCTGGTGTGTTTTGGGTCATTGTCCTGTTGCAGCACCCAAGATCGCTTCAGCTTGAGTTGACGAACAGATGGCCGGACATTCTCCTTCAGGATTTTTTAGTAGACAGTAGAATTCATGGTTCCATCTATCGCAGCAAGCCTTCCAGGTCCTGAAGCAGCAAAACAACCCCAGACCATCACACTACCACCACCATATTTTACTGTTGGTATGATGTTCTTTTTTTGAAATGCTGTGTTCCTTTTACGCCAGATGTAACGGGACATTTGCCTTCCAAAAAGTTCAACTTTTGTCTTATCAGTCCACAAGGTATTTTCCCAAAAGTCTTGGCAATCATTGAGATGTTTCTTAGCAAAATTGAGATGAGCCCTAATGTTCTTTTTGCTTAACAGTGGTTTGCGTCTTGGAAATCTGCCATGCAGGCCGTTTTTGCCCAGTCTCTTTCTTATGGTGGAGTCGTGAACACTGACCTTAATTGAGGCAAGTGAGGCCTGCAGTTCTTTAGACGTTGTCCTGGGGTCTTTTGTGACCTCTCGGATGAGTCGTCTCTGCGCTCTTGGGGTAATTTTGGTCGGCCGGCCACTCCTGGGAAGGTTCACCACTGTTCCATGTTTTTGCCATTTGTGGATAATGGCTCTCACTGTGGTTCGCTGGAGTCCCAAAGCTTTAGAAATGGCTTTATAACCTTTACCAGACTGATAGATCTCATTTACTTCTGTTCCCATTTGTTCCTGAATTTCTTTGGATCTTGGCATGATGTCTAGCTTTTGAGGTGCTTTTGGTCTACTTCTCTGTGTCAGGCAGCTCCTATTTAAGTGATTTCTTGATTGAAACAGGTGTGGCAGTAATCAGGCCTGGGGGGTGGCTACGGAAATTGAACTCAGGTGTGATACACCACAGTTAGGTTATTTTTTAACAAGGGGGCAATTACTTTTTCACACAGGGCCATGTAGGTTTGGATTTTTTTCTCCCTAAATAATAAAAACCATCATTTAAAAACTGCATTTGTGTTTACTTGTGTTATATTTGACTAATGGTTAAATGTGTTTGATGATCAGAAACATTTTGTGTGACAAACATGCAAAAGAATAAGAAATCAGGAAGGGGGCAAATAGTTTTTCACACCACTATATAATCGTAATAAAGGAACAAAAAATAAAGGAAATGGGTACTTGAACAGTAAACTAAGTCTAAAATAGCTACACAATAACTATAACAATCGTAATAAATGAACAATAAAACAGTAGAGAACCGCGAAGCAAGGAGAATAAAACAGCGGAGAAGCTGTGTAAAGTCTGCCTCACAAAAAAACAGCGGAGCGCCTTATATGGGCAGGCAGTCAGCCAAAGAAGGGAATCAATAAATAACTATAATCGTAATAAAGGAACAAAAAAATAGCGGAGAGCCCGCGGATTAAATAAAGGAAATGGGTATCTGAACAGTAAACTAAGTCTAAAATAGCTACACAATAACTATAACAATCGTAATAAACGAACAATAAAACAGTAGAGAACCGCAAAGCAAGGAGAAAGGACAGACTTATATGGCGTTCGTTTATAACACAGCGAAGAAGCTGTGTAAAGGCTGCTTCACAAAAAAACTGCGGAGCGCCTTATATGGGCAGGCAGTCAGGCAAAGAAAGGGAATGAAATAACTATAATCGTAATAAATGAACAAAACAACAGCAAAAAAGCCGCAGATTAAATAAAGGAAATGGGTACCTGAACAGTAAACTAAGTGTAAAATACCTACATAATAACTATAACAATCGTAACAAATGAACAATAAAACAGAAGAGAACCCGTGGATTAAATAAAACCTACATAATAACTATAACAATCGTAATAAATGAACAATAAAACAGCAGAGAACCCGTGGATTAAATAAAAAGGCTGCTTCGTTGGCGAAGCAAGGAAAAAGGACTTTCTTATATGTCGTTCGTTTATAAAACAGTGCAGAAGCTTTGAGAAGGATGCTTCCTTGGCGAAGCAAGGAAAGGAATGAACACACCACAGCGAAGAATGGCCTTATATGGGCAGGCAGTCAATTACGTGGGAGGCGTGCTGATTTCCACAGCAGCCGCACTTATGAATATGCTAAGCACAGTCCTTCACCCGCGAGCAAGGAAAAAGGACGGCCTTATATGTCGTTCGTTCATAAAACAGTGGAGAACCTGTGAAAAGGCTGCTTCCTTGGCGAAGCAAGGAAAGGAATGAACACACCACAGCGAAGAACGGCCTTATATGGGCAGGCAGTCAATTACATGGGAGGCGTGCTGAGTTGCGCAGCAACCTTACTTATGAATATGCTAAGCACAGTCCTTCACCCGCGAATATTTACCTTATATGGGCAGGCACTCAATTACGTGGGAGGCGTGATGATGCAAGACGCAAGACGCAACCGCCTCACACGGCGACCGAGCTGCCCGCTATGGCCGTATACAGTATACGAAAGTAGGTTCCAGTTATGACCGTTACGCGTAGAATTTCGAAATGAAACCTGCCCAACTTTTGTAAGGAAGCTGTAAGGAATGAGCCTGCCAAATTTCAGCCTTCTACCTACACGGGAAGTTGGAGAATTAGTGATGAGTGACTCAGTGAGTCAGTGAGTCAGTGAGTCAGTGAGTGAGTGAGTGAGTGAGGGCTTTGCCTTTTATTAGTATAGATTAATGGCATGCATATGTATAATTTTCCATTATTGCTGCAATCAGAAAATTAAATAAGTTTTTTTTGTGCTTATTATCTATGTCTTACACTTATTTCACTTTGATTGCATTGTTAATGGGCCCATTTCTATTGAATTATTATTATAGTGCAGAGGTTCCCCCACTTTATAGCGCCTTACATGTACGCCCTATCTGAACATGAACAGCTGTTTCAAGCAAAGACACATACTAGCTCGGCATAAGCAGACCACACCTGTGCCAATCACCACAGCAGGCGCCCGCTCACCACTGTGCTACCGTTGAAGATGGCTCTTCTCAGCCACTGACCACTCACACACACTAGCTGCTCTTTAACTTGACCCAAATCAAATTAATGAAACACAGTAAAGCCAATAGTAGAAAAAGTAGGAAATTGTGTTTGAAAAGAGACGTATTGAAAGATAATTGTGTATGGATACAGATGATAATGATGATGACGATGAGTCCCTGTGGGTCTGGGTGCATTGCTGCTTCAGTGGGCCCACAGATGTCGCCTCTGGCAGATGGTGACTATCTTCTCTCTCTCTGTGCAGCGTGCATCCCAAACTTAAAGGCCTCGCTCCATGTGGTATTAACAAAGATTAAATAAATGACTGATAATCTTAAACCCACTATCATGTTTACATGCGTAAGTGTGCTCTCTTCTGTGGTAAAGCTGGTGTTTTTGGACATTGCTTGCAGCACAAAGTTCAAGTCAATACCCAAAAATCTGCACTGCAGTCAGTTTTATTGTCTTTTGTTGGTGCAGGTGTCCTGATCGCTGACTGTTAGTTTTTATGGTAATCTGTCTGAGGGGTGAAATGTATAGTTCCGATTTGGACTATTTTAAATATTTGCAGTCTAAGTTCCCCTTTATTTTATATATTATTTAATTCATAGTTTGGTATTGTGAGTTTAAACATTTATAAAAAGTGTCTTCATTATGTTTTCCATCACCATACAATCATTTTAAACAAGACTGTTTAAATTTGAGACCCCTGGTTAGTGCAGATGTCTTTATAGCAGTGTTTCTTGTGTAGTGAATATCCAAGAGCTAAAAGCTGATCATAAAAAATACAGGCAGTCCCCGGGTTATGTACGAGATAGGGACTGTAGGTTTGTACTTAAGTTGAATTTGTATGTAAGTCGGAACAGGTACATTATTTTAATAAATGCTATTGTTGACCGACTGTAACCAAGTGCTCTGCCAATGAATGATGGAGTTTCACCCCTCTCTGACCTATTTATTATTTCTACTTTATTTTCAGTGGTGATGGTTTTTCTCTTCTTTACTATTATCACCAGCACTTGCATCAGATTTGTGTTTCAGAGACATTGTTGAAGGGTGAAGACAAAATGTTAAGATGAGCTCTTCTGCACAGCACTGTACACGCTTTCACAGCAGGAAGGCACCCGTCGTCAATACGTCTGATGTACTGACGAGAGACAACTTCCTGCTATGTACATAACAGTACAAGCAGGCTTGCTATTGAGAATGAATGGGGGGGTGGGGGTGGGGGGTTCACCACCAGCCCACCTCACAGTCACCTCCACTTGAATACAGTATGCTGCCTGCAGCGTCAGCCCACCGAGAGCGAACAGGGTATGTGCAAAGGCGGGTAGTGAATGGCCCACCACTGCCCTCATTCAACAGGCAGCCACCCAAGGCACACACTACAATGCTACCCCCCGCTCCCCGTTCACCCTCAATGGCCTCCGTTCAGTCACAACCGGGTCACCGCTTGCAGCATCACCAGTCACCCACCAAGAACGAGCAGGGTGGTCAGGAGCAGTAGCTGCAGTGGCATGCTGGGTGGGCAGTGAATGGCCCCATCGAGCCTCCGTCCTGCACTCGAGCAGTAGCTGTGGCCCCGGCGACTATGGACCCCAGGTCACCGCTTGCCGCGCACCCAGCCACCCACTGAGAATAAATGGGGTGCAGTTCCTACCACCTCATTTATCAACCGGAGCCGCTCAAGGGACACTACACTGCGTGAGCAGTGAAATCGCACCCTGCAGCCACTGCTTGCAGTGTCCCTAGGTCGAAGATGACGAAGAGGCAGTTACTGAGGAGCCTGCGTTGCGTCCCCCAGACAGCTGCGGCCCTGTTTGTAAGTCGTATGTTGGATGTCCGTTAATTGGGGACTACCTGTATAAATATATCCAAAAGTCCGCTCAATGGTTCCTAAAACTGATACTTCCTTAACTAAATATTGTTCAAATTGCAACTTACAACATAAGGATACATTTCAAAAATGTATATTTTTACAGCTGGAGCACTGGCAGAATAAGTGACTTCCTCAGGGTTACCCAGCGAGTCGCTGCTTGGTATTCAATTAGGAGTTCGTAGTTTAAAGTCTGCTGCTACTGAATACCTAAAGCTGAAATGTCAATAAGGCTGTTAAGATTTTTTGAACATCAGCCGTATACCTCATATGGTGACAGACATGCAGACTTTGTCCTTGGAAGGTTCGCCCCGTTTTACTTGGTGGAGATGTTTGTTATGCAGTATGACGTACACTAGTGGCTGCCAAGGAACTTTCATCTCTTTCAGATGGTAAATTTTGTAATGATTTTAGTTGTGCCACTTTGGTAACGTGATTAGTGCTGTGTAGTTTATTGTGTCTAAGGTAGGCTTTGGAGTCGAGGTCAGAGGCACGAAGAAGGATGGGGTTCTGTTCGATGGAGAAGAATGGATGTCGTTTTGAAAGAGGTAGGAGGAAGAATGGAGTTTTGCCACAGGATTGAGGGCTGTTTTAAAGGAGGACGGATGGGTGTTTTGGCTGAGGTAGGAGCGAGGATCAAGTATTCAAAAAGTGAAAATTTTAAGAATCCGTTTTTTCAAAGCTCTCACATGAAATGGTACTTATCGCCATTAAAAGATTAAAAAAAGTGACTGTTCCCCTTGAACATTTCTTAATTGGTGTCTCTTTCTTTTAGAACTGATTTTAAAATTCTTTTATTTGGTTTTTAAATGTTTGCATATAACTCAAGGATGTGATCCTCAGATATGGCCCCACCAGGCCGCTCAGATCTTTGAACTGCAGCCTCCCAGTTACTCCTGACCAGGCTAAAATGTGGGATATATTAATGATTTTCAAAAACTATATAACTTTTTTATTGTGCTTTTATTGTTCTACAGCTATTTGATTACATTTATTTGTAAAAAAAAAAAAAAAAACTCAAATAAATAAAGATTATTATCATTTTTGTTATTATTAAAACTTCCTAAGAGATTGCTAAGGCCTTTTTGCCTCCTCCGCTCTTTTACACAGAGTGAAAGCAGTGACTGCGATTGTCCGGCCAGCATAAAGAACTCCCCAGAGAATCGCCTCCTCATCAAGCGCATGCTGATCAAGTGTGCCGATGTTGCCAATCCATGCCGGCCACTGGAGCTCTGCATAGAGTGGGCCGGGAGGATTTCTGAAGAGTACTTCGCACAAGTGAGTTGTAAATAATAGACAGTTGTAAATAATGAAATTAATTCCATTTTTAAATAACTTTCCCCTTCCTCTTGCTATCTTTAGAAGACAAGGCCTCAATGACTAAAGAAGGTGGTGGGTTCCTTGAATCCAAGGAATTTCCCAGATCCAGATGGCTTGCCTTCTGAGCTCCTTAACCTTTAGAAACAGCACTCCCGTACATGCAGATACTGGACTCTGCTCTCTGTTTCTCCAAAATGAAATCTTCAATGAATTTAGCCATGATTATGTGTCTGGTTGTTCTCACTATCATCCTATTTTCTTGAATTTCAATGAAAA
Organism: Polypterus bichir lapradei; assembly: GCA_026402145.1. NCBI lineage: Eukaryota > Metazoa > Chordata > Cladistia > Polypteriformes > Polypteridae > Polypterus > Polypterus bichir. Next base: position 29,638,525 of record JANRMT010062835.1, on the reverse strand, counting down.
ACCACTGGCAAGGTTTCTTGCATTCCATCTGCAGCTGGTTATTCATAAATTAATTGATCTAAATCAGACTGGTCTTATCTGTCCCTGCCAGGCAGCAGCAGCATTCATCATCTCTTACGAATCTCAGATCTCCTCCGCCCTGTCACAATATTCTTGGGCCGCGACAGTAACTCTTAACAACTCAAAACATCTCTCTGCCCCTTTCAAATCCAAAAATATACCAGATAGGGTTTTTCCTTAAATATCGCACTTAAACTCCTTGCTGTTGTTCTATATGCAGATGATATTTTGTTCTTTCAAAGACAGGAGAAAATCATTTTAAATGAGAAAACCAGGGGATGAACATTAGTCAAAATTTGTGCCAAGTTTGTTAATGAAAACCACAACTAAACACGGGGATCAAAGTCAGTAAAAAAACAAGTCAAAAAACGGGGGGTTGGGAATGAAAAGAACGTCTTTATTAGCATTTCAAGGTGTACCCGTCAAGCTCATTTGGGAGATGGCCCCTCGAGCCAACCTATAAACCCTTATCCTGACGAGGTGAGGGTCATGAATTCTATTGACATGCTACCAGCAACTGGAGGATGCATCGTGACAATAGAATCAATAAAATGGCGGTGTCTGAGAGAAAAGAAAAAATAGTGTTGTGGTAATATGTAGATAACTTTTAAACTTTGTTATGGTGCAAGAAACACAGTATACAATCCTCAGATTCTGAATCCCTGTGTGTTAAAATCCTGTAATTGATATAAAATTAGTCAAACACTCTAATAAACACTTGCATAAGTTCTTGAAAATCAGAGATCATAATACTTTCTTGGAAGCACTCCTCATATTCTTAGTTTGTTGTTTAACTCTTTCAAGGCTGGTGTCGACAACAGTCAACACATAAAGAACTGAAGGCTAACCCACCAACTAAGCTTATGTTATATATTATACCGTTTTATCCACTAGATGGCAGCACATACCATGAAATAAAGATGAATCGCCATTCATTTTTTATTACAGCATGGCGTCACATACCAGCAGCCAGTCTAGCCAAAGGAAATCCTCTCCCAGAGATGCGTTTTGTATTGTCGATGACTTGGATACCGCACTGTCAGATAAGGACTTTGAGCTGTCGGAGGAAAGTGACAGTGAGGGTGTTGCTGAAAAAACATTTTGTTAGTTTTATGTTTTTCACAATCTGTAATAAAAAGGAATTTGACTAAACAAAAAACCTCCAAAGAGCTAAAGACCCTGTCTGGTCACAAAATTAACTGGTCAAAATCTGCTCTCCTGCCCCATCTGTCTTTTTCCCCACTGCACATTCCCGTCACGTTCATTCAAATACTTTGACATTGTCATCTCTCCCCTGTGTAGAACATTGCCTCTCTATTATGTAAAAAAATCCTGAGACGAGACTTTTTTTCAAGAGATTTTGTCAAGTCCTGCGAGACGAGACTTTGGCCATGAGATTTTTTCAAGTCACGCCTTCCTCTCAGCCATATTCAAACACGCCCACGGTCCTCTCACCTCTCATTCATGTGAATGCTTTTGTCAGACACAATTCCTGCACTCTCAGCTCTTATAAATTTTAACGTTTTCTTCACTTTAAGTTCCCAATTAAAGATGATGTATTATGTCCAAATCTTATTGAAGAATTTCATCCCGAAGGGTTATCAACAGAAGAAATGAGTACACGGGCAATCCTAGCACTGAGAAAAGATGAAGTGAAATGAATTAATGCCAAAAATGTCGATCAGTTACAAGTCAAATTGGTTAAATGCATATCAATAGACTATGCTGAAACAGTTGGTGGTGATCGTGCAGAAGATGAAAACAACAACCTTCAATATCCGAAGAATTTCTACAACCGTTAACACCATCCGCTCTTCCGCTGCATGAATTACTGTAGAAAGAAGGATGTATCCAAGAAAGGTAATGTAGTACATCTTCCGTGGATAACAATAGACAACAAAGAAGATCTTGATATGCCATTTGTATTACAATGTTAACAGTCTCCCGTTAGAATTGCTTTTGCAAAGACAATTAGCACATCTCAGAGACAAACGAAATTCAATTACGGGCAGTTATACGCTGCGTTGTCATGATGAAAGTCCAAACACAGAATCAAAATTCAATGTGATATTGACGAAAATTTAATTAAAAGAATTGTTTTTACTGAAGTTTTACAGTAAAAGTGTAAGTTTAAAAAGTATTTGCGTGTTAATTTAAAAGCCAAACAGAACAAAAGCGTATTACGCAATGAATAACTCTAACACAACATGAAACTTTTACTTTCGGAATATTATGTTTTACTATTTTTTAATATAGTTAATTACTCACTGTAATGTAAAATAGTTAGTTCTATTATGCATTTGTAACAATTCCCATGAAAATAACAATCTATTTAAATTGTACATCCGCATCCCCATACGTGAGTGGCAGAACCACAAAGAGGATAGCATGTAGCACAGGTCCGGGGGTTGGCAAGCAAAGCGAGCAGGGGGCAAAGCCCCCTAGTAACATCTAACCCTAATCATATTCTTAAGAGTGTCAAGGGATTTTTTCTTCATGGTCCTTTCTTCCTTTATCATTTCATTCCAGATTGGCAATTATTAAAATTAATCGTCCCACACTTTTTCGTGTTTGCAATGTCTGATTTATATTCATTTTCATGACTGATAACTCTTGTTTAAAAAAAAAAAAAATTTGATATTCTCTTCCTGGCATGTAAAGTAATCATCAAGTTGCAAAAGGTTATTATTTGATGTTTGTTATTTATAATGGTCTATCAAATGTAAAGAGCATGTTGGAATTATGAAACAAAAGCCTGTCAGTACTGATATGTCTATTATCTCTAACTCTAAGCCTAACTAGTAACTCCAGCTATGATTTCATATCTGAACAAAAGTGGTATACATCTGCTTCAGGGTTTTCTTCATTGTAGAAAATTGACTGACGGTATATGGCAGTGTGTGAGGAGGAAACTCCCGCTGCTGACATTCGCACACAACTTCAGTGTACATCTGGAGAAGCCAGCATGAGTGCCAGTAGTGTCAGCCAATGGGCAAAGCACTTTAAAGATGGGATACCAAACAATGCTGAGCAGCCCAGTGGTGGACTCATTGAAACTAAAACTGCTGAGCTATTCAGAGATAATTAATGCATAAAATGAACAGAAATGAATCTAACTAGGCAGCAGTGCCTCATTTTTTACACATAGTTTGAACCGAGTTTTACCTCAAGGACAATGGGGTCTAAAATAGATCAATCACCATGATGTAAAAAAAAGGTATGTAGAGTTCATTGTAATAATTTACTATTCAGAATTTTTCTCAAATTAATGTGTCTTTACATTTGGTACAAATGTCACATTATACAGAATAACATCCTGTACATTTAAACAAATAAACAACTAAAAGCGAATTCCCATGTAAAGGCAAACCTACGCCTTTTCTGTGATGTATGGTTGACTTCTGTCTGAAAATCAGAAACCTGCAATGTTCCTTTTTTAGACTGATGAAGAGAAGAGACAAGGCCTTCCAGTTGTGATGCCAGTGTTTGATCGAAACACCTGCAGTGTTCCTAAATCTCAAATTTCCTTTATTGATTACTTCATTACTGATATGTTTGATGCGTGGGACGGTAAGTTTTTGTTCATTTTCAGCATATTTTAACCTATGTAATCATCTCATTGTACTAGATATGCATGGCAAAAGTTAAAACATGAACCTAAAGTTACCCTTACCTTGCTTTAACAGTGTCTGAGTACTATTTACCAAAAATATAGATTTAAATAGAGAAAGAGACACTTGACACTCTCCATAAGAAAGAAAGAAAGAAAGAAAGACTTTACAGCCTTTATCTCATTTCTGTTATTAATTTTATGGTAAAAATGTTCTTTTGCTCTCCAGGTTTTTCAGCATCTCAGTATTTTTTGGCAGAATCAATTTAGTATTCTGCAGATACGCAAACTGCACTAACTATTCACTTAGGATAGGCAGACTTTATTATCTCACGTCGAACTGTTTAGTTATACTACTTAATTTTTCTACTTTATTGTTACAAGTTGTATGTTTGATTATTTATTTATTGTTATTTACTGTATTTTAATGTCAAGTGGTTACGTATTTATTTTTATTACTATTGCTCAGTCTAATCACTTGCACCTGCTACAGTATATTGTTGTGCCTCTAACAATACATGTGCTGTATTGTCAGTGCTTATTTCTATACCACTGTGAATAACAGCAAGTTCTTTTTATTGCAGCAAGTACTTTTTTATTGTACTGTACTGTGAGGTGTAATGACAATCAATTGAATGCAAGTAAATGTCCCTTTGGCATTACAACTATTAGTCCTTCTTCCATAATGAGTGTTTATACCAGGCCATGCACACACACAACCACATCAGTAGAACATTCACTTTCTGCTTCCTCAGCACAGCTTGGGTCACTAACTTACAGACACCGTTGCTCGCAGTGTTACAACACATTTGCTAGACACACAAGTAAATATCTGACTGTACTCTGCACATATAACAATGTTACTACTACTTGCTAGTATTGCTAATACTTAAAGATACACAACATAGGTGACAAACACCAGTTTCGGCAGAAGATCATAAACAATTTAAAATGTGGTCTTATTAGATTGTTGGTCGACCTCTTCTGGAAACCTCAATGTCACAGATGTCAACCTCAGATTATGAAGGGACACAGTGACTGCTAGTTTTCATTCCAGCCTCCTCCTTAATTAGTAACCAATTAGTGCTGTTATTTAAACATAACCTTAATTCTAATTAACTAATTAAGATTCAGAATTCTTAATTGTTTCTGTTTTGCTTAACAAACAACTAAACAATAATGAAATTTAAAGATAGCCAGCAGCTGATCGGGGTATATTGTAGAAATGGAGATTAGATGATGGCCTGATTTCAAGACATACAGTGCGATTTCGTACCAGTGGGTTAGCCGTTGCCCAAACACCACATTATAGCAGGCTGATGGAATCCTGAATAGGTTGCTACAGAATTATGACCGTTCACAACAAAATTCCAAAGCCCTTCTGAGTTGAGCGCTGAACAGCTGATCAGCCGTGGACTACAAATATGAGAAACAGAGAGCAACAACCGTCATTCATGCCTGCAGAGCAAGAAGTACTGGTGGCATTGCGTGAAGATTATCAGCATATCAAACAGCAGCAAGAGCCACCAATGAAAGGGGACGGCGTGAAGGAAAATCACTGACAGAGCGAATGTGTAAAACAGGGAATCACTGAAGCCCTTGTGCAAAATGTATCCCTGACAATATGGCCTTCCTTGAAATGTTTTATGCCCTGATGTAAGCATTGTGTTATTGTCTTGCAATATTAATAATATTAAAAGTGTAAGACACATGGTATTAAGTGTTCAGCATAAAAACATTTTTCTAGTTGTCCTGCCTGCACTGAACTCTCTAAAGTCAGATGTGTGTGTGTGGACTGTGGAGCCCCTTGGCTTTATGATTAAACCAAAGCACTGATGATTTCACACGTATCCATCTGGCTACAAGTCACGGTTTAGACTGCAGTGCTGCTCCTTTTTAACGTTATTACTTGGTGAACTTTACCTAGAAACCTGACAGCCCAGAATTCCAAGCACCTGATCGTCTTCCCATCTTTTCCCCACCACACCCCAGCTGGGTTGACACCAACACCCCTTCTCTCTGCTGTCTTGTGTATATTCCTGTTCTATAATTAACTTCCAATAAATTCATATTATTTGGACAATTTCTCCATTATTTTTTCTTTTTCACCATTTCTTGTGAAGGTACCCTTAAATAGCCTGTCTTTTACATTCACAAAGACATACCAGGAGCCAGGAATGTTTTGTGTTTCTGTGCCACACCAGATCACATAAGCATGGCCTTATATTATTTATTGAAATAATGACCCCCGTCTTTCGTTTACATTATATATATTGTAAAATACTGAAATTTCTAACACTCCTGTTTAGGGTTCTGGTTCATACACTTTGCTCAGGCTGTTGAAAGTGTTTTGATGTTGTATAGAGTTAAGAATATTTGGGTATTAGACTGATAGTAGAGAGACAAATTAAAGTCAGTATTTAAAGTTTACAGCATACATACCTCCATTTTAAAATCTGCTTAATCAGGTACAAAGTCACGGCCCCCAGAGCACATCCTGGCTACACTGGACATTATGCATGAACCCGCCTTGGCCACCCGTCCATCACAGGACACCTCACACACATTTTAGAATGACTATTCAGTCTAGTCTATGAGGAACACCAGAGTATTTGGAGAGACACAGATGGACCTTAGAATGTTTAATGTTAAAATGCACTTCAGCGATTGCCTAATTTGTTTAGAATATGAGTTTCTAATAACTACATAGGGTGGCAACGGGGTGCAGTGGTAGCTCTGCCGCCTCACAGTAAGGAGACCAGGGTTCACGTCTGCGATCCTCCCTGCAAGGGGGCTGTATGTTCTCCCCGTGTCTGTGTGGGTTTCCTCCCACAGTCCAAAGATGTGCAGGTTAGGTAGACTGTTGACACTAAATCAGCCCTAGTGGGAGGCTGGGATGTATGTTTGTGTGTTTTCCCCTGCCATGGACTGGCGCCCTGTCCAAAGTTTATTCCTGCCCTGTGCCCTATGCTAGCTGGGATAGGCTCCAGGACCCCAAACCCAACCTGCTGCAACCCTGTTCATGACTGTGCAAATTAAAAAATTAAACTACATAGACAATGGACAATTCTGTTCGACCCCTAAAGTTAACTTGTAATAGAACTCCAGTGACAGAATTCTAGTGTTTGATTTGCCTTGTTTTCACTGGGGTAATGACAGCACACAGTTTTCTGACCATACAAATTTCACGTCTGCAAGTCTGATGTATGAAAATATGACTGTTTGTTATAATAGAGACCTTTTAAGAGAAACCCAAAGAGACCTAAGCTATACAAGACTTGAACAGATATATCTCACATAAGAACTTTTCCTTTGTATTATCAATTTCTCTGTTTATTTTTGTGCACACTGTTTTGCTTTGAATTTTTACTAAAGCTTTTAAAACAAAGACACTTAAACTGTGAAATTATTCGTGTACGTGTCGACAAGTCACACTCATTGCCTGAACCCCATTAGAAATTAGAAGCTGCAGAGGTTTTGGAAACCAGATGAATGCAGCTAAGACAGTGTTCATGTTTGCCATGGATTGGATTTCTCCTGCCAGGATAAGGACAGATTTGCCTCTTGGGAAGATCGCTCTTTTAACACATTAAAAGGCTGTCTTGTGTTAAGCAGAGATGCAGAAGATCACCTCCAGCATGTAACGTCTGAATTCTCTCTTATTCACAGCCTTTTCTGTGCCAGTTACATGACCCTCAGCAGTTCTCATGCCTCCTTGTGCATGTTCACATGCTGTGCTGCTTCTCTCTGGTCTTGTCCCTAATTTATCTGTTAATAACAGTTTACTCTGCAGTCACTTGAGTCCTAATCATAACCATTCCTGTATATAACGAAGCTCATTTCAAACTGGCAGAACTCAGTTACTATGTAATGTTTTGTGTATTCTTGATTGTTGCTTAGTCTTATTTTGCTTTTAAGAAGATAAAGTGTCTTAAAAGCTTATTATTTTGTTGATTCTGAGAACTGAAACTTTTAAAAGGTGAAAAGAAGCTATGATGAAAAGGTGAAGGTCACCATACAAACGAGAAAGAATAAGATCTACGGAGTTAATGCAGTTTCCTTTGGGATTCATAAAGTTTCTATCTATGTGCAGTTGAAAAGAAAGCAAAGGTCAGTTTACTCACCTTTAAAAACTCTTAAGTTCTTGGCTCAAAAAGTATTACTGATCTGGCAGAAACCACTAGGGAGCTGAGCTTTGCCATGCAGCAACAGGAATGAGATACATAGCTGGTGGGAACCTGACAGAAATGAATGTTTTCACATAAGAAAATAAAGAATCCCCTAGAACATCCATCCAGTTTCTCAGGACACTACAGACTTAAAGATCAAAGAAAATGGCACTTGGATCTCTAGCTGGCACTCGAGAATTCTCTTGTAGGCCGGGCCCCTACCAGTGGGCAAGATCATTCATTCAGCCCCCTCTCACTTTCGGTACTACCGTCATCCAGAGAAATAAATTAATGGTGGAACCCATAAAAATCTTGACAACACAAATCAGAAGACTTCAAAGTTAACCAGGCAGATGTTTTTAATGACCTAAAATGGAAGAAGTTAGATGGAATGAATGCTAAGACACAGACGGATATTTTCAGGTTTTGTAGCTCATGTAGCTGAAAAGGTTTGTATACAAAGGTGGCTATATTTTATAAATACGTTATAGAAAATATACAATTTCTGATTATTAGTACAGATGCGGCAGCCCATTTAATTAACACAGAACCAGTAAGGTTACCACCCAGCGTCTTTAAAAGCTTTTTATCATTTAATAATATGACTTTAAATTCCTAACCATTTCATAAAGAATCCGTGTTTCTTTCCGCATAGAAGTCCACCAAAACATTTCTGTTAGTTCTTTGTTTTCCCAAGACTTCACAAATATTACCATTTTGTTTCTCTTATTTTTTATTTTATTTTTTTTTAATTTTATTAATTTTATTGTATTCATTCCATACAAATAGATACATTTTTACAAAAAATAGGATTGAAAACAAAACCCTGAGAAAGAGAGCATGGCCAACGGAGTAAAACGTAAAACTAGTAAAAATAGATAAATGGAGAAGAAAAAGAAATGGAACAAGAATCTGCTTCCTCAGTGCTTTAAGAGCTTATTCTAAAATATTATTGATTAGATTCTGCCAGTTTTTGAAAAAGTTCTGTACAGATCCTCTAACTGAGAATTAGATTTTTTCCAGTTTCAAATACAGTGATCCCTCGCTGTATCGCGCTTCGACTTTCGCGGCTTCACTCCATCGCGGATTTTAAATGTAAGCATGTCTAAATATATATCACGGATTTTTCGCTGGTTCACGGATTTCTGCGGACAATGGGTCTTTTAATTTATGGTACATGCTTCCTCAGTTTGTTTGCCCAGTTGATTTCATACAAGGGACGCTATTGGCGGATGGCTGAGAAGCTACCCAATCAGAGCACGTATTATGTATTAAATAAAACTCCTCAATGATATACAATTTGCTTCCCGTGCGGTGCTTCGCACACTTAAAAGCTCTAGCAGCACGTATTGATTTTTGATTGTTTGCTTTTCTCTGTCTCTACCACTCTCTCCGACATTCTCTGCTCCTGAGGGAGGGTGTGTGAGCAGAGGGGCTGTTTGCACAGAGGCTGTTTGCCTAGAGGATACGGACGCTCCTCTCAAAAATGCTGAAAGACTACCTCCACATTGCTCCCTTTTTCTTGCAGCCGATTTATCGCTGTGCTTCATATTTAAAAGCCCAACAGCTCATATTGATTTTTGATTGTTTGCTTTTCTCTCTCTGTCTCTCTCTCTCTCTGACATTCTCTGCTCCTGACGTGCACTCCTTTGAAGAGGAAGATATGTTTGCATTCTTTTAATTGTGAGAAAGAATTGTCATCTCTGTCTTGTCATGGAACACAGTTTAAACTTTTGACTAAAGGGTGTTATTTCATGTCTAGATGGCTCTAATAATGTTAAAAAACGTATTTAGAAGGTAAACAGGTTTTCTATGCTCTAACTGCGAAAATATTAGATTTATAAATAAAGAATCCTACTTCGTGGAAATTCATTTATCGCGGTAGAGTCTGGAACGGATTAACCGCGATAAACGAGAGTTTACTGTATAACTGTGCGGAGAATATTTATAAACAGTGTGGGAGAGCTTATAAGGGCTTAATATATATATAAAAATAACCATACAAACATATGGTTTCTACTTCGCGGATTTTCATCTATCGCGGGGGGTTCTGGAACGCAACCCTCGCGATCGAGGAGGGATTACTGTAGTATAAAACATCGGTTTCCCACTGACTTAAAAGAGGAGAGTTAGGATTCTTGGTTTCTCTTATTTTACACCTCTCATTAACAAGACCTCTTTATTTAAGGAGCAATTCCTTCCTCCTATCGTGCCCAGAATTTCTTATTAAAATGTCAAAGAATGGAAGTAAAATTTTGATTGACATGAATAACAGCACAAATTCTTTCTAATTGTCTTGTTAAAAGAAGACGATCAGTAGGGCATGTTAACTCCAATTTGGATTTTTAGCAAATGCCGCTGCATTAAATACAGTGGAATGAGAACTGTACACTATAATGTACGGCACATCGGCCCCCGAGTAAACACGGTGTTTGCTTTACATTCACTGCAGATCAAACCAAAAACTATAAATCTCAGCTATCCAACTTGACTCTGCGTGATACGTCAAATGACTTACAGTTATCCGTTAATAAAATGAAAAAGTAGTTTAAGTAGTGACGGGTTGGGTCTCTCCAGTGGCTGGAATAAGTTCTTTCGTAATTGCGGCGTGTAACATAACCTGAAACTATATACAGTAATCCCTCCTCGATCGCGGGGGTTGCGTTCCAGACCCCCCCGCGATAGGTGAAAATCCGCGAAGTAGAAACCATATGTTTGTATGGTTATTTTTATATATTTTAAGCCCTTATAAACTCTCCCGCACTGTTTATAAATATTCCCCGCAGAGTTAAACAGCATAATCCCTTTGTATTCTCTTAGATATTAGGTAAGATTCATTGAAATTATGTATATAAACACACTGTTTATATACAGTAAAACCTAAATATTATTTTAAAGATATTGAGTGTCTCCGATATCACATATGTTACAGCCATTACGATAGACAAGTCACCAGCAATAAATACGTACAATGCAAGAAAAATAGTATACAGTAAATGTGTGTACAGTGACACTAAACGTACGCACATGTACTAAGCACTGTAAGAAGAAAATTAATTATGGTTACTCACCAACAATGACACGATGACTTGTCCGATAACAATGAGTCTAATTTTACTGCACAACAAAGGAGAGCGTTACAGCCCTTGTAAAGGAGCCACTTCAGGCGATTGTGTAGCACTGCCGTTGTTCTTCTTCTGGCAGTCTTCAATCCAAATCCCTAAAGCAGATTCCATCCAGACTACTGCCTTATTACATCCACTTACAACTCGTTTTGCACCCTGGTTAAAAGGACACTGCAGCCATAGATCTTCTATTCCTTTCCTACTTTTTAAATAAAAAGAATCGTAGCCTTCAACAAATCCAAAACGTTTACCTTTTCGGCAATCATTAACATCTTCTTCTTGCGCTTGGGCACGGCCCCTGAAGCAGTAGCAGATTGTTTTGGAGCCATAATGAAGGGCTTGACTATGCACAAAGATAAACACTAAAGAGCACAACTCTTTACACAGCGAAACACGTTGATGCTGAATTAGAGAGACGAGACTTCCTGGTTAAAACTGCATTCAGCATGCAGGAGCTCAACTGCGTGCTCTGATTGGTTAGCTTCTCAGTCAGGAGAACTTAACTGCGTGCTCTGATTGGTTAGCTTCTCAGCCATCCGCCAATAGCGTCCCTTGTATGAAATCAACTGGGCAAACCAACTGAGGAAGCATATACAGGAAGTAAAAAGACACATTGTCCGCAGAACCCGCGAAGCAGCGAAAAATCCGCGTTATATTAGTTATGCTTTCATATAAAATCCGCGATAGAGTGAAGCCGCGAAAGTCGAAGCGCGATATAGCGAGGGATTACTGTAGATATAATATAAAAAGGCATTACCCCTCTCTTAGTGATACGGCAGTAAGAAATCACATAGGAGAAATAACTTTGCTTTCTTTAATGACGATTTACGCTGCATAACAGACGGGAAGCCATGACAAGACCTTGTGTAAAGTCTGCCATTTTCGTCACTGCGATGGAAGGATTTTCCGGACGTTTTCTCCCATCCGTCCGTCAGCTTCAGAGGTGTGCCGGGCAATGTTCCAAGGCTTTATACTCTTTCTCCATGTGCAGGCCCCCACTTAGGTGACACATGCCATTCCAAACAAGGAAAAGAAGATCCAGTGTCATGCTGACTCTGACACACAGAACTAGTACAATGCCCATTTTGTAATTGTCCCCCTGCATGCTAAATCTGGCCTTGTGTTAGCTGTACATGTAAGAAGAAGCAGATTTATAAAATATTTTTTGTACAGAGCACAGTGACATATTAAACTTATGTACTTATTACAGTGGGAAAAAGTATTTGCTGATTGCCTAAAGTGTCAATAATGACTTGTACAGTGGGCCATATAAAATGTAGAGGTACCTAGGAAGACAGACAGACAGACTTAATTAATTAATTTCTCCCCAGGGGAAATTTGGGTTTTTTAGAGAAGCTAATTTATAAGTAAGTAAACATTATTATATTATGACAAACAACAAACTCCTCTCAAATACAAACCAGAATGACTAAAAAAAATTCTGACCTGCCAGTTACAATCACATGTGTTAACAACAAACAATAATGTTAAAAAATACTTGTTAAGAAATGGATTAATTATAAAGCTTTTTTATTAAAAACTGTTAAGAGCAATGGCCAAGCACCTGCAAGATATTCGATTTAAAGTGATCTTGCGATGATCTTGTTCTGGTCATAAACATGAAACTTCTTGGTTCTGCACAAACTGTTACTGTCAGCCGAGATGCTGCATTCATTGCAAAGATTTGTGTCTGCCAATACAGTAGATTTCTATACTTGCTTTTTGTAATTTCATTTATGAAGATACCTGCTTGCGATTGTGTAAGCTACCAAGTAATGCTGCCATGCACACAGCAGGCTTGCAAATCCTTCAAAACCAATTGTGAGTAACATGCAGTCTGTAGAAATCAAGTAAAGAAACTGGCAAACCTTTTTTAAGTTCACTGCTGCACTAGAGTTCAGTTACATCCAACTACACTGTCTACATTAATGGCAAAAGTCCTAAAAGCGAGATTCACATTCACAACGAGGCATGGAAGCCTGAGCTGTAAAGTCCACACTTCGTCCTGAACACTGTTCCTTATAATTGTGAAAACTCACAAGTTTGGCCTATTGCTTTTGAGTCAGATTACTGTAAAGTTCGAAGAATGAAGAAAAAGACAAATTAACATCACTGGAAAACCACAACTGTCCTCCTTTTCTGACTCGGCAATGAAGCATTTCAAGAACACACAGATTGTCCAAAGGCTGTGCACGTTACCCATTGCCTCACTAAACACATTGGTTAAAGTGCAGTAATAATCCATATTGTTTGAAAACCTTTCTTTCCAGAACGTCCTCCTTTCCCATTTGCAAACGGTACTCTTTACATTGATTTAGACACAGCCCTTAGGACATGCCTGCCCTTCTTTCTTTTTTAAAAAACACACATGCTGGACAAAGGCACGCAAGCAGCTGAAAACATACATATTTAGCCGTCTCTGTGGAAGCCTAACAGATCGTGCCTGTGTGTAAGGTAAACATTTAGTGTATTTAAGAATTTTTTGGGTAACACAGCGTGACAGCTTACTACCAACTGTAGCATCATCTTGTAAAAAACACTTCAGGAGGGCTGAAATATTTAACATTTCTATGAATGGCCCATGGGCCACTGGCACCTGTGTCACAGGCAGGACAAGGCCAGCAGGGTATCACTTGCTTAGTTCTAGCATATGTGGATATGTAAATTTATTTGTGCGTGGATTTAAGACATTAATACTTGTGTACATTAAGGATCGCTAAACTTATAATTTACATTGTGTGGCTGATGTTAAAGAATACACTATAAAAATTATAGTCGTTAGTCGGCATTGAAATCTTTAAAACAAAATATTAATAAGACATTTACAAAAGCAATTTACAGGTAATTTAATTCTCATGCCTTTATTTTGAGCAAAGAAAGTTAAAACACCCACCACCAGCTTGGCCCATTTATCCAAATCATGGCTGAATGTCACAATTATGTCACCGATGCGCATGTTTGAGTAATCAATAAACATGACCATCATGATGGTGCAAGTGCTGCATCGTTACAGTGGCCATGGTTTGAATCCTGCACCCAGTCATTATTTTTCATTTTAACCATCTTTGCCTGGATTTTCCAATCAAATCTCCAAAGACGTGTGTCAGGATAACGTGAACCTCATCCTCAGATAGTCGAAAATGCAAGACAGCCAAAATGGCGTGGTGCTGAGGCGTCACCCACTGCCTGGCAGCACTTATGTCCCAATTTCAGGAGGCCCATCCAGGTAGGCATGTGGAACATCTTGTCTCTCCGGAATGATGATTATCTTACTCTTCTATCAAAGGAGCTTCATAAAGTCCACATTTCAGTGGTGGCACTCTCTGAGGACCACAGACCTGGGACTGGCCAGATATATTTCTCTATGTGGGTACAACTTTTATTGGTCTGGTCGCTGTGATGGCTGTCATACTCAAGGAGTAGCTGTTGTTGTGGCATATCAGCTCCTCCCAGTGGTGTCCGATGTCACTCCTTTCAACAAGCAAATTATGAGACTCAGATTACAGCACTCTCTAGATGCCTTGTCTGCTGTCTCAGTGTACGCTACGACCGCAGTGAGTGATGTCTCAGTGAGGGAGACATTTTATTTGCAGCTTTGCTCGGTGGCTGATGGGTGCTCACAAGGTGACATTCCTCTGGTCAAGGATGACTTCAATGCATCCACTGGCACTGACAGGGCTGGCTATGAGGATTTTGTCGACCCCCATGGGTCAGATGACTGTGGTGAAGGTGGCTCCATGCTCCTTGACTATGCAAAACATCAGGGCTTGTGGATCGCTGGATCCTGGTTCCAGAGCCCTGAGCCGCATCATTGGACTTGGTACTCCAATACTGGTGGCGCAGTGAAGGAGATCAATCACACCCTTTTGGGCAGATGATGGAGGCTCCTACAGAACTGCAGGGTCTACAGAACTGCTCAGTATGTGAATTCTGACCACAGAGCTGTTACTACTCTGAAGATCCAGCTTACGTCTAGTAGGCTACAACTTACTAGGAGATTCCAAGATCAGGCTGTTTCTAATGAGTTTGCACGTAGTTTGTGTGAGGATCTTACAGATTTGGGTGTGACTGCCGAACCTAATGTAATGTGGGAGACCTTCCATGACAAGACCCTGAAAAGTTGCGTTGGTGTTACCGGTGTTCCCAAAAGGAGGTGTTTCATCTCGCAGGGCACTCTGGATATCATTGAGAGGAGTCAAAGCACACGGCTTGATGATTACTCTGGTCTGTACTGGGAACTAAGAAGGGCGGCTGCGAGGGCTCAGAGGGCTGATAAGGAGGCATTTGTTAGATGAAGCTGTGAGCAAGTGACACACCATCTATGGTGTAGTGAGCCACATCCTGCTTACAGAGGAACTGAAGCACATCTGAATCTGTTCCTCGGAGAGTCGCAGTCAGGGTGGGTAATATAATGGTCCTTATGGATGACGCTCAAGTTGTGACCCACTGTGCAGTCTACTTTGAGCAGCTGTATAAAGCTGATCCTCCAGCTAGTAGGCTGGACATCTCTGGGTTCACATTTCTTGAGGTTGATCCTCCAAATTAGCTGTGAGCCACCCAGTCTCACTGAGATTGTACAGGTGGTGAACCAGCTGAGGGTAGAGAAAGTCAGTAAGGATCTGTGGTGTCTGGGGTGAACTTCTCCAAGCTGGAAAAAAGGCTGTGCTCCTGGCATTGAAAGCAATTTTTGCTTCCATTTGGGAAACGGGCATCATCCCAACTGGCTGGAAAATGGGCCTTGTTGTCCCTCTCTGGAAGAGCATTCACCTGGATTTCAACAACTACAGGGGGATAACACTGCTCTCGGTGCCGGGTAAGGTCCCTGCTAGGGTCATCCTCAATAGGATCCATGATCACTTGCTCACCTACCAGCGACCGGAACAGTCTGGTTTTACGCCTAAGAAGTCTACCATCAACTGCATCCTGACACTGAGGGTTCTCAGCAAGCGCAAACACGAATATCAGCAGAGTTTTTTTGCGGCAATTGTCGATTTTTGTAAAGCATTACAACTCAGTTGATTGAGCTGCCTTGTGGGACATCCTGGGACTTCACAAAGTTGTTGGATATCATGACCAGCCTGTACACTGGTACTGTGAGTGATGTGTAGAGTGGAGGCAGAACTCATGTGGTTTTCCCAGTTGATTCTGGGCATCGTCAGGAATGTGTTCTTGCTGCTACTCTATTGAATGCTTGCATGGACTGGGTGTTGGGGAGGGTCTTGGGGTCCAGCGGCTGTGGGAGATCTGTTGGTGAAGAGAGATTCACTTATCTTCATGGAGTAAATGAAGGCTCTGATTGGGGCTCTTGCTCTAACATCCAGGCCTTTAATGACATCTTGGGCACAGCCATCACCAGTGTGTCTGTCTTTGGAGAGAATGTTAACCTTATTGAGGGGTTTACTAACCTCATCAGCGACATTCATGTCTCTGGTGACTCTTCCTATGAAGTCAGTAGATGGACTGGGAGTGCATGGTGGGTCATGAGGTCGTTGGTTAGGGTTGTGCGGTGCTCCCAAATATGTCTGCAAAAGGATGAAGGTCAAAGTCTTTAGAGTCCTGGTGCTTCCTGTTTTGCTATAACGTTGTAAGACATGGACGCTATCCAGTGACCTGAGACGAAGACTGGACTCCTTCAGTACTGTGCCTCTTCTGAGAATCCTTGGGTACCGCTGGTTTGAATTTGTGTCAAGCAAGCAATTGCTCACGGAGTCCTAAAAGAGGCACATTACCTGCATTGTGAGGGACCGTCAGTTACGGCCATGTGGCACGTTTCCCCGAGGGTGATCCGGCTCGTATGATCCTAATTGTTGAGGACCCGAGAGGTTGGACCAGGCCAAGGGGACACTTACATAACACATAATTTCTGGAGGGTGGGACTGGATCGCGTCTGTGCCTGGGGGTTGCCAAACAAAATCCCGAGCTGTTTCGTCATGTGGTGGGTGTGGCAGTGCGCTGAACCAGTGTGTGCTGCCCAACCTGACCTGACCTGACCTGATTTGATTTCATATTATACTGCATTAATTCCCAAGGAGAAACTGTTTGCCGCCTTTCTGATTTCCTCTGATTTTTACTTATTCTTAACACTTGCTTTTCATTTCCAAACAAATGCATTATAATACAAAAGACAACCAAAGTAAACACAATACAGTTTTTAAATGATGGAAAAAAGTTCACCAACACATATATCACCCAAATACAAATTTATCCAGCCTTAAAACACGTCTTTTTGCTCAACATTATAATTCAAATCCGACAGTTTTTACTCATCAGTTCATCTTTTACAATAATAAGAAGTATTATACTATACTGCATATTTTAACTTATTTTATAATATTCTGTGTTATTTTAACATTTTTATGCTTGTATTGTATAATTTTGATTATCCTTGTAAAGGGATCTAGAGTTTATGATAAGGCACTATGTAAATAAGTGCTTGTCTTCTTAACCACAGTGTCTTATTTGGGGTCCTCAAAGAAAGTCGGGTCTGATCAGTTATATCCTTAAACCTCACAGTTCACAGCGACAGGCCATATCTTGTACCAAACAACATTTCTAATACTAACGCAGTACCGAAAATCTATCTATATATACAGTATAAAATCCTAAGCCTAAAAGTGCAACAATTTTATGTGACTTTTTTGTCACGCTTTAAATCAGGCTTATTTTAAAACCTACATATATATACATATGTTTGGTATCGTTCTTTTCAGAATTTATTGAACTCTAATGTGATGTTGTTAGATTTGCAGATTCTTATTCCGTTTTTAAATTATAAACTAAAAAATATCAAGAACTCATGTCCCGTGAGACAAGACTTTGTGCCAAGAGATTTAACCACACCCGGGGCTGGAAATAAAAGACAAAAGAGTAGGACAGCTGCTGTACACACTTTAAAATGTTTGAAGTAAAATGTTTGAAGCGCCACGCGAGATGCAGATCATGCAGTACAGCAGCAGCAGCTGTTTGAGCAAAGAGGAGGTAAAAAAATAAAAAAAAACTTTGTTCCATATTGTATCACCGTTTAAGAGGGAGTTTCGGAGGAGCGACCACGTCTCCTTGGGGTGCGTTCAGCCCCCCTATTCACAATGCAAGCAGCAGAGACGCGAAGTGGCTGTCGCATAGCACAGGCTGGGGGGTTGGCAAGTGAAGCGCGCAGGGGGCTAACCCCCTAGTAAATAAATAAGTGTGTACTCGTGTGTCTACATTGTTGCTTTACTGCATTGTACTTTTGTGTCCTGTATTCCTGTGAGCTGTGCTGCATTCCATACCCGTCCACTTTGCTAAGCACCTTGCTATTAATTCTGCTGCAGATATCCTTTACATGTTCAACTCAGTGATGACCAGTGTGGTTTTCTACACCACAGTGTGCAACATCCCCTTATGATAGGACCACCAAATCAAGAAAGCGATTTAGAAGGAAGGCAGACCCTGTTGGAGGTAGTAGCACAGGAGTGAATGAAAAGGAACCTGACGGCCTCTATGAAACGCTATCATTAGGTATTTTTAGCAAACAAATTATTCAACAGAAGTGTGTCAGGAAAGACTATGGGGGCTCCTTCATATTTACTGCAATATACCTTCATAATGCCACACTTCTCAAGCCAAGTCAGAAGTTTTTTTTTTGTTCTTTTTGTAATTCTTGTGTGGTTGCTGTTTGTTAGAATACTTCTATAGTTCTTGAGTTTCTGTAAAATCCAAATTTCCACTTGGGACAAATAAAGTGGTATCTCTCAACAAGTTTAGTGCCACTGAGTTTATTGTGAACTGAGTTTGAATACTGACTTTAGTCAATGGCTCTTTTAACATTTTGGTGCTTTGAAAAGAAAAAGTCACCGATTATGGGGGTCAAAATTTACAAATAAGAAACTAATATTCAGTACACTTTTGAGTTATAAGTTACTTTGGATAAAACGTTGCTGAACAAAACAAATATATAAAAGCAATTCTGTATATAATGTGCATTTTGGGCTTCAAAAATCAAGAGTTTAGTGTGAACAGTAAGCTGACGTCGAGATGAAACTCTTACTGCTTGAGCTAAGCGGCTTTGCCTGTTGTAAGCCTGCCTTGCATTCAATCTTTACCTTACAGAGTGAAATAAAAGTATATCCGGCATACCGTGAGCAGAGTGCATTTGTTGTGTGCTTGTTTATCTCCAAGTGATTTTAAAGCCTTTGTTTCTTGTTGTTTCTGAATTTCTTGTTTTCTCTTGGGACGTTCTGCATTTTGTGTCTGTTCAGATTCCTATGGCATGGTGCATACAGTTTCTCAAAACAGACCATACCACATCAATCAAAGGAGAAATCAAAGCCAAAAGAGTGTGATGCTTCAGGGCTGCTGCTCTGATGTAAAGAAACACACATCCAAACAGTGGCTCCAGCACACCACTGGTGACAGCATGTAGAATGTCTTTGAATGAAATGATCCTTGGGCCATAATTATCACGGTAAATGACATTAAGACAGTAAAAAACCTACATATGTGCAACCAAATGCACAATGGTGATGTTAGAGTCTAAAATTAAATTGGTGCCCAGCTTGATGATGTACTAATGCGAATGTTCTACATTGAACAGCCGGAAAAAAACAGTGACAACTACAAACAAAAAAAAAATGACCAAAGTTAAGGAACGACTAAGAGACTTACAGGGTCAGGCTACTGTAGGTGCAAAAATGTGAGAATCTGACAATGTTTGAGTAAATTCATGTCAGAGATTGTCACCAAAAATGTTGGACATGTCATTATTGGTGGTCACTGCATACCTGGTGTGAGAGACGCAACACCACCAGACAAACACCACTTCTTTATAAAAGCACACATTTATTTTTCCTGTACTTCGCATAGCACACAGTGCTCCCGCACCAACCACCCCTAACATAGGCCTTCTCCACAATGTTCTTGGACTGCCTTTCCTCTGCTCCCAGTCCTGACTCTAGCTCCCTGATTGTAGGGAGGCGGCCCCTTTTATTTCTACCCGGATGTGCTCCAGGTGCTTGATGATGTTCTTCCGGCAGTACTTCCTGGAGTGGCAGAAGTGCTGCCCTTGCACCTGGAAGCACTCCGGGCATCGCTGGAAGGATCTTCCTCCACCTTCCCAGGTGTGGCGGAAGTGCATGTTTCCCGAGCCCAACAACACTCGGGGCGCCCCCTGGCCCCAATGGGCTTGAGCCTCCTTGCTCCTTTTCCGTGGTCCCCTCAACATCCAGGATGGTTGCCCCCTCGTGGCCCGGGGGACGTATAAACCACCTCCTGGTCCTTCCAGGCGTCCCGGCTGGGTCTGACCTCAAGCCTCCTGTGACACTGGTAAATATTCTCATTGTTGGAAAGAGATACTATATGAAACGAATCAGATCTTTGTTTTTCTAGACCTTTCCCCAACAATCGTTCAACAGAATTAAGCAGTGGCTGCACACATTAGACTTCGGTTATGAGCTGCAAAGCTCAAAATGGTGGTTTGAGTTTCCATACACGCACTGACACATCTGAAGAGGTGGAGAAGTCCTATAAACTCTGCCAGATTTATTTCATACCTTAATCTGATGGATAAGGATAGCAAGACAGGAAAGGCCATAAAAATGAGAGCAATGTATCCAATTTCATTGGTTACCAATGGTGGATTTAAATATGAATTTGAATTTAATATGAAACACTGGCACTGTGTTGTTATTGTAATACATTTCTCTGTAACTAGTAAACAGAAGGATAAAAAAATAATGGAGAAATTTGTCTTTTACTTTTTTAAAATGTCACTTAACTTTTTTTGTGTTGTTTCCTAGCTTTTGCCAGTCTACCCAACTTAATACAGCACTTGGCAGAAAACTACAAGTACTGGAAGACCTTAGACGAGATGAAGTGTAAAGGCCTCCGACCACCACAGGATCTCTCATAGAACCAACATGGTTTTCATCTCACTGTGACTCCACGAGAGAGGAAAGCAAAAACAAATAAAAAGGATGAGAACAAGGGGTCCATTCTTTGTATGCTGACAAGACAACCGAGGAGTTCCTGCTTCTGGGCGACAACACTACAAAATGCAAGATGCCAACCATTTTCCGTTTTTAAAATTGGTTTTAGAATTTTGTTTTCATTTCATATTAAAATGAAGGTAAACCTAACAAAATACCCAATATAATTTCAAACAATTCCACATAATATTCTCAAAAAAGTAACGACAGACATGAGTAATAGTTTTGATTGAAAAGAAATGGTTTATAGAAGAACACATATTGGCAGAAATCAAATTTGGGGAATACAGTTTCTCCAGCAATTCATTTTGATTTCTTGGTGTTATTGTACAGGTCTACTGAACAACAAATGGGGGTCCTTTTCTTTGAAAGCATCTGTGTCTTCTGGCATTCAGTCCAAATGAGCTCTTATGAACAAATTTTCAGCTATTATTTTAAATAAAATAATGTCTCAGTGCAAGAGCTGAACCATAGGTGCTGACACAGCGCACCGATATAAAGATGAGAACGTCAAGATAGGATCGCTTTCTGCAATAAATACACATTAAAAATGATAGGGTTAAAGGGCGTAAAAGACGATGTGCTTTTCAAATTTGTGCCATTTTGCCAAAATATTTTTAGTTTATGCTTCTGCCCTCGCTTCCATAGTCACATTAGCAGCTGAGGTGCTAAAATCCAAAATATCTTAAGAAGGCCAATCCCAAGGGGTGCCCTGGTCTCATCTTAATGCTAAGATGTACCCTTCTGCAAAAAATACTTTTAATATTTATCACTTGTTGTGCACATTCCATTGAACAGAAGCCACTGGCCTTCAAAGGAAGCTTTTCATAGTATTGCTAAAAATATTTTATTAAACCCATTTTGATACCATCATGTATTCATTCATTCATTCATTCAGCCACCTTCTTACTCCAATATTGGGGAGCTGAACAGCCTAATCTGGCCATTATGTGAATAAGAAGTTATTTATTTATTTATTTATTTTGGGTGTTTTTTAGAGTCTCTACCATTCCTGCTTTTATAAGACAGCTGTTAATTTTGCATGATTTGAAACTCCTATGTCATGATAGAATAGAGTTTCCTTTAACAATAAGAAACCATGATGCCATTTGCTTAAGCCAGTAAAATCAAACATCATCCATGAGCATCGACTTTGACGGTTTGAAGATTGAGGTGGTGTTCAGCATGTTGGACGCTCCACTAAATTAATTGAACAAAGAAAAGCATTTAATTCTCACAAACCCTTACTTAAACCAGACGTGTGGGTTAACTACACAGAGTAACTTTAAGAAAGCAGTCTTTGCCAAGTCCAACACACAAATTTAAGAGGCACATGGTGATCACTTTTATCTTGAATCCACTGAAAAAGGGGTTTCCTGGGCTCCAGGGAACATCTTAATGTTCAGATGTACCCATCTGCAAAAAATACTTTAGTATTTGTCACTTGTGCAGTTTGGAAAACACACAGGACACAGAATATGTAAATATCACACATCCATAGTTCATTGACACTTTTAATTGTGAAACTAAATTAAACTCTTGAAGTGAATTATTTTGTCGTTTGTAATTGTGCAAATTCCAGATATATCAGAAACACTGAATTAACATTTCTTAATGTAACATCCAATTTATGGTCACGGGGGCTGCAGCTTCCCCTGACAGTATAGGACTTGATTATAATTTAAATGAGAGAAAACGAGCACATTCATACAAGTGACACACTTATCCAAGCTATGAGTTACAAGCCATCTCATGTAGTCTTGGACTAAACTGTTGCTCAGTAATCACTGTTTTGTTTTCCCTTTGCCATGAGCAGTGTGATTGTTTCAAAGGAAGTACATTAGCAGATGTACAAGCAGGAAGTAATATTTCCATTTAAACCTTTTGTTCTGAAGATATGGCAAACAGGCATTTGAAGTGGGACAACCCATAAATAAAATCAAACATGATACGTGAGCTTCAGCTTTGACAGTTTGAAGAGTGAGGTGGTACTCAGTATGCTAGATGCTACATATGGCTCATTGCCATACTGCTTCCTCTCAAATGCTGGCCACGTGTTAGCTGAACAGCAGATCTTTGCTGCATGCTTGTCTGATGGCCATCTTATGCTGGTCGGCAAGTAAACAGTTTTTAGCAATACTATTAACAGCTTCCTCTGAAGCCCAATGGCTTCTATTTAATTGAATTGTGCAACTCGAAATCCTCCCTGGCCCTCTGTCTCAACAGTACCAGCCTTTCAGACGCAAGACAAGGTGGTGGGCTATAGGCCAGTAGCCTTGGTCTCCAATTATTCATTTTTTCCAAGTGGTATTTCTAGCCTCATCTCTACTCATCTTAACTGTTTTTCCTAGTGAGGGTCATGGTGGCAGCAGGTCAGCCCAGACTTCCCTGACCCCTGCTATAGATTCCAGCTCTTTCACATTCTCAAATCAGCCGAGAGATGTAATCCCTCCAGCCTCCCCTGAGTCTGCCATAAGACCTACGCCCAGTGGGATGTGCCCAGGGCAGCTCTATGGGGAGCCATCTATAGGACACACTTATGGCATTCCCAGACTTCCTCAACTGGCTCCTCTCACTCTAGAGGAGCAGCAACTTTACTCTTAGGCTCTCCTAAATCAATGACCTTCTCAGAGAGTCGGCCCGGCCACCCTATGAAGAAACCTCATTTCTGCCCCTTGTACTCGCGATCCCATTCTTTTGGTCAATGCCCACAGGTGAGGACTGGGATGTTGATCGACCAATAAATCGAGTTTCATCTTTAGACTCAACTCCCAATTCACTGCCACGGACCACTACAAGAGCTGCCGCTGCTACAACTGATGTGTCGCTCTCACGGTCCCCTTTCCCGTTACTAATGAACAAGATCCAGAGACACTTGAACTCCTCCACTAAGTTGCCAACCCCCCAACCAAGCGGGAGTAATCTGGTCATTTCTTCTATCAAAGGCAAAGGTATAAGCATCCCACCAACTTATTAAACCCATTCTGATACCAACATGTATTCATTCATTCATTCATTCTGCCAATTGCTTACTCCAATATTGGGGAGCTGAACAGCCTAATCTGACCATTATGTGAACAAAAAGTTATTTATTTATTTATTATGGGTGTTTTTTTGGAGTCTGTACCATTCCTGCTTTTATAAGACAGCAGTTAATTTTGTATGATTTGAAACTCTTATGTCAATAAGAAACCATGATGCCATTTACTTCTTTTTCTTCTTCTTTTGGCCACTCCAGTTAGGGGTTGCCACAGCAGATCACCCAAAATTGTTGTCCGCATAATGATTTGGCAAAATTTTACACTGGATGCCCTTCCTGACGTAACCCTCCCCATTTATCCGGGCTTGGGACCGGCGCGAAGAACCACACTGGTTTGTACATCCCCTAGTAAAATCAAACATAATCCATGAGCGTGGACGTTTGACGGTTTGAAGCGTAAAGTGGTGTTCAGCATGTTGGACGCTCTGCTAAATTAATTGAACAGCATTTCATTGTCACTTAAACCAGACGTGTGGGTTGTTAACTACATAGAGTAACTTTAAGAAGGCTGCCTTTGCCAAGTCCAACACACAAATTTGAGATTTACAAGGCACACGGTGATCCCTTTTATTTTGTATCCACTGACCAGGCTTCCAACCCGTGAAACAGGAGATGGGTTTGGAGGCTCCATATGATTTTTTTTTCGACATTTTGTTTTCAAGTAAGATTTGATTTTTTTTATTAAGGGAGAATGAATAATCATATGGGATTTTTGTTTTTTTTTTTCAAAAAGAGAGTTTTTGTTTCTAGCTACGAAATACTTCATCAGAATCAATAACTTTCCAACAAGCTGGAAAGGATAACATGAGAGAAAGTCACATCTCCAGAACTGGACTGGTTGCTCATGTACAGAGCTTGAAGAAAGACTCTCTTATAACGTAGACGACTGCTCAGGGTCACAGCAACGGGGACTTAACACTCTTGTCAATTATGACGGCCAGCGTTTCAACTGTACCATTAAACAAGCAATCAACCTACTGAATCTGCCACACCTCAGTTGTCTCTGACTTGAACTCAAAACTACTGCAGGCATTGACTAAAGAACATTAGCAGATGTTGTGCTAAAAATGATTAAAAGGGAATTTCTGCCTTTAATACGCTACTTCATCTTAATTTAAAAAAGGTGAATAACTAAAGCGAAAAAGCAAACTCATTCATAGGACTAATATTCAGTTCTCCTTTTGTGAGGTCTGGCCAGGCCACATATTTATTGTAGGGGCTGGTTTATTTTTTGCGGGTGTTTTCCAACTAAGGTCAGAAAAGAGTGATCCACACATTGCCTTATTTCAAGCACTCAACCTTAGTTGGTATTTCTTTCAAAACTTAATATTTAGCTGCTATTATACTTCACTATCTGTCATTTAGACAGATCAGCTTGTTTATATCAATGCTTCAGGTGTTTGCCCAGCACCTTTTTTTGTGTGTAAATTACTTTTTAATCTAAATTTTGCTAAGTGAATGTAGTTTGGTCACCACAACCGACAGCCCTGCACTGTTTATAGAGTGAAAAATAAATGTCTTAGTTTTATAAAATATCCCTAAAGCACAATGGAATAAAATATTTAGTTTTGTACTTGTTTTTGGGGTCAGTTTCTGTAAATGGTACTGTACATACAAACCTTGGTATTCCTCTGGCTGACCTTGAGCTTTTGCACAAATTTGCAGTTATACTGTATCTCCAGTCTGAGTGCTCAAAAAAGAGCCATACTGGGAAATAAGTCAAGTGCTGAAATATTTCCAGTCTGTCGGGATAAAGGTTGTAAGCAACTACATTTTATCATTCACAGAACGCTACAAAACACATTACTTTGTATACAAATATTAAAAAAGAGCATTTATAAATGTGTGCCATTCAAGGTCTTACTCTCTAAATGTTTTATTACTGTTTAATATTAAGATCTGTCAGTACCTTAAATGAGGCTTAGTTATACTCGGACTGAAGATCATTTACTTCAGCTACTTCAGGACTGGCAACATTCATTAAAAAATCATTACCTTTGATCTAAATTAACACCCTGTCCACATTTATCCTCTACGGTGTACTCTGTGCTTAGGGGAGAAAGGGCTGGCTTTCACATTAAGGCGCGTTCACCTCTGCTTCTCTCCTGTAAATATCAAACAAAGTGTATGTACGTGAACAAGACAAAAGAACATCTTAACTGAAACAATTCAAGACATTTGCCAGCTCTCTTACCTATGTGGCTGCTTTTACATCAGTTGATTCAATATCATTTGTTCTTTTTCTTATTTTATAAATGGTGTTCTGTTTCCATTATTTCTTGAAGATTTTTCATCTTTAAGAAAAATCCATTGAACATATTTAGGAATAAACTGCATGTATCTGGCAACAGTGAAGCTGTCACTAATCTCTACATTCCAGTATTTCCTGAAAATTGCCAATTAAGGTGGCATTTGAAAGCCCAAGTGTTGTCATTCTAAGTCTGACTCTGATCTTAGGTGCCACCGTGCATATAAAAGGGTCTGAGCAGGTCCTTTTGTACATGTTCCGGCTAGAGTTTTGTACCATTTTAATACCAAACACCTTAATAAAATATATTAATGGGACTGTATTTTTATTTGATTTTATGAAGAAGTCATACATTAAATTATATTCTCCCAAAAGTAAGAAGTAACATTGCTGAAAATGTATTTTAACACACAATACATAAACAAATCTTTTTTTTTTTTGGCTCATTATTGTTTTTAAAATCTGTTTTGTAGCATTCAGTACTTAGCAGCCACTCATCAGACAAATTATTTTGCAGAACTGTATATAAGCTCTATTTTTAAGAACATTGTGTACTTAGTCATGGACTGTATAATTATGGCACTATTGAATTATTTTCACTTTAAGAATTATATTGTTTATACAGATATATACATGATATTATTACGTGTACATAGCATTCCTTTTTAATTAAACAAATGTGTAATTTCCTTTGTTTTCAGTTTCTTCATACCAAGTTCATTATTATATGTTTGATACTTCAATACATTTGTTTAATTAGCTGTTGTGTTTCTTTTTTGTATTGTGAAAATAAATCATTAAATAAATGAACACAATCTTCTAACAATATTCAGTATTCAAACACCTTTATTACTTCCAACAACTGTTTATTTTTTTAAAAGAACCTTGAATTTCAAAGTTGGTAGAATAAATAATTTTACACTCAAAGAAACTTTTACTAGTTGAATATCACACACATACTCGATACGTAAAACATGCAATACTAAAAAAATGAGACCTGCCACGCAACAGCCATACAGGCATCAATTTTCAGAAGTGTCCTGTTATACTTACAGTTTGTTTTATATATATATATATATATATATATATATATATATATAAATATATATATATAAAAATAAATATATATACACACACACACATAAAGGCACATGCATATATAAATAGAAATATACATATAAGTGTGTCTAAGTATTGTAATGGGATTGGCAGATTTGTGCAGTGTTCTATACAGGTATATTATATTTTCTCTTATCACAAGTCCACACTCAACAGTGTTAAAACCTTTATTTGAAAACAAAAAAATTGAATAAGCCAAATTCAATTTCAAGAACTTCTTGGCTTTCTTTAATTTTCTGAGATGTCAATAAAGATGGCATCTGCTAAAAGGCCTTCTCAACTTGGAACAACTGACAGGACAATAAAAAAGTGGAAAGGTTTGAAAAGACTCATGTAAAAATGGTGTAGACAAAATTTCGCCAAGGACACACAAGCTACATATGAAAACAATACAATTAAAAAAACTGCCAGTCTACTTTTACATTGTAAGGAAAATAAGAACAATATCAAAATGATGGTGAAGGAATATGCATGCTTTGCAAGATACATTCAAATGAAAGCAAAACACACATTTGATTCCAAAGTTGAAGGGCACCTGATTTTCTATTTTTTATGCAATATTTGTTACATTCTGCTGTTTTGCTCCAATTTTTGAAACAAGGCGATGCTTCTCAATCTGGACTCTCTGGCTCCATCCTTCCACAGAATGATGAGATTATCAGCAGAGCAAGTCACTAAGCCATTGTCTTTGAAATACAGGAACATCTACAGGAGTAAAAAGGGAATTACGTTTTGGGGATCAACCAGCTAACATGAGTAATCCTGGAAAATAACTGTTAAACTGATGATGATGATGATGAGGATATTATCTCATTATCCCCAAATTTTTCAAAAAAAGTATTTATATACTTAAAAGCCTTTGTTTACACAGATGTCAACTGAATAAAACACAAACAAGAGTGTCCTCTTTAGGGATGTCCCTCCAAAAATCAGGATTTTATAGTACACATCCAAGACATGTTATGATGGACAACCCTGGAATCAATTTTCTTTAGTACCCCAGTCTGCCAGCTATCATTGTACCAATAGTAATAATAATAATAAATTTTATTTATATAGCATCTTTCCCATACTCAAGTTTAGATGTCATATCCCATAGCATTGCAAAGTTAAAGTATTTGGAACAAGGTGTGTCCCCTCTTTGGAAACATTTAGACTCTTGCACCTGAACAATCTCTTGAAACAAGTATTTCAGATGCACTTATATATTTTGTTAAAATATACACAGTATGTGTATGTGTGTGTGTGTGCCTGGGAAATTTTTGGAATTAACATGGCCTGTTTAATGCCATAAACAATACTGTTATATCCTGGGCTGGCAACAAGGTGATCACGTCAGGCAGTACTTTGGTCAGGATGGCATTTTCATGTAGTTTTATATATTTATTTTTTTATTTTTAACATTACAAAACAATAATACCAAAAAGTTAAATGCTTACAGTATCTTTGCTAATTTATGCAAAAAATGCAACATAACCCCCCAATTAATACACGCTGTCAGTTTTTAAACGAGATAAAAGCTACAAAGATATTTTAGTGTAACAGTAGCAAAAGGTGTAGGTAGAGCAGTGTTTTTCAACCATTTTTCTGTGATGACACACGTTTTGTAACCCAAAAAATCCCAAGGCACACCATGATTCTACCAACCAAAAAGGCATTAAATCCCTTCGATGTGCTAAGCGGTCTGAAGGGGTGAGACTATCAGAGACGCCAACAAAAGCAAAAACAAACAAACAAAAAAAGGAGCAGCTTGGAGGCATAGCACTTAGTGAGTACTTTGGACGCATTTCTCAGCTGCTTCCTCCCTTTGCCCACTCAGACAGGTGGTCTCATTCCACACCAGTTGAAAAACACTTGTTTTGAGTATAATTATAAAGTAATTTGCGGTGTTTTAAAGTATGCCCATTTAAGAGCTGCTTATTTCAATTAAGTCAGTCTTTAGCACTGCATTTATACAGTCATTTTGATCGTTTCATTTTACTTTGACACGTCTGTGTCTCATATGCAATGCCAAATTGATAATTAATACATTGGCCTCATTTTCTTATTGCCTTTTTTTCAACTTGCTGTAATTTGTGGGCATGCCCTTGTCGATCAAACACAGGAAGCTCTGCAGTCTACTTGTGACTTTACACTGTAGCAAGATAAGTAAATAAATCAAGGTAAGTAACATTCGATCTGGCTTTTAAATAAGTAACATATAAATGTTTTTTATGTAAAGACTATCACAAAACATAATCACAAACAGGGCTTTGCATGATATGTTGGTGAGCTCTGTAAGCACTGCTGTTTCATTGGTGTGGGGCAGACTGACTGGCAGGATGACACCCGACCTCTTGCTGCATCCAAACGGTGCCATCTTTCGCCTTTACACCTGGTGCAGCTGCGTTGTTCTTTTGTGTGAGTGGATGTTTCTCGTGGGGAGGGTTTCTGTTCTCTTTCTCCGATGTAGAACCCTTGTCCTCATCTGAGTTCACTTCTGTTATAGCATGTCTTTATTTGAAAACTAACACTGTTAGATCGGGGGGAGCATGAACGTGACTGAGAGAATAAAACTGAAGAAAAAAAAAAAATGCAAACCTTATATATTCTTGAATAAAAGTGCATTTGTTTTGTTATACTTGTACCTTTTGTGAAAGTGTTTACTTGATATTTGGACTGCAGGCTTCACATATTATATTCTTCCTGTTTACATTTTGTCAATTATTACTAAAACATGAAAAACTTTTACTGTTTTAACGATGTGTTTGCATAGATTGTTGTAGACACGGCACACACATAAAATGCATGTATTCTAAATAACGATATATTATTTACCCAGTACAACATCCGGCAACTCATATTCAGGTAAACAGATGTGAGCTAAGAGAACTTTCTGCCCTTTCTGCGTTAGTGGGGGATGAGATAACAGGCTGCTTGCTGCTTGTGTTGATCAACACATTTACCACACAAAAGACGCTGATGGAGAGGTACGAAGGGATTTAAGGTGGGCCGGAATTATGTGTTTTTTTTTTTGTAGGCTTCAGGGATTCTAGTGTTAAAGCCAATGGGGAAGGACTAACTGAACTAGATTTGACTGGATTATAATGGTGTAGTCGTCTTTAAAGTGTCCCTGAAGGCTAGGGAAACATCTACCAACTACAGTGGGATGCAAAAGTTTGGGCAACCTTGTTAATAGTCATTATTTTCCTGTATAAATTGTTGGTTGTTACGATAAAAAATGTCAGTTAAATATATCATATAGGAGACACACACAGTGATATTTGAGAAGTGAAATGAAGTTTATTGGATTTACAGAAAGTGTGCAATAATTGTTCAAACAAAATCAGGCAGGTGCATAAATTTGGGCACCACAAAAAAGAAATGAAATCAATATTTAGTAGATCCGCCTTTGGCAGAAATTACAGCCTCTAAACGCTTCCTGTAGGTTCCAATGAGAGTCTGGATTGTGGTTGAAGGTATTTTGGACCATTCCTCTTTATAAAACATCTCTAGTTCATTCAGGTTTGATGGCTTCCGAGCATGGACAGCTCTCTTTAACCCACACCACAGATTTTCAATTATATTCAGGTCTGGGGACTGAGATGGCCATTCCAGAACGTTGTACGTGTTCCTCTGCATGAATGCCTTAGTGGATTTTGAGCAGTGTTTTGGGTCGTTGCCTTGTTGAAAGATCCAGCCTCGGCGCAGCTTCAGCTTTGTCACTGCTTCCTGGACATTGGTCTCCAGAATCTGCTGATACTGTGTGGAATCCATGCGTCCCTCAACTTTGACAAGATTCCCAGTCCTTGCACTGGCCACACAGCCCCACAACATGATGGAACCAACACCATATTTTACTGTAGGTAGCAGGTGTTTTTCTTGGAATGCTGTGTTCTTTTTCCTCCATGCATAACGCCCTTTGTTATGCCCAAATAACTCAATTTTAGTTTCATCAGTCCACCGCACCTTATTCCAAAATGAAGCTGGCTTGTCCAAATGTGCTTGAGCATACCTCAAGCGGCTCTGTTTGTGCTGTGGGCGGAGAAAAGGCTTCCTCTGCATCACTCTCGCATACAGCATCTCCTTGTGTAAAGTGCGCCGAATGGTTGAACGATGCACAGTGACTCCATCTGCTGCAAGATGATGTTATAGGTCTTTGGTGCTGGTCCGTGGGTTGACTCTGACTGTTCTCACCATTCGTCGCTTCTGTCTATTCGAAATCTTTCTTGGTCTGCCACTTCGAGCCTTAACTTGAACTGAGCCTGTGGTCTTCCATTTCCTTAATATGTTCCTAACTGTGGAAACAGACAGCTTAAATCTCTGGCACAGCTTTCTGTATCCTTCCCCTAAACCAAGATGGTGAACAATCTTTGTCTTCAGGTCATTTGAGAGTTGTTTTGTGACCCCCATGTTGCTACTCTTCAGAGAAAATTAAAGGAGAAGGGAAACTTACAATTGACCCCCTTAAATACTCTTTCTCATTATAGGATTCACCTGTGTATGTAGGTCAGGGGTCACTGAGCTTACCAAGCCAATTTGATTTTCAATAATTAGTTCTAAAGGTTTTGGAATCAATAAAATGACAACGGTGCCCAAATTTATGCACCGACCTGATTTTGTTTGAACAATTATTGCACACTTTCTGTTAATCCAATAAACTTCATTTCACTTCTCACATATCACTGTGTGTGTCTCCTATATGATATATTTAACTGACATTTTTTATCGTAACAACCAACGATTTATACAGGAAAATAATGACTATTAACAAGGTTGCCCAAACTTTTGCATCCCACTATATACTGGACCCATTATTGTGGCCAAAAATGTGACCTGAGCTGTGCAGCAGTATAGGGTGGTCCAGATCTAATTATGCAATTTTCATTACACTATAACTTACTAAGTTTATTACATAGAAAATCACCCGAAAAATCCTGGACCATCGAGAAGTGTGCGAACTGACGACATGAAGAATCATTTTCACGCCGAACTGGAATCGTTCCCGCATAAATTAAAGTCATCAAGATGATCTGGATCTGAATAATTAGATCTGGACCACCCTGTAGTGCCAATCACTCACCACCATTCCTCCGTGATATCAAAGAAGAAAGTATGCCATCAGAGATGCACAATCATAGATTTTGTCAAAACAAAGCAGAAATGCCAAAATCGTAGTCAAAAGTCAGAAAAAATATGTAGGTTGTTTAAAGGCAGAAAATTCAAAGTGGCGTGTCATAATTTAAACCGCTGGCTCGTTCTATGTAGGCTCTCCAAACTGTCTGTGCTGATGCTCTGCACTTTTTCTTCTACCAAAAAGATAGAAACATCTTGTCAATAGCAATAAACCTTTCATTATTATTATTATTTCATAGGGTCTCCCTGCATTTGGTGGGGTGAGGAGGATGTCAGGCTGCTTCATAGTTTGTTTTATAGCACGTGGCTAATTATTATACATGCACAGGTTACACGCCTCCTTCTCTTATATTGACAATCAACCTGCACATTGGCAGGAAACCTTGAACAAAGTTTCTGATTAATGACTCATAGCATTCCATTTATCAAATTCAGTTATGGTTTTAGCATCTTGGTTCTGGTAACAACTTGTATTTGCTTATTGATTTTAACAATTCTCAGTCAGGTTGGCTGTTACAGCTCCTGAGGACATCACACTTGCCTCGTAAAGCATTATGGGGCAATGGTATTATTAATTTAAATAAATTCCCTAAACTGGCCGAATTATCAATAAATAATTTGATGAACAATGGTGAACGTAACATTCTGGCAAAATTCACTGATCAACACTATTCACAATATAATATACTATCCCTGAGCTCCTTGCCACAAAAGGGATTGACAGAGCTGTGAGATACTTTTATCCTGGCTCTAATCGCACTTAATCTGTTATTCGATTTTATTTCCCATTGCTAATTGTGCTCATTTCTGCATTTGGAAGTGAATGTGATTTGAAATTGAATACAAGTCACAAGCTGAAACTGTTTTTTAACTCATGAGCTTGCAGCCCAGCAACACGAGCAGTGTAATTCAATCAAAGAAGGGTCCTCACATGAAACCTCAAGAGGCACAGGTACAGTGTGACAGTACGCTAAGAAACACTGCTGGTATAGTGGGTTCAAAATGAAAGAGCACTGCTTCGAAAACTAACATAGCGAGAATGTGCACCACACAGCATATGGGTATTGTAATTAATTCCATGATGCTTCAACTACAGTATAAAACTGCACGCCATGACGCTTCAAACTCATACTATAAGCAGTACTTACAAATCAAGCACAGCATTGAGTCCTTCAGCAAATGCTTTGGTCTTAGCAGGGTCAAAACTGTGATCAGACTCTGACTTAAGATTTGTGCATAATGGTGCATAAAGATGAGATCTCGTATAAACAATACATTACCCGTCTTTTACACTCAGCTGTGACATGTGGTATGAATGATCAATCACAGACAACTACACATCACTGGAATGCCCTGAAGCTCAGCTATCCAATGGTAATGAGCCTTTCACTGTATGCAGCTCTATGTACGAGTGGAATCTTTAATCAAAGTAGATTCAATCAGCTGTTACACGCAACTCACCTTGACCTATATGTGTGCAAATCAAATATTTTACTAATAAAGACAGTCAACAACATGGAAACTTATGATTTATTCGAAAGAAGACACCCTTGAGTTTGTAAAAATACTATTACTGGTTTTGATTGAATTGTGGGGTTTATTGCAAGGTATACAAAAAAACTTTGAAATATGGTGGTGTTCCTCATGCATAAGCGGTTAAACTTGTATTATCTTTCCATGTACCACAAAAACTCATATCCATTACCTGCACAGCACCAGAGTGTCCAATAAGGTCTCCCATCAGCTCTAAAGTGCGTTGGGGTGCAGACTCTGGTGTCTTTTTCAAGTGCTGGCTGGTCGGCTTGGTTGGTCTTCCAAACCCCCACATACCAAAGAATCCTAGAAGTAATAATTCAACATGTCACATTTCTGAATCACTTTATCTCTAGACTCATGTTCTCATTTACTGAAAAAAACAGTGTAAAGTTAACAAAGATATATCTTAAGGGACAGTTTAAATGTTCTTTCTTTCAGGTTTTATAAAAAAATCTCCTTAATGACAAATAATCTTTGTCTTCTTTTATGGGCTATTCTGTATGTGCCTCCTGTGTGATTTTTGTTTCTCTGTGTGTTTGTTTTTTTTTTTGATCAGCAGCTTTTTATTATATATATTAAGTTTATAAAAAGTGTTTTCTATGTTACTAATAACTAATTCTAGCATGAGACTGGACTACAGACAAATAGGTGCGAACTACTCATTTGTCTCAAGCACCAAGTTTCTAGTTTTTGTCATGAAGGGATTTTACCATCACCATTAGAAATCTGTAAAGCTGAGGGTAACAGTGCAAGGAAAAGGGGAATTGATGAATCAGCGCAAGAGAGAACACTGTAAACAAGCCGTACCATCAGTTACATTTGGGAATAATGCTTTGTGGGCGGCGCAGTGGCATAGTGGTAGCGCTGCTGCCTTGCAGTTAGGAGACCCAGGTTCACTTCCCGGGTCCTCCCTGCGTGGAGTTTGCATGTTCTCCCCGTGTCTGCGTGGGTTTCCTCCCACAGTCCAAAGACATGCAAGTTAGGTTCACTGGCAATTCTAAATTGTCCCTAGTGTGTGCTTGGTGTGTGTGTGCCCTGTGGTGGGCTGGCGCCCTGCCCGGGGCTTGTTTCCTGCCTTGCACCTTGTGTTGGCTGGGATTGGCTCGAGCAGACCCTCGTGACCCTATGGTTAGGATATAACAGGTTGGATAATGGATGAATAATGCTTTGTTATTAGCCAATTATTTAATTGTCCAATTGTTATATGTTTTTCCAGATTTCACACTGAATGTTTATATCTAATTTTTATTTATTTATTCTTAATTTGATACTGTTAATTATTTATTGATATTTATTACTTTGCAACTGCTTTCTTGTGTAATTTGTGTCTGCTGCTCTACGTACTGTCGATGTATGTTTTGAAAACAGTGGAACATGTAACACTTTTCATTTTGCTGCAAGGGATGGTGATACAAGCTTCAAATGAAAGTTTGTGAACTCTGAACCTGTAACATGCAGGGGCAGACACATTACAACAAATAATGCTATTACAGACATTTTTAGTAATTATAAATCCAAAGGCATTTGACAAAAAAAAGTAAAGATTGATTTTAGTATAGGGCATTTCCAGAACAAGTATCCTGCCAAGGCAAGTGCTGGATGACCTCAGTTACAAATCAAGTCTCCTCCTGGGTATATTTTGAATACATACCTTAGATAGGTATGCGCCATGTATGGTTTGTAATAGTATTAAAATCAGCTTTGCACAAATTGATTAAAGAAAAGTATGATCTGCTGATCATACATTAAACAAAAGGCTTTAATCAACTACGTCACTAATAACTTCATTAGGATACAAAATAAAAAAAATAATAATATTATTGTGTATAACATTTAAACTGTTATGCATTCGTCACCAATGCTTTTATTTTATCAGCCAGAGTCAAAGGAAAAATATAGTGTAATACAAAATAGGTTATAAAAATGTGTTTCATGAAGTTAAAATTGTTAATTACAAAAAAGACCAATTCTAAGTTAGTAATCTTCTAACACTATTTAGCACAATTCACAGTAATGAACCCAACAGTACCAGTCTTCAAAACATTTCAGGTTTAGCTATGGTGCACTCCTTTCCTTGAAAATCTCT
Organism: Polypterus bichir lapradei; assembly: GCA_026402145.1. Taxonomy (NCBI): domain Eukaryota; kingdom Metazoa; phylum Chordata; class Cladistia; order Polypteriformes; family Polypteridae; genus Polypterus; species Polypterus bichir. The sequence goes on along the minus strand of JANRMT010062835.1, from coordinate 29,602,455 downwards.
GTAGTGAGAGCTGATGTACTCCGAGCTTTTAAAACACCTGCACAAATAATCATTAGACAGAAACCCATTGTCATTTTTGATACAAGTCATAACAATATGTGTTATTTATTTTATATAATAATAAAGAAAAATGTATATTAAATTGATTCAACTGCACACTTTTAATTACAATACATTTGATATCTATTATTCTTATAACAGTCCATTATGGTTCTCTAAAGATAAAATGTTTCAGATTGTTTGTAAGGATTTCCTGACAACAAGAATCAACTTTATACACTGTGAGACTTCTGAACTCTTTTGAGACCTTCCCCAATGGGACGACACACACAAGCGCGACTGCCGCGTCTGTTTAGGGTTAGTTGTCTGTTGCAAAGGAAACCGCAGATTCGCAGCGCCACAGAAACAACTACAAGTTGACCAATGCCATGCACAAAGCACCAGTCGCCGATGGGTGATACAGGGAATGTTATAACTTGGTCACTGACCTGGTCCCAACCCTGCCTATTTGGTATGTCTGTGTATAGTAGAGTGGCAGATCCAGCTACAATAAATAACCTTGCTGTTCCTGTTTCGAGTCGAATAAAGCTGGTTTTGCTAAAGTACTGACACTAAGCCACATCTTTGGGGTGCAAGACACCGACTCACGAAATAATTGTATTGTGATGCAAGTCATATATAATATTATAATAAAGCTATACTATGTGATATATGATAATAAAGCTATAAACTATTTTATATATAGTGACGGGCAGCCATGGCCATTACCCGGCCAGGGGATAGAGTATCCACAGGGCACTACCATCCCCGGAACACTAGAGGGCTGCCCTACTAGGTGTCTGTGGAACCATGGGTTCCCGCAGAGCTTGCTGAGAGCTGGAGTTTGGTATAGCCTTGCTGGGTTCTGTGGAAGGCACCGGGGGGGAGGTGCAGAACCCTACAGTGGACTCCCACCACATCTGGAATTTATCCTAGGTAATGCTGATGAGCCACCTGGAGCACTCCCAGGTCCTGCTTAAAAAGAGCCTCCTCACTCCATTCAAGGAGCCAGAGTAATACTGTATCATATACTGTATATCAATGCAGCAAATGCCAAAGCATTGTACAGTTTGACTTCGTGCCCAAGTATAACCGAGGCAGCGAGTGCCAAAGTCATATTAGTTTATAAGAATACTGCATTTTCAGCAAGGCAAAAAATGGTTGCATTATTTTATATCGATTTAAACGAATTTCCAAAAACACCACACACTTTGGTCTTAAAAAATTTGTTAAAAAAATTACCAGGTGTACCCATGTTATCCAGGAGACACCTTGTAAAATTATTTTGATGTAAGATCAATACTTTCCAAGATATAGCCAATTATGTGATGTCATCAGTTTCATAGCAGACCTCTCAGATGTGTAAAAATAATTTTGGGTCTAATTTTAAGACTAGCTTAATTATACACACTTTACTTCAGCATTCTGTGAATTATTACTATAACATGAAAAAGTTTCTATTTTAGTTATGTAACATTTCTTCCTGTCATCCTACATTTACACAGATCGTTGTAGACACAGAACCACATGAAATGCATATATTCTAATTAACGATATACTATTGACTCTATACAATTCCAGAACACCCAGATAAACAGACTTGAGCTGGGAGAACTACAACTGTGTCGGTGGAGGATGGGACAGCAGGCTTCTTGCTGCCACTGCTGATTGACACATTTTCAAAATAAAGTCACAGATAAGGTGGTGCAAAGGAGTACAGTCAATGTTTTGAGAGAATCCCAATACTGGACAAGTAAAAAGTGTACAACCCTGTTCTTCATACTGTGGCAATGTTGGTGACACATGTCATGCATTTCTGATCATCCTAGCATACCAACCTGCTCATCAGCCATGTACAAATGGCCTACAAAATGGCAGGGTCCAAAACAAAATTGTGTTGTGAGACAACAAAATCTCAACAGGGAAAAGAAGTTAATTATTAGATAAGTCATACCATGTTATCAGTTTTACTGTGTATTACAAGACAATGTAAGTTAATACCTATATAAATATTCAAAACATTTAATATTAATTAAGAATAAGAATGCACGTTTTGAAATATCAAATGGTAGACATTGTTAAAATTTAAATGACAACGTGAAATTGTCTCACCACATTTTACAGCCATATTTATTTGTTTGGAATAGGAGCCACAAAAGTGGATGAAGTTTTTAAAGAAGCTTTAAAACATTAACACCACTCACTTTCAGAGTTAGTAAAAGAAGGCTCATCCTCTCAGTAAAAAAAATCTGAAACATGCTAATTTCCCTGAATATACTTTCCACACTTTACATTACAGTTAGAAATAGCATATTAAGCAGCCACACAGGCATGTAAAATGTTTTAGTATGCAAAACATAAAATGAATAATCAGAACATCACTGTGAGTTATGATTTAAATGGTTATGTACAGATATGAGTGTTTGTTGAAAACACACATAGATTTAGCCTGCATTTATATTGATCTACTTAAATGAATTTCAGCTTGTACTTAGGAAAGCATGTGAATACAGAGATACAACATGAGAATCATTTTTAACCTGTGAGACAAGACCCCTTAAAAAACTGAAATATACCAAGATAATCTACAAAATAAGACTAAATTGAAGGTCGGACTAAAAAGATTACTTTTAATGCTATAATGTTCTGATTAAAGAAATAAGCAGGGAGAAGTGGCAGTAAGTGTACTGTATCTCTTACTGGGAAAATTCTTGAAAACAATATTTGAATATGATAAATGAGCAGCTAACAAACCATGCTAGGTGTTTGTCTATTACAATAGCTTAAAGTCTGACTGCTGTTTGGGAATCCAGTTCATCTACATGTTGAATCTTTCAAGCTAACAAAGACACTTGGACAGAGACTACCGGACCAAGAACACACTAATAAAGGCAAAACTTTTCCATGATCCTGTGTTCCTGTCATATCAAAGACCATCTCTTGTGCTGATTTTGAACTGCTGTCATTGTGTTACTTGATAGCTGTTTGTTTTAAGAATTTAAAACAGTATTAACAGTCCTTTTATCTCTAATGTTTAAGTGTTTTGTGATCCTGTTGCATACTTTGAAGTGTGTGTTTGTTTGTGCATGTATGGACTGTCATCACCTGAAGGCCATGAAGTAAGAGACTCAATTTTTCAGACTGTGTGCCACACACAAAATGTTTCATATTCTCCTTTTTACTTAGGACAGCAAGTACATGTCATGTCTACAGTCAGTATAGCTAATTGAAACAATATTAAAATGATTCACAGCATCCTAGCACGATTTAGTTTTCCTAATCTGAAGTTGAAAGTAAAGTTATGTACATTACTGAAGAACACACAGCTTTGTTTACTGCTTATGGCTTAAGCACATATGTTCACAAATTACAAATGAGAAGCTTGCATGGGAGATGAAAACAATCCTTACAATGCTTCATCACAGACACAAAAAACAGCAAATGCTTAAAATAAAATTTTAACAGTTCAAAAATTACAAAGAGAACATGTTTGATTCACATCTGTTAGCTTCAAAATGATATGATGTTTTTGTTATGATATGGTGTTCTGGACAAATAATGCAGCCAGTGTCATAAATAGGTAATTATACTTACTTCTGTTCTCTACAGTAAACTATTCTAATTTTTATTTTAATTGAACAAAATAAATGTAAGGGTTAAAATATTTTTCTTAGCATTTAAAATGTACAGGAATACAAAGACAATAAAAATCTTTTATAATGTATAATTAAACATTTTCACTTTAATGTTATTAAGCATTAATAATAAATAATTTCTCATTTCAAATTCCTACGTTTAAATCCAATATAATAAAAATGATTCTTCTATTTTCTTAACTGTCTCAAAAAGCATTTTCTTTTTAAAGAATAAAACTAAATCTTACATTGTAAAACAGCTGAAAGTATAAAGATTTTACCAATATTAAAAGAAACTGACTAAAGGATTTATAGCTCCAAACTGATCAGGACAAGGATCATAACTCATTTCTCAGTTATTGGAGAACAAAAGAAAGAAATCAAGAAACAAAGCACTGCTGCCAAACTCAGCTACATAAAAGTACCATAATACTATAGCTACAAAGACATTTACAGTGCCACACATTCTATTTTGGCACATCTGACTTATGTGAAGGCTGATCAAAACTACTAAAGGTGAACTCTGAACATGAAAAGGCAATTTATTAGTCTAGTGTAACCTAAAGTTGGCTAAGAACAAATAAAAATGTCTATTACTTTAAGCATTTTTATTTTATTTAATGTTATATGCAAGTGATTTAGAAGTAAGTAATGCATGCAGTTCTTAAGTTTATGAGAAAAGATTCTATAAACTGTTAATAAATATACACCAAACTTTTCTAAAATGATTTTTTTATAAAATGGTCTTTTACACGTAATACACAGATGGAGCAGAATATAAAACATTTCTGAACATAAAGTTAATTTTAACAAAAAGATCTCTCTGATATTGATATTATACAAGCAAATTATTTTTAGCCCTTTTATAACAACATCTGATTATAAGCAAGAATGGGCTGTTTTATAGCAAAGGCACGGCATCTTCTTGCATCAAAGGTACCCTTTATGGACAAAAGTACTGGGACACATCTCTTAATTACTGAATTCAGGTGTTTCAATCTGACCCATTGCCACAGGTGTATAAAATCAAACACCTAGCCATGCACTCTCCATTTACAAATATTTGTGGAACAAAATGGGTCATTCTGAAATGCTCAGTGACTTCAAGCATGATACTGTGAAAGGATACCACTTTTTCCAATAAGACGGTTTGTGAAATTTCATCCCCACTAGATATTTCAAGGTCAACTGTAAGTGTAATTATTGGAAAGTGGAAGTGTTTGGGAAGAACATCAACTAAGCCACAAAGTGGAAGATCACGTAAAGTCACAGAGCAGGATCAATGACTGCTAAAGGTGCATAGTGCATAAAAATTGCCAACACACTGCTAATTCCATAGCTGAAGAGCTTCCAGCTTCCACTGGCATTAATGTAAGCACAAAAACTGTGTGGCAGGAGCTTCATGGAATAGGTTTCCATGGCCAAACAGCTGCATGCAAGCCTCACATCACAAAGTCCAATGCCATTGGACTAGATGGAGTCATGGAAACGTGTTCTACAGTGTGACTAATCACGCTTCTCTGTTTGGAAGTCAGATGGGTGAGTCTGGGTTTGGTTGATGCCCTTTCCTGACCACATTTTCCCAACAGTGAAGTTTGGTTGAGGAGGGATAATGGCGTGGGGATGTTTTTCAGGGGTTGTGCTAGGCTCTTTACTTCCAGTGAAGGGCAATCTTAATGCTTCTGCATATCAAGACATTGTGGACAACACTATGCTTACAATCTTATGGAAACAGTTTGGGGAAGGCCCAGACAGCAATTAAAACTTTATTGCAGCTATTTAAAACAAAAATAGGCAATTATGGGTTTTGAATTTTAACAAGCAAGTTAACTAAAACTAAGCCCTAAAAAATATTGCTTTATTAGTAAATTAAATGGGTCCTAATTAAAAAACTGGTTTAAATAAAAAGTAAAGTAATTTTAAAAGCAAAAGTAAAGTAATTGAGTACTCCATGTCTATTGGATTCAGTTTTGGGGACTGTACAGGTCACTTGTCATCAAGAAGTCCTCTTGTCTGCTGGTTACAACACAAGCAATAACTTTAGCAACTCATGGTTTTCAAATGTTTTTAGAGTTATTGCTTTATGAAGCAGCCAGTAGATTCCTTTAGTTCACAAACATAATTTTTAATAGATAGATTAATAAAGTATCTATCTATCTTTTAAAAAGTATGTTTGTGAACTAAAGGAATCTACTGGCTGGTTCATATGTTTGCAGTGGCACAGAAATATTATACAGTATGTCATGCATAATTCAAGATCACTGTTATTGTTTATTTCCTCCTTATTAAAATACTGAAAGGACATGTGGGTGTTATCTTTGTACTTATCAAAATGGTAAATATTTAAATGGGTTTAGAGAGTAACATAAATGTAATCAGAGATATAATTTTCTTAATAATTAATTTTTCTTCAAAGTAATGAGTTAAGTATTCCCATTACTATTTGGGAGAAGTAATTGGTAATTTGTAATGTACTGCTTTCTTTGAGTAACTATCCCAACTCTGGCAATAACCAAATAAAATGAGCACCAATGAACACTTCCAATATGCAGAGATATAAATGATGTGCAAACTGCTGGGTACTTTCCATCCAGTCTAATGACAGAGTATGTATCCCCATGCACAACTAACACTTTGTAATGTATCCACAAAGAAGGCAGATGATTTAACTTTAAACACAGTTCTTGATGTCTTGAGTTGTTAAATTTTAATGTCTCTGTCACACAACTCAAGTCCTGAGAGTGACACCTTTGCCTAAATTATTATCAAGCTGGTGTGCAATTTCCTTTGCTTCACTCACCAGCAGCGATCACTTGTTTTGTTTAGTATTTAATCGCTGACATTTTAGGGAGATGGAGAGGTGAGGAGATGCTAAAACTTTAGTAGCTGAATGTTTTTCTGTATTCACAATTCCTTATTCTTCATCCTTTACATATACCAGCAAGATACCAAAATGGAAGAGAATGACAGGTGACAATAAATAGTTTTTAACCTAGTTGGATTACCTTGCAAATATAAGAACAAACTTCACAAATTGAACATCATGCATTACTGCAGGTACATCTTTTAAAACAAGGGTGTCTATGACTGCTTGCTGTAATGCACTACTGACATGACTTCCTTGTCCTGTGGCATGCATTTATCATCTACAATATACATCAAGGTCTTATGTTAATGACTGAACAAACATTTTTTGAAGTTGTGAAAGATAACAAATGAATGCAAAAAATCTTAGTTTTATAAGTCAAAGGTATCTATAGCGTTTTCAATCATTGATGCAAAGATTCCAGAGAGGTGATGCTTTTCATAGTACTTTGACCCAGAATGTCACCACTGCTGTATTCGTGGTGATGCACTAAAGTTTAATCAAGTTGTTTTGTAGTTTAAATAGTGGTGTCTAAAGTAAAATGTTACCTTTAAATGTGACAGTTAATGGATGGCTGTTTAGCATGAATATAAACAGGGGGGAAAAGAAGCAACTAAGCACAGATGAACACTCACACCTATGGAAGGAACACAGTAATCAACCCATCATAAGACATACGCTGAAGATCTGTTGTAAATAATACATGCAGCAGATTCCTTGCCTTACTCTGAAGACTTGTGTAAGGAAAATATGAACACCGGCGCCAAACCAAACACAGGTCCATGCTATGTGAGGTGACAAAGGTCCCAGCTACACCACCGTATTGTTAATTTATTATTTTTTTAAAATAGGTCACACAAAATATAACAACGTTTATAATAAAAAAATATCCATGGACCATTCCCAAATCAAATAAAATTAATTATCTGTTTAGGATGTGCTGCATTTCTGAAATATTCATTACATTTTTTTCTGCAAAGGAATTGTTGGCTAAGTACAGAATTACAGTCAACTGGTAAAATCAGTTTATTGAAGTGCACACAAAGTTAAATTTACTGCTTGAATTTATAAAGAGGCAAATAGACGATCACAAGTGACATTTACAAGAACACAACACAGCAGCTCTAACAGCCTTTGAGCTTAAACATGAGCTTAAAGACTTATATAATTAAAAGCTGTGATTGCTAACAAAAACAGGAATCACTGCCTGGTAAATCTACCCTCTACTGATAGCAATGCTATCTTAGCAAGATTTTCAAATAATATAGATATAAATATTCCCCCCAGCTCCTCAGCAGGCCATATTATAAGGCTTTATGAGTGATATTCCTTCCAAAAAGGAATGAAGACTCAGATTGTATTATTTATGAAGGAGACCTAAAATTTAACAGTATGTTGACATTTTTTTTCTAAAATGTAATCACATTAGAAAAACAAAAGGGGTACACAATATGCTCATCATTATGTAATGTACAATATACTGTATCAGGGAATCCAGTATTGACTTTTCAAAGTTTATTTAAACATATATTTTAGTTTTGTGCATCCACCTCATTTCCTTCAAAATAATGTAAATATAAATTTTGCCTGATGACAGCAATATTTGACTACAGCTGTGTTTTTATTATATGGAAATATGTCTGTTAAAAGTATGTAACTGAAATTAATATGTATACCTGGATGCAAGTATAAGCCTATAAATCCCAAAAGTCACTTGCAAACCCTGTAAATCCAATTGAGGGTCACAAGGGACCTGATGTTAATACAACAACATTAAGTGCAAGGCAAAAATCAACCCTGGACTGGAGAAGGAGCCAATCCATCCCAGGGCCTACCCACACACACTTATACAGATTCCTACTAACATATGGCCAATTCAGAATCAGCATTTAACTTAACATATACAAAGTCTCTAGGATGTGAAAGGAAAACCTATGCAGACCCAGACAGAAGTAGTAATCTTCACAGAGACAGTGACCAGATGTGGGAATTAAACCCAGAACACTGTGCCATAAATGAAAGGAAATGGGCGTCATTTAGGAAGGATTCTTGGAAAGTTATTTAGAGATAATTTATTTACTGTGCATATTCAAGAATCACCTTTATATTGTTGTCTCAGTCCCATACACACATCATTTTTTATATAAATTATGGCAAGCTATTTGAAAAGAATCTCATGATTATTATGTGCACATAATGAATTGACATACTTTGCAATAGTTCTAAGAAAGACCTGATCTTGTTTTCTTACGCCAATTTAATGTGTTATTTAAAACGGCTAGAACAAAGGGTTTCAAAGTAAAGTCATGATTTGATATTATTTCTTCCCTATAAACTCCATTACACACTCATGCATGCAGTACAAACCCTTTCTTCACATTAAAAACATAACAGTTAGCTCATATATTAAGCACCGAATTGTTTAGCTACCAAATAAGCTACTATGCTTTATAACTATACTTCACCATAACTGTCTTGTTACTTTTCTCTGCTGATGTAGGTTCAATGTTTACAATGACCAAAGATGAAAATCAGACTTGAAATAGTCATACTTTGTAATGGTTCTGTCAGTGCTGTTCAAGGATGCTTTTTAGGTATTTTTTTCTAAGTAAAATAGGTTTTATTAAAAATTTCAGTCAAGCATTACAATTTCAATGGTATGCAATTTACTATTGTGTAATTATCTTTCATTTAGTAAATGTGGTTATTTACTGCTTGCAATTTCAAAAAAACACAAATGTTCATAAAACTACACTGAAGACTGAAAGGTTGTGTGCTAATGCTCTTTGCTTCTGCACTTCTCAGTCAGTTCAAGTAAATGTGAAAATGAAAATTATATGTTCATTCACCCCTTCACCTCACATGATGTATTATTTCTTTTTTTTGTGACTCAATTTTGAATTATTCAACATTATTTTTGAAAATGAGTTAAAGAATTTACTGTAACTGAGTCTAAGCTTGCTTTTAGTTTGTGGTATAGGCTTAGTCCCCTTTTAGGCTTGAACTCATGCATCGCTAATGCTGGCAGAGGGCTATAATGCACTGAAATAGGCCAGCACATATGAACTGGATCAAACAGGTTTGTAGATGTTTTAATTTTCCATATTACTTTAACTTTTTACTATCTTTATTTATTTATTTGGTTTAGTATGCTATGTACTGTATACCCTGTCATTCTTTCTTAAACTCTGTGAAGTGCCTTGAGCATGGGAAAGGTGCTATATAAATAAAATGTATTATTATTATTATGACACATATAATAATTTAAAAAAAAATTAGGCTGTGCATTTTATTACATTATGATTTATTATGATATCGGAGAGTGCTAGTGTTAGTTAGACATGTAACTAAGAATTTCATTTAACTCTATACAAGCAAACATATTACTAACACAACTACAACTAATAGTACTACTTTCCACATATACTGTAAGCTTATGTAATGACATCAATATAAGTTTACATATCAATGTAAAGGATGAATAAAATTCTAGGGTTTTTATCATCTGCTTTCTTAAACAAGCTTACTTGATTTACTATTACCATATGAAAGTCTTTGTGAATTTGTTTCTGAATATACAAATTTACATCTAACCTGAGGATGCTGGCTCTGCAGCTAGAGGAAGGTCTTGAAGCTCCCACATACGAACACTTCCATCTTCAGAACAGGAAATTAGGTGTCTATGAAATCAAAAAAAACAAACTTATTACAACACTAGTAAAGTAATACATAAGAAGATAAAACTGAAGTTAATTTTTCTCCTTTAAAGTGTTTTTTACAATTAAGGTTAGAAGCCCACTAACAATGATGGTCTATACCATTAAATGTTGTAGTATTATTTAAATGTAATATTTAAGTGTAAAATACCTCAAACTTATTTAATCATTATTTATATAATCATTTCTAAGATAGTTAAAAGAGAAACAGAGGCATAACACACAATTGCAAGAAATATTACAAGCTACTAAAGTTATCATAAACTACCTTTTTAATAAATGTAATCTGATTATGGTACTATGGTACAATGAAAACCACAAGTTTGATCCAAGTAGTTAAACTACATTTTTTAAAGTAAATCAAGGTGTCATGAACTGTTTCCAGCATGAAACATGGCTGATGGTGAGTATTTTATCTGGAAAGATCTGGTGAATTCTCAAGGTAAATGCATTTCCTTTTCATAATTTTTAAACACTTCACATAAAAAAACTCTAAATAAAATATAAACAAGTATTTATTGGTGCAAACAGGTCATAGTTGAATACTTAACGTAGATTGAAATGGTGCATGAATGGGTTAAGGAGAAACAAAATTCTGTCCTTGCATTTGTGAATAATAAAAGGAGCTGTCAGTATTGCAGTGAAGGTTATAGCCTAGCACTTACTTCAAAAAATGACAGTTGAAAGAAGTTTTCCTTAAATACTGTTAAATGCCTAGACTATTAAATCAAGGCATGTTCCATTTATATCAGGTTTTTAGATGCTCACAACACACTCGGTGCTGAAAGTGTTCATGTTTTTTATATTGCTTATTAAGAAAATATCAAATAGCATACTTTTCTGAAAACTTTAAAATCTGTAGGACATTTGAATCATGGGCATTCTTCTTATATGCAGTCACATTTCTTGTCAAAAGGTTATAGAGGTATATGCCATTTCCAACAGCAGCCACAACATACTGGAAGAAAACACATTTATTATATGAGAGCTGACATAAATGAAAAATATTTATTGCAGCACAAAAAAAAATGTACAAATTAGAGACAGAAGTGAAAACTAGGGAAGTCATTTTTATTTAATATACAGGAATTTAACCGGACCTTTTCAATACTAAAGACCTGCTAATTGACATCTTGCTCAACGTATCTTACTGTATATCCATCACCTATTTAACTGCACTTTTTGTTACATGTGTAAACTTTAGAATCTTGCAGTTTTCTCGTGAAGAGCAAATGACAGTTTCATAGAACAAAAAAAATCATTGCACCACCTCCACATAAAATGACTGCAAGCCATGCATTCATTACCTAAAGAATTATTTTCTTATAAATTAAAATACATGGGTTATCTTCAGTCAAATGTGGTGTATTTATAACTTTACTCACACAACTTAAATGTAACTATTAATCGTTTACTGTATTGTCAGCAGTTCACAAAGCTGTGGAACACTGTAAGCTAAAGGTATTTTCAATACATTTTAAAAATGTAGAGCCAGGTGAACAGGCAGACAAAACCAAATTATAATTAATTAGTAGAAACATCCAATTAATTTCAGTTTTTCATTGTACATAATAAAATAATTTCTTACTTCCCCATCGGATGCTAAATGCTGTATAGACATTTCCTGTTGTTTGAATGGTGTTATTTTTATTTCTGGCTGTTCATTTGCATTTGCTGTTTCAGCAAAAACACGTGTATTTGCAATAACCGTCCAACTCAAAGAATCCCAGATGATTATTTCACCAATATGTGAGCCACTTGCAAAAGCCCAGTCTGGAATGAAATGTAAAATATATGGTTAAACAGCAAGGTGAAAGTTTTTCATAAAAGCCTTTTATAGGAATAATAAAATAATAAATATATAAACAACCTGTCTACTAGAAAGCAAAATAGTAGAAACTAGCAATACATTCAACAATCAGGATGTTACTAACTAAGGACATTTTGTAACAATAGTGGTGTGGTGGTTAATCTTTGGACCTAGAATTTCAAGGTTGTGAATTCAAATCCTCCTACTGACACTGTGTGACCCCAAGCAAGTCACTTCATTTGCCTATGTTCCAACTGGAAAAACAAAAAAAATGGAACCAAATGTATCTCAGATGTTGTAACTTGCCAGAAATTATGTATTCCCCAAATTCTCTTGTTTCTTCTTAAACAGCAAGCAGTCTCGACATAGTCTTGGGTATTTTTTCCATTTTAAATGCGTGAGCAATTAGGTGTACAAGAACATCTGCAGACACCGACGAGTTAATATTATAGTATTATATATAGTATAAAATTATACAAACAAAATATTATACAAGGTTTTACCATTTACATTGATCAAAGCCCGAATGCTGTCTTGATGGTCCCTCAGTCTTCTGATCTCCTGAATATCCCACTTCTGTTCATCACATGTTGACAGAGTCAGTCTGTAAATAACTTCAAAAAAGTCAAACATCAAATAAGGGAAGTGCTCATCCATGAAGGCTAACTAACTAAAAAAGTTTGTATAAAGTTAACTAAAACATACCCATTGACTTTAAAAAACATCTTCAAGAACTTCTCTATAGAATATCTAACGTTAATGCCAGTGTATTCAAATTTTATGTATACCACAGGACTTCGATTTTTTACTTAAGTATTATTAGTGTACTAATAATAACTTGTAACTAAGGACATGTGGTGTTCTGGTCTGCTGTTCATCCCTTCACAATAAAAATACTTTCACTATACAGTGTACATAGACGTACATTGTGAATATGAAGTTACACATTTTGTAAAACATCTTAAAATAATAACCCACAATCTCTTTACTATCTGATCAATAAACTCTTAGTACTATGAGCTAGCTAAAACTGAGGAACTATGCATGTACCCTGTGTGTTTGTGTGAGTTCTCTCTTTAAATGTATCAAGGCTGGAAGATGCACCTAAAACAACAACACCTACACATGGAAACACAGTGAACCAAATCAGTGGCAGCAGTTTAATTAATTACTAATCTATTGACGGGCACATTTTGTTTGGTGCAAAGATGTCAACACCAGAAACAAAATCTTAAACAACCTTTCATCATCTAGACCAAAGTGCACTATGCATATACAGTAATGCAGATTAATCCAAGAATGTTACTTGCCATCTAAACCTTAAAGTCTTATAAATAATTTAAAAAAATATAAGTAACTGTCATTGTTAGGTTTTACACATGACATAGAGTTATGTGTCATTCACATAAAAGTGTAAGGACATGTGATTGAGACTTACATGACCTAAAGGTAAAATTACATGACCTAAAGGTAAAAAGAAGTATCAAACAGGAAAAAGCCCTAAACTGAACCTTGGACACTATATGAGAAAAATGTTGCATCACTCACTCAAACAGTGACGAATAATGTCATACTGGAGCTCATTTGAATTGTTTCTGTAATTGCGAAATAAAAATGTATCACGTTCAATCACAATGTTTTATCACACTCGGGTCTATGTGTTCCCTAGAGAAAGAAATTACGGAAATGTAAAGTTACTTATATTAGTATTTTAAATTTTGCCTCTCAAAACAAGAATGGCAGGTAAGAAGTTGAAGTTAAATAATACATGCTTAAACAATCAACTTACTAAGTTCTTTATCCACAGCAGCAACAATGCAGTTCTTTGGTAGCTCTATAAAGGTTGTAATTCCTAAGAAATGGGGAACAATAACAGAAGAAACTGTCAACAAACCTAAGCCCATTACTTATGTACATGTATGAAAGATGAAGTAGTTTGAAAATGCAAATACAAGGTAGGGCTATAAAAGTCAGGAACAGGCTGGAGAAAAGATCTAATAAGAAGATTGAAAGAGGCAGAGTTTAAAGTGACACGTGAACAATCAAAGATACTGACAATAAATCCATCCTCTTATGTGGCTTTTTTAATCACTCTCTGATCCTGGCTGGCTCACTATGCCAGAATGTGGATTAGCTTGCCTGCTAATTGCTCAATAAGGTACAGCACTTAATTTTTTACTTGTGTTCAGCTTCTTGCTAACAATAGCATGTAAAAAATGTATTCAGTCTCCAATACATTCCTGTCAGCAATCTGTGGCTTTATGTGCATGTGGGATTAAGCTGAGGTCTGCATTCCCCATGGGAGAGTCAACCTAACTTTTGGCAGCACAAAATTAAGGTTTACTGTTGCAGTTGGTCAAGGAAAAAAATGAAGGAGTAAAATAACTGTAATCTTTAAAAATGATTGCAGTTTTCCAAGGGGTGCATGAAACCAAGTCATTGCTTTTAAGTTGTAGCCTGCTTTTTAATTAGGTGATGTGAGCCAATATAACGGCCAATGAAAACTAATCTATTATGCAGGAAGCTCTATCCAAATTAGTATGAAGCTACGTGATGGTGGGCAGCTAAAGAAATGTTGCCAATGTTAAAACACTGTCAAAAAGCATGACTGTTTAAGACATTCAAACAAAAAAGGAAACTCAGATACTGAGATATTTTCCACTGTAGTTGAACAGGAGACAGAAAAAAACACCTACCATTTACTTCATGCAACATCTGTTTAAATGTTTAATGTATGATAGCCATAAATTAGATAGCGCAGGTCTATGTTCTGACTAATCACACACTACAAGATAAGCGGATATGACAACAAATACAATAGTAACAATCTAAAATATTTTACTTTCCATGGTACTGAACAAAATGTGTTTCTGGCAAAGGTTTTATTGAATTTACTCAGTATTTGAAGGACACTTAAAATCATCTTTTCTGGTGCTGACTGCTGCAGCAGGTGGTAATGAAGTTGGTTCTGTGCTTAAGTGCATTGAAATAGGATTAAAAGCATCAGTCTAGACTCTCTAGATTGTATGTTGGAAGATGTTATTGAATATGACCCACTAGACGATTATCTTTATCGAGTTTAAAAGAGTAAACATGTTACAGTGGCACTACAGAGGACGGTGGGGACTGAGTGAGAGAGAGGTTTGCTGATATCACAGAGTTTGGAAGCAGTATCTGACCTACCAATGCCAGAAGTCTCCTATTATCTTAGGCTGATAAGAGACAGCTTCTGAGGACTGCTGTAATCCAGGCATCATGGGTTCTCAGCTGGCCACCAGCAGTTACCACAGTGCAAATTTGCAAACTGAGGTGGCTCATAGTGCAAGTCCACAACAATACAGTAAATAAGTATTGCTATTATGTTTTTAACCAGATCTCGCAAAAAGTAATAGTTGTCTATACAACAGAAATCAACACAACGCCTAGGAATATAGTTTACTAATATGGCAACCGAAAGTTTAAATGCTGTGAAGTAGCACCTCTGCCTGCAGCAGTACCCTGTCATCTCTGGGCTTTGTACTTGTATATTATTTAATGGTAGTTTTCTTCTTATAAGAAGTTTGCAAGACCTAAAAATTCAATTTTGGATTACTGTCCAGCTCCTAGTTGGCCTGTTGTGAGAGTTATGCTTTAGTCAGCCCTGTGATGAACTAGTCTCCTCTCCGATTCACAGTTGGTTTTTGTACCTGTTGCTGTCAGGATAGGCCCTAAACTTCTGGAAGCCTTGTCTAGAAAAAATCTGGACATACAAACTGGATGGAATTGTAAGATATGCAAATATACTGTTTTTTTGTATTTCATAAACTCCAACAAAAGTACACTGTCTTTATGAATGCATACTGAGAAATACCTTGTGCTTTCTGTCTGTTGTTCTGTGAAATGTCCTCACTTTTCATATCCCCAAGAGTGTGTACAGAAAATAGCTATATAAATGTTTGGTACTATATCATTTGCTGTAACTGATATTGTCTATTTTTCTTGTGATGGCTAGTGCTTTACATCTCTGTTGCAGATGCAGAGTCAATCTTTTCAAAAAAGGTGTATCATTTGTATTACATTTTGGATATAGAAAAAATCAAGTAGCCCTACAGAGCTTAATAAATGTTCTTTGACAGGGTGTGTGCAGAAGATATGATTTTAAACATAACATTTACTTAATATCTGACAGAGGTCAAGCTGGTTACATCTTGGACATCTGCCCTAAAAAATTGGCATTCATAAACAAAGTGTTTATTGCATATTAACAAGGTGTGGGGATGAGCAGCTGTCAGCAGTTGAAGCTGCTTAGATTGACTCAACTGTTCTAACCACTGCAATATCGAAAATGCATGTGGTAAAATTGTCTCAGAAATACAAGTTACTTAATCTATGGATTTGGAAGGGAATTCCTCCTTAAATTTAACACAGTATGGAGGGAATGAACGTATGAAGGGGGTGTGTAATCAAAAACCCAGAGTTTTAAAAAAAAACTTTGATATTAATTATTTCAGGCATTCTTTTGAATGTCACAACTTAACTCCTTGAAACAGTAGGTCATCAGCCAGTCTTCAAAATAATTGTTATTTCTGTTTTAAATTTAAATAAATGATTTTTCAATTTTGCATGAAGATATTTTCATTCATATTTGGGCAAAAAAAGACTTGCAGAAGAAAAATGCATTAGTAGAATTTTACAACATAGAATATATAAAATAAAATATGCTGAGAAGAGTTAAGTGTTTTTATCTAAAAAAATGTTGTTTTCCTGTCAGAGTGTTACTTTTTGCAGCTTTAAGAAAATTGAGTACTTAGCATAAAGCTGTAAGTGCAATTGTTAATTTAAGACATGGAGATATTTAGTTAAAATACAGTTAACATATTTTTAGCTTAGGAGGCACAGTAGTGCACACCAGTCAATGCGCCACTTTACAGATAAAGCATACTAGGTTTAAATTTAGCACCAGACTGTATGCAGGTTGCATGGTATCCCTGTGTCTCTGTGTTTTTCTTCTGGGTACTCCAGTATTCCTCACACCTTCTCAAAGCCTTGTAAGTTTGATTAAATGGTCCTAGTAAGTGTGTGAGCTATGTGGGATTGGACCCTGTGATGTGATGGTTGTCCAGGACCTTTTCCTGCATTGTGCCCAGTACTATCAGGATAATAAACTCTTGCTCTTCACACTCCTCTGAAATGGAGTAGGCAGGATTGAGAATGACAGGGCTATTATGAGTTTGCCAGTGAACAGATCTGCTTTGAGATTACCAAACACTTGTCAAACCCAAATGACATTTCTAAAACACCATAAGAGAATGTAAAGGTAAATTGTGGCATCATAGAGAAAAGCATCCTACGAAGTCCTCTTTATTCTGCTGGATTGTCCTCCTTTTCAGAGTTCGAGAGATGGCAGTGTCAATCATGAGTATATCTACAATCGATTTTATTAAAAGTTATCCTTGAGCATTGTTTCTTATCTATTTGTGTCACTGCAAGGTGTACCCAAAGGAGTGGCCGATGAGTGTATGAATTCACTGCATCAATAATCAGTAGTCAGAAAACATCATGTAAGTAATACACAGCAGAAAAAGTTGCACTAGCTGTTATGACATGGACAGATTGACTCACTCAGAGACATTATGAACTATATTGTGTTTTATTACACTTTCAGAGAGCAGAGAAATACTGCAATTTCTGTAAACAAACTGAAAACACTACTTTGCACACAACTCTTAAGAGACAACATTAAAGTGGTACATTTAAACTTAACAAATTTGTATTTGATTAAATAAAAGCGAAGGTTTAACTAGAAAGAAATACATGGTCAATGGTTAACAAATGTTGATTAAGTTATTTGTAATTCCAATTTGCTTTAAATTCTAGGCTCTTCATCTGTTTGCATCCCTCAGCCACTTTAGCAAACATGAAATAAAAAGCTACATCTTTTTGATTCTTTCTAATTAGCTAGTATGTTCGTTTGAAGATAATAATTACTATATTTTATACATTATTTTTAAAACATTCCTACATTCATATGTAGTTTGGTTGAGGAAAATAAATTCAATGAAAAAAATGACCAAGTATATCATTAAAAATTTGCCACTGACTGTTCACAGAAGAACTATGTATTTATTTACATCATATAATTCTCTCACAGTGTATTGCTTTTGTTCAGTGGTATTAAAATCAATGTGTTATCTATAATACTGTATCTTGGAGTCCAAAGGTTAAGTGGCTTTTTTAGTTCACAACATGAGATACTTTTTCTTCATGTTAATAAACCTATTTACCTGCATCAGCAAAAGGTTCCATCTTACAAAGAAGCTCAAAATTCCTGTTCCAGACGCACAAATCATTTCCTCCAGAAAGCCATAAATCAAGCCTTTCCAAGGCAAGAAGACACTATAAAATGTAAATTACATACAGTAAGTAAACTCTAGTACACAATACACCTTAATGCAGTAGATATTACCTAAAAGATATTAATACATAAATTCTGTTATTACTGTCTATTACTATAAAGAACATTTTTTTTTATTTAATTAAACAAACAAAATAAAAGGTATGCATGATAGGTAGTCAACCGTTTTCGTTAAAACCTCTGCAAGACCTAAAGATTCTGCACAAACAATGCAAAATTTGTTTTAGCCAGATTATTTTCATGTTAACAAATAAACAAATTACATCATCATCATGAATCTCCTAAGTACCTGGAGAGGTTTTAGTTATGAGTTATTGTTGAAGATGCTGAGAGTCAAGAATTAAGAGCTGGAGCAAAAGATTTGGAAGCAAAGGCAAGCACTAACAATTGTAAAGTTTCTGTTTTCATGAAATACTGATAAAAAGTCATGAAAAGAATTATTTAAATAAAATGTTCCTTTCTTTTCGGAACACAATATAAAACAACAACTTAAATAATTGCTCTACTCTATACATATGTACTTTAACTTCTAATATTAAAAAAACTCAATGTTTTGTAGAATATGAATTGATTTTCATTAAGAACTCAAACACTTAGATCACATCATTTTTGATGTTACAATAATCACTTTGCAGATAATTATCAATAAGCCAACAGAAAATAGTACAGTATAACTAAATTCCCTGCACTGAACCACTTTAATATTAATTATTTGTCTTTTTCAATACACCACAACTGCATTTTGAGGACGGTTGGGAATGAAACATTAGGTAAACGGATTATGTTTAATTTATTGTTACTTAACTGTTGTTTGCTGCAGATAATAAGGACCTTAAAGACTAAGTAAATGTGTCTTTCACTCAGACAATTTAGTGACTGTGAAACAGATGCAATTATTAACAAAATAACAATAAAATCACTGGGTTCACCCGTATTGTGTAAACTTTAGTTGTTAGAATTTCAGATAATATACTACATCAAGAATAATATAAGGATGACAGTGCACTAGACATGATTAAGAACTCTAAAAGAATATTAAAAGAAAATTGAAAATAGAAAAGAACAGATTCTGTGTTGAGAGAAAAGCTTAAACCCTTGATCAAGTTTAGCGGTTTTCTCATAGCCCCTCTTATAACTAGGATGAGGTAGGTGGTGGTGAACTTTAAAAAGTTGGTTTAGAGAAGTATGTATTGTGTACTGTTTGCCTGTGAAATCCTTCTATATAAAAGCCGTCGGGTGTCCTTCTGTCCCGTGAGTGCTACGCAGGCGCAGAGTTTCACACACGCCCCGTCCATTTTGCAATGCACGATGGGATTTGTAGTTTCGTTTTTCCAGGTAAAAGATGATTTTCTACTCCAGACTGTGCGAGTAACACAGAGTTTCACACACGCCCTGTCCATTTTGCAATGCACGATGGGATTTGTAGTTACGTTTTTCCAGGTAAAAGATGATTTTTCTACTCCAGACTGTGCGATATCTTCTTCTTCTTTCTTACTATATAAAAGCGGTCGGGATTGTCCATCCGTCCCATGAGTGGAAAGCGTAGTGGTATTCCGCTTATCACAGACTTACTACTTGCAGCTTGCGGTACGAAGCGACATGATGTGAGCAGAGTTCTGGTGCTCCTATCGTTCCCTTGCTTTTGTGCGCGATACGCTGGAAAAATAGACAAAATTATGTCTCTGGAAATAATTAATGTTGATGGAGTACAAATGCCTCACCACGTAGTAAATATCAGGGGGGTTCAAAAGGGTGACCTCAATATAGAAAAAAAGTTTAAATTTCATCACAAAAATAACAGAAACTATGAGTATTAAAGTAATACCGCTCAAATGCAATATAACCAAATTAATGAGTTTGTACGAAATATCAAATTGATCTACATATTGAATTGCCTTAAGAAGTGGTCAACTTAAAAGTCGTCACCTTAAAAGGCGGGTCAGCCTAGTTATTTAATAATAGCCTTCGCATTGTAAATTAAGGTGGTAGTTCAGGAAACTAAAATACATTAAAATGAACAAAATCTCTAATCTGCAAGTAAAAAAAATGTTTTTGCAGCAAATTACACATCTCACTAGTACAGGCCAAATGATAACAATTAACCATACAAATCTTTAAAGAGCTTCATTTCATGCTAGAAGCTAGATACATATTTCACTGCAAGTACATACATATGATTTGCTTGTAAAAACTAAACGTATGGGAGTGACTCAAAATCAAAATAATGCCTGCATTGACATCAGGCTCTCAATTAAATTTTAAGAGAATAAAACAAACTGCAATGTGTGCAAAGTGGAATACATATTAGACTCCTTTTTAATAAAAATAATTCACGAAATAACTGGTTGAGAGTTGCAAGATTCAAGTCAGGCTACTTTTGCTGGCTTCTTCACCCCTACCAAACAGTCTTCACCACAACATTAAGTCTGTATCAGAAATCAAGACACCACTGAATAGTAATTGTCCTTCAATTGTCTGGAGTGGCTACAGGACCATTTTAAGCAACCCAAGGAAGTACTAGTGCTATTAAATTGTCATCTCCTTAAAGGATAGGTTCAGTAGTCAAAGTTATTTCTTCACAAACATGGTACAGTGGAACCTCGGTTAACAAACTTAATCCGTTCCGCAACTTTGCTCGCTAACCAAAGCAATTTTTCCCATTAAATTAATGTAAATATAATTAATCCATTCCTGTCTCCAGAAATTTTGTAATTTTATTTCTTTTAAGTGTTTTTCTGTGATGAAAAATATAGAAAAAATGTATATCTCATTAGTACAAACAAATAAACTAAATTAAATAAAACAGCAATGTATTTACCTTGCTTGTTGTACTTGGTGGCATAGGTGGATGATGGAGGAGGAAGAGAAGGAAGCTACTGTTTTGAAGGGGACTTCCCCTCCATAAAAACATCAGGTTAACGATTCGGGTTTTTTTTCACATCGCGATTCCTTTTCTTTGGGCACAAGAAAGTGATCCAATGAGATTTGTCTTTTTATTTCCTGCAGAATTTTTCTAAAATGCGATATTGCATTGTCATTCATTATGTTAATTGCCCTATTAGGCACAGCTTTGTTAGGGTGGTGCGTCTCAATAAATTCCTGCACATCATTCCACTTATTGCAAACTTCCTTTATCTGAGCACTGGTGATTTCCTCCCTAAACTCCTCTTCCTCTGACGAATACTCTTCCTGTAAGGCTTTCACCTGTTCTTCCTGCAAGGCAACCAGCTCTTCTGTGGTTAGTTCATCTCGATGGTCCCCCATCAACTCCTCCACGTCAGCATCATTGACCTCTAATCCCATACTCTTGCCAATGGACATGATTTCATTCACTACTTCGGCAGAGCTCTTTGCTTCAAATCCCTCGAAGTCTTGCTTTGGGACACAATTTGGCCAAAGTTTCCTCCATGCAGATTGCAATGTGCGGGAAGAGACCCGCAGTGGAGGATGTTAAAGTGCTCCTTTCAAAAATCTCGAATGGTCAAATCAGTGTCATTAGTGACCTGGAAACACCTGGAAAACAGTGCCATGGTGTATAGCTTCTTGAAATTGGAAATGACCTGCGCAGGAACATTATCCATTAAGAGAAGACGTCTAAGAGGAAGATCCTGTTCCTGAAGATAATTTTTGATAGTTGGGGCAAACACTTCTGTCAGCCAATCCATAAATAAGGTCCGAGTTACCCATGCCTTGCTATTTGCCCTCCATTGTACAGGCAGTTTAAACTTTATCACATTATTGCGCTTAAAGATGCTGGGATTTTCAGTGTGGTAGACTAAAAGTGGCTTGAACTTAAAGCCACCACTTGCATTAGTGCAAAATAAAAGTGTAAGCCTGTCTTTCATAGGCTTGTGTCTGTGTAGTGCCTTCTCCTCTCGGGTGATGTAGGTTCTTCTGGGCATTTTTTTCCAGAATAACCCTGTCTCTTCGCAATTAAACACTTGATGCAAGACGTAGCCTTCACTTTCAACAAACTCCGCGAATTCATCCACAAACGCTTTTGCTGCTGTTTCATTTGAACTTGCAGCCTCCCTGTGCCTTATAACACTATGAATTCCACTTTGCCGGTGAAAATTATCAAACCACCTTCTACTTGTTTTAAATTTTCATTTGTTGGCACTTGCACAGGGTGTTTTGGTCAACAAATCACTGTGTGACAGCTTAGCGTTTTCACAAATTATTGCTTCGCTAACACTATCTCCAGCCAGCTGCTTTTCATTTATCCAAATTAACAGCAGTTTTTCTACTTCATCTAGCACTTTAGACCTTTGTTTCGTCAACACAGTCACTCCTTTAGCCACTTCAGCTGCCTTAAATGCCTCTTTGTTCTTTAGAATTGTACAGACCTTCGATTTCACCATATTGTATTCATTTGTGATGTCGGAAACATGAATGCCATTCTCGTGTTTTGCTATAATTTCTTTCTTTACTGCTACACTAACACGTTTCCTACTGCCACTATTACTAACACTTTTCTCTTTCTTAGGTGCCATAACGAGTAAATATGTAAATAAAAAAATAACATCGAAACTGAAAAAATAAAAACGTAACATTAGTGAACACAACACTCAGAAAAGCAATGTTTATATCAAGCGCACCAAAGCACAAATGAGCACGAACAAACAAAAAACGGTCTGTGCTTGTGTTCGTTATCCAAATTTCTGTCCTTAACCAAGATAAAAATTGTTCAAAATAAAAGTTTGTTAACCAATTTGTTTGTTAAGTAGGGCATTCGTTAACCGAGGTTCCACTGTATATATGTATTTGCCACGTGGAACAGAAAGTAAATCAACACAATACCAAGCATGTGGCACAAACAGTTTACTGTGATTTTGTCTTTTGATACAAACCCATAACCCAGGAGGTGAAAGGTTATTCCAGAAGAAGATAAATGCTGATGTAGTGCACACAGTTGTTGTTCTTCTCAAACTGCTTAATCTCATAAAATTATTATAATAATTATATATATATATAATGACATATATAAACTATTTTACAATGCATGTGTAATTTCAAGACACAAATTAATGCTGGAATAAACTCTCTTGGCTGGAAAAATGGATGTATTTAATAAGTTTTTAGGCTTTTGTTTTTTTAAGTGTCTTGTGCCCCACTGGTTACATTATAAAACTCCAAGACCAACTTTGTATTTTTTAGCATTGATAGAAAATGCTTAACATTAGAACACAAATTTGTGTGGAAAATGCATAAATACCATGTTTATGATACAGTATTACTTTAACTTAAAAATACAATGCGTACCCTTAAAGTATAAAATGCATAAAAAAGTGGGATATGAAATAAATGAATGACAAAGTGAATTATATGCCCTTTATTATATTCAGATTAGTTAATTTTTTTCCCAAAAGGATTTGAACAAAATCTAGTGGACCACTGTATTATCTACTTGCAATTGTAAAAATTAATATGCTTCAGGTTCCATAAAATATTTTAATGTATCTAGTGTTTATATCAATCATCTTAACTTAAAATCACTAGATTGCACAAAACACTTACCTTTACTGAAGACTGAAGTTCTGAGACAGTGTGTACTCGGTTTCCATTGTCAACATCCCATAGCCAAGCCAGTAATTAAAGAATCAAAATTTGTTGTAAATAATATTTCTATACTCACCTTCTGGTTACTATTTGGTTGACACATTTTTATAAAAATCAATAATACTGAATTTAAAAATGAGATACAAAATTCTTAAAACACTGGAATATGGAATAATGAACTGAACTAATGTCATTCAAAACAAGCATACTTCCTCAAGCTTGCCAAATTAGTATTTTTAATTTCACTCAGTTATTTCATGTTTAGGATGCCGCATACCCATTTTCCACAAGTTGTCATAAATCTGACAATGGTATGTCATCTGGCTTTCCAGTACCTTCACTGTATGTTTTGATTCAAGAATGAAACCGCCTTTAACGATGAACACTGGGACTGGGGCCAGTTTAATGACAGCAGGCTAAAGACAGAGATTTCTATATGCAATATGCTACAAGAGGTGACATTAGCGGACAGACACATTTCCTTAAAACACTGCCTATAAAATGTTATACTTTTGCCCAAATAAAAGACAAATATTGGTCTAAATGCTTTATGTACATTTAGTGTATTTGGGATGGGGGGGGCTTGGGGGGGGGAGTAAACATCAATTTTTAGAATTTGCTGACCATAAGATTCAAACTTTAATTCTTAGACTTACTTCCTAGGATTCTTTAAAAAACAGAATCTCAGCAGATGTCAGGTCAATCTGTGAAATGTACCTTCTTGTATTTTTACCTTTTCTCAATATTCACATCACTTTGTCTTATGTAACAAAAGAGCCATCATAAATATTTTTAATAACAGATCACTCTGTCTACTTTGATTTTGTAGTTGTTCAATAGAAGCATAATGAATGTAGCTGCCTTGTAACAGAAATATTACCAGAAGCACTATTAACCAAGCATCAATCAAGCCAAGCTATACTGAGCAAAACAGTTCTTTTATAAAGTGGAATGGTATTTCTGCATAATTTTAGTAATTTTTACAAGTCATGTTTCAGTTCATATTTTTTAATACTGCAATTATATTGGTCTATTTTAATTTTAACTACCATACCCTTGCTTTACTTTATATTTTATTTTCAAAGGAAAAAAAAAAAAACTAAAACATAATGACATTCATTGTAAAGAAGGATACACTGATAGTCCTGTCCGAGGAGGCAGTCAAAAGCATAGAACACCATATGTCTGCAGTTTTCATCTTGAAGCCAGTAATTGCTGTGATCTGCTGAGTATGGCCTCTGAGTTCATGAAGCCTTTCCCCTGTCTTGAAAGAAAAATAATGTATAAAGTATTTTAACTTATTTTACAAGCTAATCCATTACAGGCTCTGATATCACACTAAAATTAAAAAAAACTTTGTGCTTTAAGGACTATTTAGAAAAAGAATAACTAATCACAGCTTTTCTTTATTAGATATTATTTACAAAGCCCACACAACATCAAGTCTAAGTTTCTTAAAACTCCATTTAAGCAACATAAAAAGACACAAATAATTAGTTCAAATGGTTTCTCCTTCCTCAAAGCAAATCAAGTTTAATATTAACTGTGTTAATAAATTATTTTTATTAATTAGGCTGCTTCATGCAGAATGTGAGTAAAATGAGAGGACTTTTTCTCTACAACATTTGGACATTTCCAGTAAAAATACACACAGAAGAACTTACATGGACAAAATGACTTTGTAACCTGTAAATTACAGTATAATAACATTATAGCTTATAAAACAAAAGAAATGAAATATATTTGTAAAAAGTGGTAAATTTGATTTTTTTCTTTCATATTATATATATACAAAATTCCCATTTTGTGGAAGAATTTGTACTGAACTGTTAAAACAGCAGCATGTTCCTGGGATATGGCAATATATACCAGTGACATTTCCCAACAACACACACCTGTGTCTCATCAACTGTCAGACAACAGCACTTTGTTGATTTACCACTGTGCTATCCCATTAAAGCTGGAGTGTCCTGCAAAAGTACATGTAAGAAGCATGTAAACAACACATTTTTAGTAGATGACAAGCAGACTGGATGATAATAGTAACTCGTACTTAATGACTAGACATCAGAGGAGCACAGAATTTATTAAGTTAATTTATTTTCTAGTTGTCTTCATTCTTTGAGGACTGGTTTTGTTACGGACAACTGTTCATGGGATAAAATCATAATTTTGTGTATAATAAAATATACACCTCAAATATATTACATTAATTTACAAATTGTTGCTGAGACAACTGTAAGGAATTATAATGAACTCTTTGGAGCATTTAAAGGCAATTTATGACCTAACTACATCTGTACATTCTTTTTTCTTGTTTATCTAAAAGGACACTCTTAGTTTTTAATGACTATAGTGTCTTATGATCTTGGAAGTTGGAGAAAATACTGAAAAGCAGGAACAAAAATAGGCTATTTCTTGTCATGCTGATCAGGAGGACTGAGTTATAGCTAAACAAAATTTGTCCCATTAGTCCACAAGGTGCGGCAGGGATCCAAAGGACTGGCATAAATATGAGGGTAATAGAGAACTTTCATGTCTCTCCCCATCTCACTACATTGTATCATTTAGAGGGCATAGCAAATATGCCCAAGTGTTTAATTTAAACATGCTGCCTAGGACAACATCTGACACATTGGCAACACTGCTGCTATTCTTAAGTAAACTTTCTAGACAAAATACACTGATATTATTCCATTTTAATAAATAATAGTTTTTTTTCAATTTCTATAAATTGCTTTTCTATTTAGAGTGACTGAAGTAATACAGTAAACACAGGGCATCCTGGTGTAATGGAGATAGCCACTGTCTTTTCCTGCAGAGTCAGTAGGCTGAGAAAATGCATTTCCAATAGGGTGGATAGCACGGAAAGAGTAAAAATATTGTTGGCTGGTAAGTGGTTTAAACCGAGGAATATTAGACTCTGTATTTGTAGGTTATTCTCAGGGATCAAGGTTTGTCATCTGTTATATTCATGGACACCATAAAGGTGTGTCAGCCTTTATGCATCTAGGTTACTCTCGGGCACCATGGTACTCTTGTTGTCTAGGTTATATCTGAGGACACCTGTGTGTTATTCAAACCAAAGTTAGTGAGTTCCAATGTGGCAGACTGATGAGTGATAGACTGTGCAAGCATCACTTATAATCAGTGCTTGTTTGGATACAGTCTATGAGTATGACTTTTATGTGTTTGTGAATGAAGTTTAGGGTGTGAAAGAAGGACAATCCATAATAAACTGGATGAGTTCCGTCATTACACAATACTGCTGCAAATATGGTTCTCCTTCAAGTATAGGGGCAACATGCAAGAGGAAGATGGCTGCACAATTGTTGCATCCACTTTGTTTACTTCTTTGTGAAACGAATGGGCTGCAAAAAATATTTTCTAGAAATAAGTGTGAGTGATATGGGCGAGTGTGATATGGCTTCTACGGAATTAAACTGCTGGAATACTTACACAGACTTCGTAAGAAGCCAAGAGCAGGGAGGAGGGGTAAACGTCCTGCTTAACCATGCCAGTGGTTAGAGAAACAAGTCTCTCTGTTTGTATGAAAGCACCAGGCCTTTAAGTATGCATGTGTACCATGCTCTTGTATCTTATCTTCACTGAATCCAGTGACTCTAGAGACAGTAAATACTCAGAATAGTTGTACAATGACTATAGTCATTTAATAGTCTTTTATTCACTTTAACTCAAACCTGCATTAAGGCAACACTCTTGTCAACTGGAACAAACTCCAACTGTGCAGCACACAGCTGGGGGCTTGTAAGCATCCCCACTCTGGCGCAGGACAATCAAGAATAGGAGAGAGATCACCTTAATTGATATGTTTCATTAAACAGCTAATGTTGTGCACAAAAGTGAGATCAACCCACATGGGTCCCAACTCATTTCCCACCACAAAACTAACATTTCATATCCAAAGGGCCAATTTCCATTCCCAAGGTCAAGCATGCTTGGTTCTTCCCCACTCTTGCCTGCTACTCAAGTAAAGAGATGGGCTGAGTGGTCAACTGATCACCACCTGGTAGTGAGCTGGATCAGACAGAGTACCACTATACTGACTTTGGAAGCCAAATGGGTAGTAAGTGAGCACTGAGAATGATTTGCCAACGCAATGCAGAAATAGTTCAAATCCTATTTATGGAGGAGCTTCCCTTGCACCAGGGGAAAGGCTAGGGATAATTTCTTATTTGCATGCGGCTGGAAAATTGTTTAAATAGGAGATCATATTTGATGCAGAGCTGTTTGAAGGATGTAAATATATTATCAAGGATGTAAACATATTATTAATATACAAATTTCTAAAAGTCTCAAAACCAACTGTACTACATATTTTAAATACAGAGAAGACAAAAATCTATCTCTCTATATATATAAAAAAATCCTGGAATGGAAAAGCAAGGGGACGATACGGGCAAAGCCCCCTAGTGATTATATATAATAAACATTAGTTTAACTATGAGAAACATTTTGGCCTTTAAGTATGTCCTGTATTAGTATCACATTCATGACAAACGACTGGATTTCTAACTTGGTTAACGGCCATTACAGAAACTAGTGTTCAGAGCACTGCATACAGGAAGAAAATGATGTTTTACATTTTCCCCATAACCAGCCAAATGGGTGCCAAGTTTATCCATAATCTTAAAGAGTTTATCCATAATCTTAAAGCATGTATGTACTATGCAGCAGTAAAACTAAAATTTAGGCAACTTCATGATGTAGCTTTGTTTAGAGTTTTTTTTTTTTTATGTGTGGATATGCATTCCAAACAGAAGAAATTAAATTCCATTAATATTTTTAAAGCAGGAGTGGTTAATATAAATTGGAATACACTGAAAAAAATGTTAAAAATTTAACTAAATTATTTTCATAATATTACCATTTAGTCTTATATGAATATTTTGTTTAATAGTAGCGCTGATCGATGAAATTTGCCAAAGAGTTTTTTCACGTTGACCTTGGAAATTCGCCATGTGGACACCCTGGCAGAGCATGGAACACTGGTTAAAGATAACATTTTCTATAATATTTCAATTATTTATAATAACATTTATTGACTTTTCATAATGAACTGCATAAAACTACACATATTATCAGAATTTTCAAACTAATACTTTATAAAAACTCAATACTTAATGACTTAAACATTCCTTCAAATAATGCTATTTTTGGCACTAGTTGAAAAACAAACATCAAATGTGCCCTCTGCTGGCAAACTTGATGAATTTATTGCTTCATGTAGTAAAAACATAGTTCAAACAGCATCGTACGGAGCATTTTACAATTAAAAAATATGTAGATATAGTTTCCTTACAACATGAAATTTGAATTTTAAGTTCATCTACTGTATACAAAGAAAACACTGAACAATATATTTCATTTACATTTTTATGCATTTCCTTCCCCATGGCTAACAGAAATATTACACTTTCAACTGCATTAGGACACTGGTGGTTGTTTATGTTAGATATTATTCACTGATGTTAATTATCTTGTAGGTTTACAAATACTTGAGCCTCTTTATTTCTTTAAAGCACATTTTGTTTTTGTTCTTTATGCACATCTGTTTATCAAACAATAGACTTGAAATTTTTTATACACAGGTTCTTGGGTTTGGGTTTTGAACATGTGAGCAAGAAATTCAACATTGTGACCAACCAGCTGAGAAAGAGAGCCAAACAGGCTGTGGTGGTGGTGGTGTAGTGGTTAGTACACTCCCCTTTCAAGCACACTATTTGGGTTTAAGTCCTGCCTATTGCATTTAACTTTTTATTTGATTAAATATTTCCAATGACTATTTCATCATAGTTCCATACCACCCCAGATCACACTGTCTTCACAGTCATTTACTGACGTTTATGCTTGTAAGAGTAAACTCTCATTAGTAAAACACTGCTGCAGACCTTGAACTATGCATTGCATTCCATTCTCTTCAGTATACAAATTATAGTTGGTGATTAGTTTAGCTTTAGTGATTGTTATGCTATTCCCATTTTTCTTCTCTTCTGATTTTAAGTAAAGATTAGGTTGCATATGAAGAGGTGGCATGAGCTACGGAAAGCTGTGAATGCCGCCTGGGATAACACGAAAGAGAACAACTCAGGGATAGTCCAACATAATAATGGCTTATATGGCATCTCATTGCAGTAGCAGGGAAGCTTGATGAATCCGAGGTCATATATAACTAGTGATTACCTTTTACCTTTCCACGTTTCCATTTCTAGCCTGGGAAATGCCAAGTAACTCAGATAATACTACAGGCCAAAGTCATCATTATGCCAATCAATGCTGATTCTGAATCGCTCTCGGGGAATTTTTTTGTGGCCCCTAAATAGGGTTAACAGCAGCTGTAATACTTTTAGGATGTTCAAGCCCGAGAAGTGCAGGAAATATTAAAATTGTTATTACAATAATATCTCACCTATATTTATATATACTGTTCAAAAGATAATAGAATTTATATGTCCACATACTCTACATTAAAAAACAAAATTTATTTCCTGGAGTGTAATTACTTTTTCATATGACTGTTTGTACACTATACTGGTCTTGACATGACTTACTATACACTACATGGAAATCAGGACACCTGACCATTACACCTGTATTAGCTTTTTGGACATCCCATTCCAAAACCATGGGCATTAATATTGTGTTGGTCCCATTTCATGGCTATAAAGCCTCTACTATTCTAGGAAGGGTTTCCACAAGAATATGGAGTGTATCTGTGGGAATTAAAGCCCACTCAGCAAAAAGTCCATTTGTGAGGTCAAGGAATAGAAGACCTGTACAGGTATCACAGTTTGTGTTCTAATTCATCCCTAAGGGCTGCAGTCTGATCTAGTAGAGCAGAAATTTCACTTACTCACTTGTGGCAATGGTGGCACTCTATGACAATGCCATGTCTAAAGTCATTGAGCTCTTCAGTATGACCAAGAGATTACATGGCTATATGCTTGATGTCATGCACCTTTTAAAAATGGATATGAGTAAAACACCTAAACTCAATAATTTGGAGAGGTGTCTACATACTTTTGGCCATATAGTGTATACAGTATCTATACAGATTAAGGTGTCAAGAAATTTTTAATGTACAATACGTACTACCTATGTATTTTACAGCAATGTAAACACTGCAGTCACCAGGTAGTGAGGGAATTTGAATGTAAAGGTACAGTTAAATTGCAATAGAAGACACCTGCTCTCTTAATACAATGTTGCTACTAGCAGATAAAAGGGAATGCTTGCAATTCTGAATCATAGCTTCTCATTTCATGCACAGGTATTAGCTGCCATATTACCAGTATGGCGAGTGGCTGGGGGTGCTACCCAGCTGGGACGCCCAGGAGAACCGGAGGAGGGCTTACGCCTCCTCCAGACCATGAGGGGGTGACCGCCCTGGTGGCTTTGGGGACCACGGAAACGGAGCTTGGAAGCTCAACCCTATTGGGGCCCGTGGTCGCCGCCAAGGGGCGCCCCAATGCCTGAGGAGCCCTGGCCCTCAGCACTTCTGCCACACCCGGAAGTGCTGGGGGGAAAAAGACCAGGGACACCCGGAGTGCAGCCGGTACTCCCGCCACACTGGGGAGTGCCGGCGGAAGATTATCGGGAGGCACCTAGAGCACGTCTGGATGTGTATAAAAGGGGCCGCCTCCCTCCATTCGATGGCTTGAGTCGGGAGTGGAGAAAGTCGGAGCTCGGGAGGAGAGGAAAGTAGGCGGCCTGAAGAGAAAGACGCATTTAGGAAAGGCCTGGACTTTGGGGGAGCTGTTTGGGGTTGTGTGTTCACTGGATTCTTGTAAATAAACATGTTGTGGTGCATTTAGCGATGTCTACCTGTCTGTGTCCGGGCCGCCTACCACACCAGTATCCTGCAATTCTAGTTTGATTTTCATTTTTCATTAATATAAAAAATAATTCCCAAAGAGAATTAAAAACAAACAAAATTAGGATTGTTATCTTCTTAGGACAACATAAAATAAAAATTCAAAGTTACTTCTTCACAACAATAAAAAGTCAAAAGTTACTTCTCAATAATGGTATATTCTAATTTGTCACATGAAATCATGTTCAAAAGTGAAGCATTTTAATACATTTTAAAAATGCATAGCCTGAACCATGTCTTTAGAATGCACATTGTCACACATGTGCAATTGGGAAACAGGTTACAAGCTTGAATAAGAGTATTCATCCGTTAGACCAGGTGTTGGCCCTGTAACCTAACACTTTCTCTCTTTCCTCCTCTACAGACCAGCAGCAGGAAGTCCCACCTTATGAAATCACTTCCAGTCCCAGCTCTCATGACCTCACTTCCTGACCTGGGTCTCTAAAATCACTTCCTGTTCTGATCACATATAAACTTCACCTTTGTTAGACCTAGTCAGTTCTGTATTGAGCGCCATCTGAAAGGGCATAATTTTGTTTTCCTTGAATCTAAATTTCAAGTATATGGGGTGTCTACCCCAACTCTTTTTCTGTGTTTTTGTGTGTGTGTTGTGTATTTCATTGATAACATGTATTACAAAACAGTGTACCCATGCTGCTTTAGGAAGGAAATAAGGCAAAAAAGCAAAACAGTTTCTGTGAGATTCAGTGCTTCATTTCATTTCTCATCTTCCTCCAGGTACACTTCAGTGCTAGAGGTGTAATTTCACCTCAAAGAGCCACCCCAAGCCCTGTAATTGACATTATTGAAAATGAATTGCCCAGATGATAATTGCTATATCTGTTCTGTAGACAACTAGACAATAATAACTGAAAGAAAAGTCACACTTTAGATTAATTTGAATATACAGAAGCGTATTCCCTCATTCAAAAGAAAACAAATTACTGCATTATTTCCAGAGAAATTGCCTGCTGTCCCAGCTACCATAATGCGTGTTCTTCAATGGCCTTGTGAGAGAAAGACTGAGCACATATGTAGTGTGCAAACAAGTGACAAGAACTGAAGAGATTTTATAGACATACATTTAGTTTTAATCAGGCAGAAGTTTATAGATATTTGAGCATAGGTAGAGTGGTAGCATAGCAGTTTGCAGATCTTCCCCATGTATTTATGGAATGACTAGCACCAGTGAGTATAAGTTTACTCACTCAAAATTTTTGTCCTCAGTTCTTTTATTACCATGTCCTCTGCAAAGATTGACTACACATATAATATAAAACTTGATAATTTGTTTGTGGCACTTCAATCTGTTTCACTGTGGTTTGGCTCTATCACACACTCTTGTCATTTTCCCAGAATAATTATTTTATTGTGCATGCACACAACATGCCTTGGAAAGTTTATAATGCTAAGTGTTGATTGCTCCTGTGAAACCAGTATGGATGTTCAGGTTGTATGTATGATGTACAAGGAAACTCTTATGTGCGCTGTTCACCAGGATCCTTCCACTTGCCGTAAATCTTGCTCCATAGGCTATGTAAAATAATAACAAGAAATGTAACAAGTGAAATGTAGGTGCTAGTTAGAAAAAAATGATCATATGATTTGGGCATGCACCTGTCTGTTGATACAAGCCATGGCAAAACAAAGCCATTGCAGAAAAACTGCAGAGACAAAGTAGCAAAATACATAGCCTGTAGCTTCGGACATTTGTCTGGGGGGGAGAGGGTATGTTAGGTAGGTGGGTACTGGTGATAATGGTTATGTAAAAACTTCACCCACAACACCCACTGCAAGGGGGACATGCATTCTTACCTCAAGAAAATAGTACACAAAATCTGTGATAAAATATATTAAAATTAACTTGTCACAAGCATGCCTTAGAAAGGCTTGTTTTCTTCAACTGAAAACTTTGTTGCTTCAAATTTAAGATATTTGGTAAGTTTTAAGGCTTTTATTTTTACACTAGAATTCCATGACCCTTAATCGCCATTGTAAAAGCGCAGGGTAGGTATTTTTAAAGTTTATAAAAAAATTCATCACTTTACTATGCAATTTCATAAGGCAAATTAATATATACCATGATTGTGAAGAAATATGTTCAGCTTCAAAATTTCCAAACTTTATTGTTGTGGTGTGAGATTTTGTATTTAAGTTGATAAATATTTTGTATGTCTTTATTTGTAACTTAGACAAAGCAATATAATATTAGTGTTACATTATTGATAAGAACAACAGTGGTTTGATGGTTAAGAACCCCTCCCCCACCCCTATTAGGACTGAGTCTTTGTAATTTTACGACAGGGTCGAGAGAAATGCCTAAAACAAGTTGACAAGTGTTTCTCTGCAGGACTCTCTCAGTCAACCCCCCAACAGGAAAGCCAATCTACCAAGAAGGCAAGCATCAGCTGAGCAAATGGTTTTAGGGGCAGGTGTGAAAGGTATTGTGTGCCCCATTGGTCTGAAGTATGGCCGTTTAGGATTGGCCTGAATCAGAGGCCATTCTGTAGCATAATGCACTATTGGTGTAAGGGCTTGGACAAAGAATGCATAAATTTGGTTGCTTTACCCCTTCCTATCTCTCTTACACCAACTGATGAAGGAGCATCTCACACCATGAACTGAAAAAGATCATACTGAAAAGCACAACTCGGCAGGCATATTGAGACAGCTATGCGGCCTGTTCTGAAGAAAGCTGACCAAAAATGATGCCTTAACTAGAGACATTTAAAGTAACTACAAGTCTGTGTGCTGCCTGAAACTACACATCAGCATTTATCATGTTCTATGGTTGCCAGTGTTCACTTGCTCTTTGCTTGTTGTTATTATTTATGAATATTATCAATAATACATTATTTAAAGTGTAACTTAACGTCTTTTACTACACCTAATTGCCTGAGGTTATAAATGTAGAAGGGAAGGTGGGGAGAAGTTATATGGTACAATCTATACATATAATAGGCATTCCTTGCAGTGTACTTACAAATGTTAGGTATGTTTCATGTCCTATTACAACACCCAAGGCGGGGAAATGGGTTTACCCTCCAAACTGTATATATAGATAGGGGAAACCCCTCCTCACTATTTCTGCAACTTCCAATATACATAGGAAGCCCAAATTTCCCATGCTCATCCTTTACACTGTACTTACAAATGTTAAGTATGTTTCATTTGACGCTGTGCCCCATAACGAACCTTCCAAAATACCGTCTTCTTTTTGGTGGTTCTAACCATTATGCCATAAGAAACTTTTGGAACTGACCTCTCCTTTTGGCAGTTTCATTCCTTATTTCCATTAACAGACCATTTATTTCACAGCAGAGACGCACAAAGGCCGTCCCTGGTACCCCTTCCTTTTTCCGCACGGCCACTGTCCGCACACCTACCACATGGTTGGCTCCCTTCCTAAAAATGTGCATTTCTCATACACAACAATTACAATCATAAATTAAACTCTTTACAATCATCAAACTTACTCTCAATACTAAAATAAGCCTATGAAAATTACATTGACAATCATGTGAATTTCCCCTTGGGATTAATAAAGTATCTATCTATCTATCTATGTTACGTTACTTTTAAAATGTTTCCTTTTCTCTTTCATAACTTCTTTAACACACTACTTCTCCGCTCTGAAGCGCAGGTATTTTGTTAGTACCTTATAAACAGTGATAAGTCTGTGAGATTTAATAATACAAAAGGGGAAAGTAGAGTAATATATTACTCTACCAAGACAAAACACTTATCAGTTAAAATTCTACAAGACTACTTTTAAAATCATTTTTTTAGGTAAACCATTAGCAAAAGAAGTATCACAAAGTTGAAATTAAAAAATGAGGATAATGCACATAATTAAACAGTCCAAAACCAGCTCAAATTACAGACTTTAAAATGTAGGTATGACATAACATACATCAAACAGCATTGTGAGATTAATCTTTAATATGAAATTAAATCATTTAAATGTTTAAAAAGTGAAATTAAGAAAATGAATGGGCTGTTTTAAATGTTTTCCTTAGCATTATATAAATTAACAATGGTGCCTAGCTTTGGGCGCAAACCAGGAAAAGTCCTGGAACAGGATACCAGTCTGTCACAGGACTTGTTTATGCACACTCACACTGGGATTATCAATTAACCTAATCAACACGTGTATGGGGATGTCACAGGAACATGCAGAGGAAAACGCACATAGTCATAGGTACCAAGTGAGAAGATTTACATGGACAACAACCAGGCATGTGATTCAAATATCAGACGCAACACAGAAATATGCTGTTGTACCGCCCAACCTTTTAATGTCCAAAATGTAAAAACTAAGCATGAAAAAGAACTGTTGTACTATTCAAAACAGAATGTGGGGAAGGCAGTTTTGAGAACAGCAAGGTTTTCCAGCAATATTCTAAAACCACCAATACTACAGGAAAAATAAGTTTTATGTCAACTGTTTATAATGCATGCAGTGAGTTAATGGAAGCACAGGATCAAAGTTATGTCATTATTTGAAGAAAAAAGGCCTTTTATGATTAACTGAGAAATCCATTACTTTTAGACACATTAAAATTTACGACGACTCTGAAAGTCTTCTTAAATTATTAGTATTAATGTGAACAGCACAGACTTTGGTTTTCCAATTTCTGCAAAGATAGTGCCAAGTTTAAGGAAGCAATGGACATTTACACCCCATTGTCATAAATTTTTAGCAAAGATTCCTTAGAGATTTTTAAGTATCACTTTTGGCTTGTTTTCTTCTTCCTTTTTTGTAAAAAATATTGCCTTTTACAGTTTTTATAGATATCAACAAAACTACCTGTTGCCTCTAGAGGTCCTTGTATTTTGTGCATTATCACATTATTTGTTAATCAATATGCACTTACCTGGATATTCCATACAAAAACAAGTCCATCATCGCCAGCAGATGCAAACCTGTGGGTTACAATCACTTATTAGTTACGTGTCCACAGCATATCCAATTTAATACGGTAAACATAAAGTAGCTTAATAATTATAACAGGTAATTACACTACAGCCGTATAACTTATATGTTTCTTAATCTTAATTTAAAGATAATAAAAACTAGGGGGCTTTGCTCGCCAACCCAAAGGCGGGCGCTACGTGCTAACAACTTCGCAGATCTGCCACTCGCATATGGGGAAGCAGATGTACAATTTAAACAGATTGTCATTTTCATGGGAATTGTTACATATGCATAATAGAACTATTTTACATTACAGCGAGTAATTAACCATAGTAAAAAAAATAGTAAAATGTAATAAATTGAAAGAAAATTATGTTTCATGTTGCGTTAGAGGTATTCATTGCATTATATATATGTTTTCGTTCTGTTTGGTGTTCTGTGTTTGAACTTGCATTGTTAAAATGCAACATATAACTGCCCATGAGTGAATTATCGTTTTTTTGTCTCTAATAAATAAACAGACTTTTTCAAATGTTTGTCCCTGTGATTTGTTGTCATAGCAAAGGCTATTCTAACGGGAAACTGTAAACATTTTAAACGAATGGCATATCAAGATCTCCTTTGGTCTCTAATGTTATCTGTGGAAGATGTACCATATTACCTTTGTTGTTGCCTGTTAAAATTTTACATCAGAATTGTTCGACAGCATAGTTTATTGATATGCATTTAACCAATTTGCTGTGTAAAGGAAACAAAAATTTTCATGTTAATTAGTTTGACTTCATCGTTTCTCAGTGATAGGATTGCCTGTGTAGTCATTTCTTCTGTTGATAACCCTTCAGGATGAAATTCTTCAATAAGATTTGGACATAATAAGTCTTCTTTTATTAGGAACTTAAAGTGAGGAAAACGTAAAAAATGTATAAGAGCTGAGAGCGCAGGAACTGTGTCTGACAAAAACATTCACATGAATAAGAGGTGAGAGGAGTGTGGGTGTGGATGAAAAATGGTTGAGACAAGGGCGAGACTTGAAAAAATCTCTTGGCAATAGTCTCGTCTCAAGATTTTCTTTTATAAAAGAGAGATATATTGTCATTTAGAAAAGTAACATTATGCTTTTGAGCACCAAAACCACTTTTGGTTTGCTAAAAAATAATCATTCAAAACAGTGATATTCATCAATCAGACCACTGTCCAACATATGCTAGGTTTTCTACATATTATTGTAACTCTGAACATAAAATACATCCTTAGCATAAGAATACATAGTACATTTTTAGTTACATTTAACGTTCCATCAGGTATCTATACTTATAAAAGGCAAAGCCCTCACTGACTCACTGACTCACTCACTCACTCATCACTAATTCTCCAACTTCCCATGTAGGTAGAAGGCTGAAATTTGGCAGGCTCATTCCTTACATCTTACTTACAAAAGTTAAGCAGGTTTCGTTTCGAAATTCTACGCGTAACGGTCATAACAGTCAACAACGTCCGCCATTTTGAACTTTCTTATTTAAGGCCCCATCTTCATGGTTTGGTACGCAGCTTCCCTGTGCTAACCGAAACCGATGTACGTACTTATTTAGGTGGTATGACGCCACTGTCGGCCGCCATATTGAACTTTCCAACGTCACTAATTCTCCAACTTCCCGTGTAGGTAGGCTGACCCCATCTTCACGAAATTTGGTAGGCGGCTTCCCTGCGCTAACTGAAACAGATGTACGTACTTATTTCGGTGGTATGACGCCACTGTCGGTCGCCATATTGAAATTTCCAACGTCACTATTTCTCCAACTTCCCGTGTAGGTAGAAGGCTGAAATTTGGCAGGCTCATTCCTTACAGCTTACTTACAAAAGTTAAGCAGGTTTCATTTCGAAATACTACGCGTAACGGTCATAACGGTCGACAATGTCCGCCATGCTGAACTTTCTTATTTATGGCCCCATCTTTACGAAATTTGGTAGGTGGCTTCACTGCGCTAACCGAAACCAATGTACGTACTTATTTCGGTGGTATGACGCCACTGTCGGCCGCCATATTGAACTTTCCAACGTCACTAATTCTCCAACTTCCCGTGTAGGTAGAAGGCTGAAATTTGGCAGGCTTATTCCTTACAGCTTACTTACAAAAGTTAAGCAGGTTTCATTTCAAAATTCTATGCGTAACGGTCATAACGGTCGACAACGTTCGCCATGTTGAACTTTCTTATTTATGGCCCCATCTTCACGAAATTTGGTAGGTGGCTTCCCTGCGCTAACCGAAACCAATGTACGTACTTATTTCAGTGGTATGACGCCACTGTTGGCCGCCATATTGAACTTTCCAACGGTCTTTGTTACTTATGGGCCCATCTTAAAGAAATTTGGTAAATGAATCCTACTTGCGTACAAATATATGTCCATAGCCTGCAGCTCGGTCACCGTGTGAGGCGGCGTTGGGTCCCCCATCCCAATGCCTTCCACGTTGTTGGCTGCCTGCCTATATAAGTCCGTCCATCGCTCCGGTCTCTACATTCCCTTCCTTGCTTCGCCACAGGATTCACGTCTCCCTGCTGATAACTACAGCCTTTTTATTTAATCCACGGCTTCTCCGCTGTTTTATTGTTCATTTATTACGATTATAGTTATGGTGTAGGTATTTTAGACTTACTTTACATTATTCAGGTACCCATTTCCTTTATCGTTCCAACCATACCCCTATTAACATGTCTATCGAGGTGATCACCATCGATCAAAGAACTGTCACTTACCGAGTGGTTTCCATGCCCGGAGATGGCACCTGCCTTTTCCATTCTCTTTGTTACATATTGCACGGCTATATCAGGCTCACTCTTGATATCCGGAGGAGCATTGTGTCTTATGTATTGAATGACTGGGACAGGTTCAAGGTGTGGACTGATGACGGTACAGGAGATAATTATACTACACAGGAGCACTATAAGAGTGAAATGCTTAAGCCCTTCACCTATGGTTCAGCATGTGAGTTGATGGCTGCCGCTGAATTGTTCGGTTGTCGCTTTCAAGTGTACCAAAATGGCCAAATATTTTACACCTTTGGACAACCGCCAATGCCTCTTAAATATCTTGGATTCACAGGTGACGATTTCAGTAGTGGACACTTTGATGTTTATGATTGTTTAAACTCTCAAAAGCTAGATGTGAAGTTATCGATGAAACCAGTTGTATGCTTACAACACTTGACAGATGCCGAATGTCACTTCAACACAAGTCCTGCAAATACTGTCGTAATTGAAACAAACCATGAAACTCAAACCGATTATGACAGCAGCAATCCAAGCTGTGAGATTTGAAACAAGATTACTTTTCACATGGCCAACTGTACGTTGCATGCTCAAGAATAAGATCAGCGCACAGCTTGGTCATATTACAACCGGAGGGCCGAAATGACAATGTGGTATACAAAGAGATCCTTAACAGATAATTATTGGTATATTTTCCCTCAGTTTAAAAAGGTTTAAGGCAGTACTTCACCGCTGCGAAGCGCGGGTATTTTGCTAGTAATATAATAATATGTAACAAAACAAAGTCATAAAATGGTAAATTCTGCTCAATACTACTTAAACATTTATACACTACACATTAATTTGTAAATAAATATTTATAAAAATATTACATTCAATTTGTTCCCTTTTCACTGTTTTTGCCAGATATATTTCAAACAACTTTTAAAGCAAATTTCCATTTTTTCCTCAGAAACTGTCCTTATTTCAACCTAAAAAGT
Organism: Polypterus bichir lapradei; assembly: GCA_026402145.1. Classification (NCBI taxonomy): domain Eukaryota; kingdom Metazoa; phylum Chordata; class Cladistia; order Polypteriformes; family Polypteridae; genus Polypterus; species Polypterus bichir. The sequence goes on along the minus strand of JANRMT010062835.1, from coordinate 29,561,879 downwards.
TATTTGCTTGTTAATGCAGTTTAAATAACTATTGCCATTATGTTACAAACTACTGCCTTTTGAATGTCTTTACATTAAGATTTTATAAATGGAAAAAAAGGTAAATTAGAGGTCTAATTTTAGCCTTTTAATATTTTCTCCGAAGCTAAAATGTAGGCAGGTTTGAAAACTATTTTTTAAATGCAGCTACACTATAAGAGTTTGAGTATCCCTAGTGATGCAGTACAAAATATGAGAAAGTGTTCATTTCAATACTCTTGATTAGTCTTGACTGGGGAATGCTTTAAATAATTTAATTAAATAATTCTTCACTTAAAATATAATATAGTGTCTGTATATTTGTAAGTGTTCAAATAAAATGTGCATTTATAAAGATGTTTTGAAAAAACGAAACCATTGTTAGGATAAAGATTTTACTAAACTTGCTCAGTGAATGTTTTGACTTTTGTTAGCGATGAGTCACTTCACAGTGAATCATTAAGCCTTTTAAAAGTACATTAGTCAAGAACGCCAAATACTAAAAAACAGTAACGCTAATGTACATCATCACAATATTAGCCTAAATGTGCATTTAATTAAAGTTATAAATACTGATATGTAAGTCCATCATTGTAAAACCATCCACAGGCAGACTTCAGAAAACAGCATATAAGCTAAATAAACAATGTTCAAAAATAACACTTGTCTGAATTAGAATTACACCAGTCACTGTCTTTTTTAATTTAAAATGTCTTGTACACAGAAGCACAAAATAATGCAATGAAAATATACCATAAACAACACCAATGTGTGATGCAAACTAAATCATATAACAATTAAATCAACAGGCCATACTTTTACTAGATTTAATTGTAATCCACAAACAAAATAAACAAAGCTAAATATTTAAAATAGCATGCTAAGGTACAACATGAATGCCAGAGAACACCTGTTTTCATGCTCTATCATTATCAACATACCACATTAAAAAAGGTGAATTATTGAATGGAAGGCCATAGAACATAATTAAGCTATTGTTGATAAATTCAATTATTTAACAAAAAAAATTTTTTTATTTTGGTCTACTGTATATGCTTTACAGATCCAGCATTTCATTCTAGACCAAAAGCAGGCAATCTTAATCCTGACATTCCACAAACACTATAAGTGAGTGAGTATGTATTTAAGTACAATCAGTTCCTTAAATAGAAGACAGTTCTTATTATTAATTCAGGATCTCATTTATTTATGCATCTTGGGTTAACCAGAAAGTGCCTCTAAATAAACGAACAGCAAAATGCTGCTTGGACCACAGTTGATAAATATTCATCAACCTTCAACTTTTTCAGTCAATTCTTTTAAAATTTTATTACAAAAGATACCCTTTATTTGCTAACCACTATTTATTGGCTGCTAGATAAATAAAAAAAGAAGAAAATACTCATAACATAGGAAAATGCAAGAATTTGTGTATACCTAAAACATGTTAAAAATATGTATATTTCTGAATTTCATAGATAATTAAAATAAACACTGTTTATTACACACTTAAGTACAAATTTTCAGCTTTATTATCTACCCTAATTACTGACTACGAAGGCTAAAAAAAATCAAACATAAATGAATAACAGTTTATCAATTAAAGATTAAAACAGAAAAAAGTTAACACATAGGAAAATGAGATGATTAGGTAAACAGATTATATAAGATAAAAAAGACAGGCAAAATATTCACAAAATATTATGAATAGACAAAACAAAGCAGAGGAGCAAAACAAACACAGTATATACAGTAGTTATTATTAATAGTTAACAATTGTTCCTAAATGAATATTTTTCTGCATTTGCCTGACAATTCCTATAACTGCTATAAAAATGGTGGCATATTAAAAACGTTTAACAAAACTAAAAATACTGTAATATTGGCAGATTGGACCTGAAAGAAAGAAAGAGAGAGACACACACACTGGAAACTTCTCATTGGGGAGTTGAGGGGATAAGAACGACATGATGTTAAAATGCAATTTTGCAAAAATACCTCAGTTTTGACGTGTACTTTCCAGGGAAATATGCTTCGGACATTAACTGATTCAAAGATCTTGGGAGTGGGTGGGGTTACGTCAGACCTTAACTAGGCAGAGGGGGGCTTCAAATTGGCACATGCAGTAGACATGGAAGAGGAGAGCAATGTGGGTGAGTGAGACAGAACTGAAGCAGCAGAAGCACTGGGAGACGCAAAGCCAAACATGAAGACATGGGTTCACTCGCTATGTTTTTTTATGGGCCACTTTTAATGTATGTTCCCTCATGTATCTGACATATTGTGAACCTGCAGCTGTACTCAGTAACTACTCTGATATAGGACTACTTTAAGGCAACAATCAAAGAACATATTCAGTTTCACATTTTTAAAAACTGTGATAATGAAAGACAATCTGACTTTTTTTGTGTTTTAGTTTATCAATCTCAGCAGGGCTGCTCTGTACCCCCAAAGTGTTGCATGGTGGCCTCAGTTTGACAACTCCTGCTCTATGTAACATACATCTTCAGCACAAAAGTTATAATTCAGGGCAACACAAGGAAAGCAGAGAACAGAAGGTATTGTACACTGAAACGTCAAGATCAAAATAAAGTGAAAAAGCAGGCAGCATGAAGGAGTAGCTGAAACTAGTTTGATTCCTAAGTGTAAGGAGTTTGCAAAACCTCCCAAACTTCACATCCGTTTCTCAACATGCTGTTAGTTGAAACACCCATAATAAACAACTTAATGTGAGTGCATGATGCATTAGACTGTCCCCTTTTTCAGATATTCACAATTATGATTTAGAAAAGCTAAGCACATGAAACAGGTGGGTGGGTGAATGGAGGGAAGGATGAAGGTTACAGCATACCTGCCCATTTGCCCTGGTTGTATGAACCTTGTTAAAAGAAATTTTCAGACTGTGACAGAGATTAGCAGGGCTACTTTCCACCTGCCAAAAAAACACAGTGTTGGGCACCGACCCAAAATATTTTTTGTGGCACTAAATGTCTACTCAACCTCCATACATTTTCTTCTAGAGTAACTAAACATTGAAAAGGTTAAATCAGTTTTTATGATGGCTATATGCACTATTTAATACAGGACAAATAGGGGGGCAGTTAATGATTTGGAAAGTACTGCACTGTTTTAATTTTAAACTCTCTACACCTTTTATTTAGAAACACCATTGATATAAAAGATTGCACTGTAAAGTTCTATCTCCAAATAACATCTTTTAACAGGCCTCTGCACAAGCTTAACATTGCTTGGTGGCCTCTGACACCTGCTGGCCTTCACTACTTGTTCTAAAACAGAGTTACAGGAAGGAAAAAAATAACAGTCATGGAGTCTGATAAAGGATACATTTTTGTCTTTGAAACCAATCAAAAAAAACTACAATGTGTTTTCAGCTGAGACATGGTAAAGACTAGAAAAGCCTACCACAAAGCCCTCAATAACAAAGGATTATTGGAAGTGTCGAGGCGTGAAGCTTGACTTACAACAGCTTACAGAGATCCTTTTATTGCTGAACAAAAACAGAATAATAAAGATTGTGAAAGCAAGTCTCAAATTAAGTTGAGAACAAGAATAAAAAAGCAGCATGCTACACCACTGTAAAATACATACATGTAATAGCACTGACTTTTCCAACTTTCTTTTCACATATAATTTATATTTTTCACGCTCTATGAACATTCTTGTTTAAAGTATTTTGGAGTAGTCTTTTATGTATGTCAGTATATGAGGACATCTATTCAAAATAATAAAAGAGTCAGCTTACCTGAAATCATCAATCTGCACCAGAAATCGAACTATGTCAAAGTGCCCTTTTAGCACCTGCAGTTCTGTATAACAATTCTTTGGTTGTTCTTCCCCAATGAACAGCAATGATGTCTTCTACAGGAAACAAATATTAAAAAACAAAAACAAAAAAAAAAAAAATAGATAATAGTCTTTATATTACACTTTTTAAATAGTGTTATAGTAACATGAACTGAAGTGGTATAGTTCTCATTCTTTCAAAAAAAGAATTTTAATTTAAATTATAGGTGTTTTGCATTGTTTCTGCTTTGGTTTTGCACACATCTCCAGCATGTTTTTTTAAATTTGTCACGTGTACGTGGATGAACCCAGAGATGTACCGATGTCCAGACCAAAGTTGGTACCTGCCATCCATCCAGTGTTGCTGGGATAGGCCCTCACAACCCTGAATTGGATTAACTGAATTTTAGAATATTGACATAACATGCAATGATATGTTCTTTAATCCCAGTTTCTCCCCACACAGATTGCAGAACTCAGAACACCCAGACTGACAAACTATATATATTACATATATATTGTGGCAGAGAGTCTGCACCCTTGCCCGGCTGGGATGCCTGGATATTGGAATGACCAGAGGAGAGAGTGTGCTCACTCTTCCCCAGAGTGCTAGATGGCAGACCCCAGGATTTCAGCAGTCCTTGGATTAAAATGTGTCCATGAGAGTTCTGCATAGCCGTGTTGGGCTCTGTGGTTGCCGCCAGGGGCTGCTGTAGGGACTGCAGAACCCTATTTTGTCGGGCTTCCATCTCACCCGGAAGTGCCTCTGGATCACGTTAACAGGCCAATGGATGTACTCCCAGGTGCTGCATAAAAGAAGGCCGCTGCCTTCACTCAGGGAGCCAGAGTCGGGAGGATGGGGGATGAAGCTTGCTGGATGGAGGAAGAGGAGGAGGAGTGGAGGGGGAAGGACAGACAGGAAGAGAAAGAAAAGAAGATAAAGTCCTGTGCTTTATTATCTGTGCTTAGTGCTCCATTGTACTGTGGTTTGGTGGGGTACAGGAGAAAAGCATTTCCCACTTGAAAATAAAGCCTGTGTAATTGGACATGTGCCTGTGTCTGTCTGTGTGGGGTCTGGTACGCCCACTGTGGCCATATATATATATATATATATATATATATATATATATATATATTATTGTATGGGTGGTTACCTACCAGGTAACGCTTGTGGTTGGTCTGTGAGCCTGCAAACATTCGCCACAGTGCCCTCCTTCAGTTGCGAGAAGCAGATCATAGAATGGTTGAATAGTTTACTGTCAAATAATGCAAACGCAACACGTGTTTCACCCTAATTCTGGGCTCATCAGGCGTACACAATCACTGTACCCCCTCTCGGGGAATCAAACCTCGGACGTCAGCTCTAGCGGCGAAGCCTCTTGCGTTGCGCCACAGCGTGTGGTTCGTTTTATTTGACAGTATGTAGATCGGGGTAACTGATTTGACAACAAGCAGCCACCTCTGCAATCAATACAGAAACAGTTGCTGAACCATTGACACAGAACAAAGAGTCATGCAACTATGCTATACATTCATATACAGAAAACTAAACAAGTAATTTTACACAATTAAAAATTCAATCAAGCAGGAGCAGTTTGACTTTAAGAGATGTCACAAATAAGACTAGCTATGTTTACTATATTACTGTAATTCACAAGATCAATCCTTAATGCAGAGGTGTCAAAGTCTGCCAGCCTGAAGGTTTACATTTTTTAATATAGCCAAGGGAGAAGAAATGAGACTGCAGCCTCACAGCTTTTAAGACCAGTGTTCAATTTTTTAAAATGCCATGCGTATTTTGACTTTTTTCCGCAACCCCAAAATACCATATAGGTTAATACACCACTCTTCATCTGGCCTGCCATGAACAAGTATGTGTGTGTAAATACACACTGTGATGGATTGGCATCCAATTCAGCATTGTGCTAAAGCTCAGATACATAAATGTATGCCTTTTTATGATTACCACTGACTCTCAAAGCTGTACAGAATTCTTGTGCCCCACACAATTCTGCTAAACGATTATACAATGCTGGAAAATATACAGTGCATCCGGAAAGTATTCACAGCGCATCACTTTTTCCACATTTTGTTATGTTACAGCCTTATTCCAAAATGGATTAAACTCATTTTTTTCCTCAGAATTCTACACACAACACCCCATAATGACAATGTGAAAAAAGTTTACTTGAGGTTTTTGCAAATTTATTAAAAATAAAAAAAACTGAGTATCTGACAAAACAACAACAATGTATTTCTTGCATAGCCCAAAATCACACAAGGAATGTCTCAATCAGTTTTAACAGGCCCTGTTCTTTGACAGCCCCCCAGCCTTGACACTCTTAAGAAGACAAGATAATAACTCCCACAAAACCTTGTAGGAAAAGGAAGAAATTTTGGGAAGGGTTCAGAGAGAGGCCCCCTTCCAGGTAGGCTGGGCATGCAATAGGTGTCAATAAATGGGGAAAATATAACACACAAAAGAGAACACAACTAATCCTTTCACAGAGCTAGATGTCCAATGAATCATGGCCACCTCAGAAATACAATACAATTGGACAAACTACTTTGTTCTTGTACAGCGCACCTCACCAAGTGCAGGTGCTGAGCAAGACAATGAAAGAATAGATTATTGCACTCACTAAACATAGAACTATCACATACAAGGATACAGATCTGTTACAATACATAAAAAGCAAAGTAGAACTAATTGACATAAATTAAAAAGCAGTATTTGTCTATCAGTTAATTATAGAACTAAGGCAAAATTACAGAGGAGGAGACAGACAAGCCGGACACAGTCAACAACATACTCCCCATACTGGCCATTCTACATTTGAGCGCTGGGCTGGCCAATTTGATGAAAGGATCCTTCTACCCAATGGTTCCAGTGCTCCTTTAACTGCTATTAAATTTTAATTTAATTTTAATTTAATAATTACATTTTTATTTAAATTAAGGATACTTGTATGGTCAGCATTGACACATACCTTTATCATCAGGTTTGAGCTGCTCAATTTAAATTTTAAATTGGATTTATTAGGAAATGGAACAAACCTTAACAAAACCAATAATATCATTTCTCAATGTAGTCTCCACCCTTCACAATTTGCACCACCTGTCTGGAAGTGCCTGGATTCCAGCAGAATAAAAGGTTTTGTCTTGTCCTTGCAACCACTTGTGCACCCAAGTTATTGTCGAACACTACATGATGAGGAGTACTACAGTCACTAGTGCAAGTTACTGTAACTTGGACACCAATGTGAAGCCTGCTATTATCTCCAAGCAGCAGGGTCTACTGTCACAGGAAGTCCTTTTACTGCAAGACAATGCCCACCCACACACTCCTAAGAACACCAAGGCTTATCTGGATTCTGCTGGAATCCAGGCATTTCCAGGCAGGTAGTGTAAGTGCATTGCGAAGGGTGGAGACTACATTTTCTAATAAATCCCATTTTCTAACTTTAGCTTGACCTCCCTTTGTACTTTTATCCAGAAAGCATACATCAAACATGTCATTGTCCTTCAGTGAACAAAGACATGAATAATCCATTGACTTTCTATTTGTTGACTGGCAGTCCTGGCTCTGTCCAAGTAGCTGTCTATGGAACTTCGTGCATTTGCATCACAGTGGAGAAACCTTTGAAAATCTGTAATGGAAACATCTTCAGCACCCAGATCTCCTCTGGCTATTTTAGGACAACCTATAAGTCTTTCTACAGCTTCCATAAAGTAGCCTCCCACAACTTTTGAATTGCTGCTTGTAGTAAATGTATTTAACCAAATAATATTTCTGGAAACACCCATCAATGCAACCATTTATACAAATACTGCATGGCTTAAGTTTGTAATAAGAATCAAAATGCCATATATAGTTTGGCCCTCTTGCAAAATAGTTACACCAATGGAGTCTTCTGGCTTTTCTAAGACAAACTCCTCTTAGATCTAGCGCCTTCAATATCAGATGAATATCTTCCTTCTTCACATGCAAATCATTTTTTTGACATTTTGTGCGCATCCATCGGTAGCCATGAAGCTGATTTGTGCTTTGCAATTGTTGCTGTATAAATACAATAATTTCCTCAATGTTGCTATAGACCTTACGATGAAATAGACCTTTAGACTTCAATATATGTTTTAAATGCCTTTCAGTGATAATGTATCCATGATGAACTACAAGAACCAGCGCTATGTCTTTGTGTTAAGACCAAGCTGAAAGTATACTTCTATAAAGTTTCCAATTTCCATTTTTGCTAAGTGCAACTATGAAATAGAACCAATATGCATCAGAAACTATGTATAGGTATGGATCCCCTTTTCAGTTACTGTGCGGTTAAAACTATCTGGTGCGCACTCATTACTAGCTGGTGATAAAATCCACAGAAAAAAAATGACAAAATGGCTTTTCGGGGGCTCCAAAATAAACAAATAAAATAATGCTAAAAAAACCAATTAAAAATGTACAAATAATGTTATTTCAAATTGAGATGGGGAATTTTTTATAATGTTAACAAAATGCATAATGTAGTAAGAGAATCATCACAACTCATATGCCCAATTATTTAGTTATTTTTAGAATCAATTTGAAAAAGCCACAATCTGACTTACAGACCAGTGAACAGATTAATCACTCTACATTATTCAAAATATTTAAACAAGAGGTTACATTGTAATTTAAAATTTAAAAATTGTTTGCATACCTTGAGAAATGTCAATTGCCATGAGTCAACTACAGTTTTAGTGCAGTTAATTTGTTTTTCCTTATCATGAACATTAGTCATGACAGTTACACAACCTGTCTCATATTAGCTTGAAGTAAACAAAACATCAAAATCTGCTCAGGGCATAAAAGGACACTTCTTTGAACAGCTCAAACCTGATGAAAAAGGTATGTGTCAATGCTGAGCATACAAGTATCCTTAATGTAAATACCTGGAAAACAGTAATAAGAAACTCAAGGAATAAATTACCCCGTATAGCTTTTAATGATGGCCATGAAATTTTTTTAACCTCATGTTTTCATGCAGAATGGGGTTAAACAAGTTGTCTTACTGGATAAGTCCCCTTCTTATTCATTAGCGAAGAATGAGCTTTCCTATACAGCACATGACCTTTACTTAAAACTCATAGATAAGCAATACAAGATCTTTGTATGAACACAGGCTTATAAATGTGAATACATTGCAAACAATCTTCTTATTCAGGCCACACCAATTCCATTAAATAATGTACAGAGTAACATTTTCAGATTGTTTTGTAAATGTATGTAAACCTGTCTGAAAACACCAAAAATGTGTAAATCTTCCCCATTTGACTGGTTTGTTAGCCAAGTGTGATGTTTGATTTCGGAGTAATCCTGATGTATATTGAAATTCTGTAAGGCTGAGGAAAAAATAAACTGGATTTCTTTGTCAGGTCTAATGATAAAGTACAACTGCTTTTAAAGATTACAAACAAAAATATGGTTGCCAAAGCTTTGGAAAATATACTCTCAGAGTTCTGCCAAAATAAATAGAGTAAAATTCTTGACTGTTTCAAGGTGCAGCTCCCAGTGGTTGATTTAGAAAATATAGGAAAAGACTTTGACACAGTAAAAGTGAGATCAAAAGGATAAATTTAATCATGTTGCCTCATTTCAAGTTGTTATAGATTTTTTTTTGCTTATTACATACATTACTGCTCAAAAGATTTAGAACACATAAGTTTTTCTTCAAATGTAATCAATTGAAAGCAATGAATGACCTAAAATTGTGAAAATGTAAAAAGTAAACTGCCAAAGGTTTAAATTTAAAGTTTAGGTTAGCAAAAACTGAAAAAAATTCAGAATAATACAAATGGGCCTCCTTCAGGGAACAATAGGTTACAACCTACAGATTTTCTGCAGCAATTCAAGTAAATTAAGCCTTCCAAGTTGAAGCAAACAATTTTCACAAGTGTCCCAGCTCCTGTTGATTACTTAAAAATCCTCTGTCTGTCTTAAAGCACAGTTGGAACAGACTGTGTTACTACACCCTCTGAAATACAACTTGGACAATATTACACTGTAGGAAGTTGTAAATTCCAGTAATAATGGTAAGAAAATGACAATTAACAAATGAAATGAAACAGAACGTTATTTCCCCTGGAAGTGTAGGCCTTTCATTTAGACAAACAGCAAAAAAAAAAAAAAAAAAAAGTGTCAGTGAGTATGGTGCCCTACACAATCCAAAGACAATTGGAAACTGGAAGGAATTCTGATAGATTGAGATCTGGCAGACCCAAAGTCACAACCCAATCAGAAGATAAGTTTCTGAGGGTCACCAGCTTACATGACAGGCAGCTCACAGCAAAACAGCTTCCAGCAGAGCTTAGCGGTGGTCATAAAAAGCAAGTCACAGTTTGTACTGTGAAGAGGAGATTTTGTGCTGCAGTTTGACAGGGAGAGTGGCAGTAGAAAAGCCATTCCTTAAAGGACAAAATAGGGCCGTGAAATATTGGCTGTGGACTACTGAAAACTGGAAAAAAGTCTTATGGGCCAATGAATCAAAATTTGAAATCTTCACTTCATCACGCAGGGTGTTTGTACGCTATCGAGTTGGTGAAAGGATGGTTCCTCAGTTTGTGACACCAACTGTCAAAGATGGAGGAGAAAATGTGATGGTCTGGGGTTCTTTTGCTGGAGGGAGAGTTGGTAACTTGCACAGAGTGACTGGCATTCTGAATGAAATGTGTTGCCACAGTTTAGCTGTTATATTAGCACAAGATGCCTACTTTGATTAATCAAAAATCTGAATACAATATTTATTCAATAATTCCTTATTTTTTTTTCTGCCATTGTTTATTTGTTCTATGCCTTGATTTCATAAAACATTAATACATTAAATTGTGTGCATTTCCATTAAAACTGGAAAAACCGAAGTGTTCTAAAACTTTTGACCAGTAGTGTATGTGTGTTGTGCATCCGATTATGTATCAATCATGGTCATTCCATTTTGTTCATTTGTTTAATTAAACTCTAGGAATACACTTTCATCACTGGCCTAGAAACTACTTCTTCAAATTAGGGGACAAGAAATTCACAATAGATGAATAGATGTGTCATTATTAAAGCCCCCACTCTACAGCTGAAAATAACTGTTGTTACATAAATCCTAGCTGAAATCTAAGACTGTTGCCTGGACAAGACTGTAAGCGGACTGTAACATTACCCAGGGACAAATTAGGGAGGGAGTTTATTTCATTCTGAACTATAAAAGAACCATAACATAAAAATAAATTGTGTAGTGTAAATGACAAAGTGGTAAACAATTACCAGAATACTAACCTCGGCTGGCCCTTGTGCTTCTCGTCCCCCAAGGAGCCATCGCAACATCACTAATTTCTGTTAAAAAAAAATGCATCCATTAGAACCACTCAAAAGTTTGGTCACATCTGATTAACCGTACATATTAAAAAAAATGTGGAACAACCAGACCCTTCACACCCCAACAAGTATTTTCATCTATAACTTGTTAATTATAATGTTATAATAATGTTATATCTCATACATCTCAACCATTGTATCATTGGAGTATTACATGTGCCTATTTAAAATTTAATCTGTGGAATTTCATTCCTTGAGTCAATTTTTGGTATACCATAGCATGGCATGAACAGCTAAACTTAGCATAGAAAAACCATATTATTATAGTAAGAAACTGAGGTTAGTCAATCTAGAAAATTGCAAAAACTTTTAAAGTTTATTTCAGTGCACTTGCAGTAACCATCAAGCACTGTGGTCATACTAGCTCGCAGTATAAATGTACCAGAATCTCTTACTTTGGTAATCATCAATTAACTGCTTAACAAAATACAGTCCAAATAAATACCTCTAAGAGTTAATGCAGCAGGCACATCTCAACATTAACACTTTAAAAAAGACTGTAAAGTAAGCCTTCCTCACAGAGTTGCTGCCAAAAAAATGACTACAGAAGGCACCAAATAAGAAAAAGAGACTTGGTTGGTCAATGAAATGCAAGTGGGCATCTGTCCTTTGGTGACACTTTTGGTTTCAAATGCAATTTCTTCAACACCCAAAACTTTTTTTTGATGAATCTCCAGATGCCAGTTATTTGCCACACACAGTAGATCCAACTGCAACAGGGCAGGATGCTCCCACAGATCACCTGCTGGTAGATTCCTGACTTAAAACATTGTTGCAGTTTGCGCATTACTGTAAAATAAAGATTCAACCAACTTTAACTATCTAATTGACCAGCAAAATGGGCTTTTCTGTCTATTTTTTTTAGTTGTGTAGTGTCTGCCTGTTATAAAATGCACACATTTATGAATCCATGAAGACTGTCTGAAATGCATTAAAACAGCAAGTGAACTGGTTCATTCTAAATGCCATTGTTTAATTATTTATGAAGTGCACTCCATACAAGCTCTTTATCTTGGAACTCTGTAAAAAAAATGAGTTACAGCTTATGCTGGAATGGAAGTGAAAGAGTGACTATTATATTCAGTTATTGATTAAATAATAGAAGTTCAGTTTTTCATGTCTGGGTCCAGACAGCCAGTTTGCCAACTGCCTATGTTCCCAGCACCTGCAGCTAAAACCACATCTGTGTGTTTGCACTGAATTTCAGAGTACTGTACTTCAAAAATCACTTCTCTGCCACTAGAGGTCATGCACGATGCAGTTTAGGTGTAGTCACAGTAGGTCTACAGAAAGCTTAAGTCATACAACAGAGAATTAAAATACCTTTAGTAATGCTTAACATTAAACAGTCAATGCAAACACCATTGGATGTAACAGATTAAGTTATAAAAATAAGTGGTCAAATATTCAGACGATGCTATTTAAGGAAGGTAGGCAAGTGCATGTGTGTGTCTCTGCACAAACTTGAGGGAGACTAAGCAAGTCTCAGGACTGGGTGATCAGACATAGTCATGTCGAGACAGAATGTAGACAGGTACATACGGTACTTCTACACAGTTTAGTAAACATTTTTACAAACCAACCGGTATGACTATTTTGACAGGAAAATCAAGTTAAACATAATTACAAACGTTTGCAAAACAGAGAAAACAACTTTAACCAAGGGCCTTTTAAATTTGACTTTTTTTTTTTTACACTTGCCTATAAATAGAAGTTTGTTGATGGGGTCAAAAATTCCGTACTTAGTTTAGTTCACATTCTGAATCTATAATGTTCAAAACATTAAGAAAAGCTGATTTTAGCATAATGTAATTTTTACATCTTAAAGATGCAATTTTATTCAGAAAACAATTATTTTTTGTGCTGTGTGAAGTTATAGAACAAGCAGTTTCTGACATATCCGTTCTGATTGCTCAGACCTATGCACAATGACAAGTTCCAAAGGAATTGTACCCATCTTCGTCAAACAAGTTGCATCGTGTTTGCCATGTTGCATGCGCCAATCCTATTGTTTTTGATCCAGTTTGTTCCATTACTTATCTCAAAAACCTAGCCCAATGATATATGCCATAGGAATTGCTTAATTTAAATGGGATTTTTGCATTCTGCTCTGTTTAGTTGTAGAACCAGGCCTACTTATTTGCAAAATGTTTGCTAAAGAAGTTTATCAGATACAGTACATAATTTATTTAATACATATAGATGTACACAGCCATACACACAGTCAAAAGAAATGTATAAGTGAAGATAGCCAACAGCTTGTCCACCCAATCAAAGCACATGCTTGATGATGAAGAAAATGAAATGAACATACACAAACACAACACAAAAGATCTGTAAAGGTCAACGTGCAGAGAGGCATCAAGCCACCCTGTACCAATCTATCTGTCTATGCAGCTTGTTTACTTCATTTGACCCAATGTGTTTAGTTTCAGATTAAATATTGTTTAAGTTGTTCATCTGATTCAATTTCCTGTTCATTTTACTCAACCTATTCAAATGACGACCCACAAGCCACATTCAGCCCAGAAGCAACTTCTGACTGGCCTGGTCAGTGGACCCGCCAGAAAAGCAGAGAAAAACCAAGAAAAACACACTCTTTGAGCCTTCAGAAATTCTTACAGTAGTACAGACCACGAATGCTATACTCCGTGTAGCCTAGCAATATTTCAACCCACAATGCAGCACATTGTTGTGTGTCTAGAAGTGGTAGTATTCTATGATACTGTAATGACTTGTCAAATGAGCCACTTCTCTGGGGGAAACTCTTCCTGCTTTTTAACCATTCACTCCCCATCTCACGCTTATCCTGACACTCAGCTCTCTATTGGGTATTTGGCCTGAGCCCTCACAAAGTGCTTTCCCCCAAGAGTCAAACACAGCCCATGCTATAGCAAGACACATCACAATATCGACACAGATGTGGTGATTTAAAACAAACCTATGTTCCCTCAGTGTGCTATAGACGTTGTATTCATGTGTGTTAGTTACTGTTATCACTTGCTATGGGTTTGTGCACTAATAGCGCTAACAGTTCTTTTTGTTTACTTTCTCATATACGAAGTATAGGGTAAGTATTGTAATCGTCCAAAGATCTGATGTCTAAATTTTGATGAATCTCGATGTTTTAGACCTCCCTGAGTCCGAAAAATACCATTTTTGGAATTATGTCTGTGTGTCTGTGTGTGTGTGTGTGTTATGTAAACACGATAACTTGAATACGTTTACATTTAGGTCAACCAAATTTTGCATACAAATATTAGGTACAAAACATAGATTTCTATCAACTTGGGCTATTTCCGTTAATGGAAATGGTACTTTACCTTTTATTCATGAAGCTTCAGAGTCCGATTTATGCAACTTTACTTTTATAATAATTGTTCAATATATTATTAATTTGATTTGATTTGTTGTTGATGGTTCTTTAATGTACATCTCTCTATTATAAAAAAAAATCTTGAAAGGAGACGAGACATGATTTTCTCGGAGACACTTTAACATCCCATGAGACAAGGCAGTGAAACAAAAGGACAGCTGCTGTGCAAGCTTTTCAATGTTCAAAGCTTTGCGCGACATGCAGATCATGCAGCACGGCACAAGAAGCAGCAGCAGCATCAGCAAGCCAGCTGATTGAGCATAGAGGAGGTAAAAAAAAAATTCATTTGTTTCCCATCGTATCACTGTTTAAGAGGGGATTTTGGAGGAGCGACCACATCTCCTTAGCGTGCATTCAGCCCCCCTCTTCACAACGTGAGAGGCAGAGACACAAAGTGGCTGGCGCGTAGCACACCCTGGGGTGGGAGGGTGGCGATTTTCGAGCGAAGCGAGCAAGGGGCAAATATAAAAATATAATAATAACATTCCTGTGTTAGATGTGACCAGATTTAAATGGCAATAAATGAATAAACATTACTTGTTTTTCAATGCATTAATTTGTTTTGGTTTAAAATCTGTCATTACCTGCTTCTTATCGGCCACTGAAAATGTCTGGCCTAGCTAAATTTCTTGTTTGAAAATCTGGTCCAACTGAATTTGTAATTGAATAGCCCTGCTCTACAAGTTAACAAGTTAATAAACTATAAGTTATTGTATTTGATTCTATTTTCTAACAGTACAATTGACAGTGTTGTATTTTAAAATCTTCTGTTGAGTGATTTGCTGCTGTATCACTAGAGTGTGTTACAAGGAATTACGATTTTTTTGTGTTTTTGCTTTGTGTTTTCTTTTTAGTGTCTCAATACTACCATAAATACTTTAACATATATCATCATTTCCTTAATTTTTTATTATCATACTCTTTAAAAGTGTATTCTGAATGAAATTTCATAATCAGTACAGTATAAAGAATTTTCCCACTAAGAATTAATTGAGCTCAATTTCAAATTACATTGACCTCTTATTAGATACAAATCTATAAATCTCACCTCTTAATGTATACAGTATTAACATTAACTACCTCGTAATCTGCCTGCACTGCTAACCCTACATAAACAAACTGTGTGAGACAACTACAGTCTTTTAATGTTGGGCTTCTTTATGCACTCTTAGACATTTACATGTATACTTTGCCAATTTAGAGTTGCTAAATATTAACCAGAGAAAATGTCACACTGATTCAGAAGGAATGTGCAAATTCCAAACAGATAGTGCCCAGGACTCTAGAGCTGGGAGGTAGCAGCACTAACCACTGCACCACCATATCACCCCTGAATTCTTAGTAAGCATTCACATGTTACTCTGGAGGTTTCTAATCTCCAATATTTTCCAAATCTGATTTAAATTTAAATCAAAAAATCCCTTTATTAGTGCTTTCTTTATTCACTCTTTCAGCATTGAGTCCATGATATTTGCTGTGCCAGACCTTTATATATTACAGCTTTTCTACAATTCCAGCAAACATCACAAAAACCAAAGGTTTAACCCACCTAATACACACTACAAACATACATGACTGTCTGCCCAACACCAGATACTATCCAACCTGCACTACACAGCTGTGAAGAGAATGTGTGTCGGCTCTTCAAGAGACAACACACCACAAAACAGTAGGCCCAGACAGTGTCTCACCCTTCTACTTGAAAATCTGTGTTGATCAACTGGCCTGTCTTCAGATGGGTTTTCAACAAATCATTAGTGTTGTGTAAAGTTCCCATGTGCTTCAAACAAGCCACAATCATACCAAACCCAGAACAGGACTGAATAACTACAGGCTTTGATATCTATGGTTATAAAAACCTTTAAGAGGCTGCTGTGAAGGGCATCACAGTTCCTCTGTTAGACCACCTTCAGTCTCCCTACCAAGCAAACAGGTCAGCACTACATCCCACAACATCTTAACAACCCAGGGACCTATGCAAGAATACAGTTTGTGGACTTCAGCTTAGCGTTTACCAGTCATCCTTGAACACCTCCACTGTAAACTCACCCAGCTTTCTGTCCCTACCTCCACCTATCTGGCGATTGGGGAAAAACTCACCTCTAGCTCCCATACAATCAGCACTGGTGTGCCCCAAGAGATGTGTTCTCCCAATGCTCTTCTCCATCTATATTAATGACTGCACACCCTAAGAATGCCTATGTGAAACTCGTCAAATATGCGGATGACCCAACCATCTTTGGACTCAATAAAAATGGTGACAACTCTACATACAGACAACAATGGTGACGAGCCGGCATTGAGCGGCTGGCCCTTTGGTGTGGTCAGAACAACCTGGAGTTGAACACACTCAAAACTGTGGGGATGACAATGGACATTACTAATTTATTATTATCTCCTCCTCCATAGTTAACAATAATGTATCTTTTGTGGAAACTCTCACGTTTCTGGGATCTATAATTACTTGGGATTGACATGAAAGAGCAACACTGAATCCATCATCAAAAAGGCAAAGCAGTGAATGGATGTCCTGTGACAGCTGAATGAGTTCAATCTACCACAAAAGCTGCTGGTTCAGTTCTACACAGCAATCATCAAGTCTGTTCTCAGCTCATCCATCACGGTGCGGTTTGGATCAGCATCTAAACATGACAAGAATGGGCTACAACGAATAGTCAGGCCTGCTGAAAAACTCACTAGCACCAGTCTTCCCACTTTACAGGATCTGTACTATTCCAGATTCATGAAGAGGGCAGGGAAAATTATCACCGACCCCTCACATCCAGGCTATAGCATCTTTGAGCTTCTTCCCACCTGCTAGACGTTACAGTCTCAAAAACCACTCCACAAAAAGGCTGATTTAATAACATATTCTTTCCACAGGCCGTTAAACTCATAAATGGTTAATTTAACTGTCTTTGTTCAGTCTAGCCAGCAAAGAAATATCTTGCAATATTCTTATATTTAGCTAAGGCTCAAAGAAGCATTTCTTGCACTACCTTGCACTTTTTATGAATATGTCAACATTCTTATCCTTGTATCACCGACTTATACTTATTAACTATGTGTATGCCTGTCATGTAACTTGATAGTCATCAAAAAATGTTGTAAGATTCCTTGTAAGGGAGCATATGTTGCCACTAAATTTGACTTGCTCTGATCTAATCTGAAAATGGCATAACTCAGTACAGCCCGGTGCGGGACGGAATCATTAAAGACAGCATTGGGCACAACTAATTTCTCAATTTCTACCGCGCACTCTTGTCGACTCTTGATATCCAAATTTCATTTGTTCTTGTAGTCCAATTTGTCGGCTTAACACTGCATTGTAATACTGTTTGATAAATAAAAGAAGGACCATAACTCACTGTTTGTTTGAAAATATAAACCAGACCATCCATACGCACAATGCAAGCATTGCTATTAAACATTCTCCACAGTTTAAACAGTGACACAAGCATATACTTTCAACTAGTCAACTGGAAAGTAAATGAAAAATGTACCTGTAGAGATTAAGTTATCACTCCGCAAGCTAAAATCAAACCCCTTTCTAAAATCCCTTAAGTCATTCGCTGCTTCAGGACTACAATCCGCAACCCGTCATCACTTCTCGTAAACACTGGCCAAGCACGTGTCAACGTGTCACGTGACTGGGATGAATAAGACATACGGAAGCCCTTTGAGGACAAATTTGCGAAACACGCTCTGTCTCCTGAAACACGCTTTGCCTGTGATTGAGCGTAATCATCGATTAAATGACGCTGGCGAATATTTTTTTTCCAGCTAGCATGAAGTATCATTAACGATACAATGTTAACTATGAAAAAAACGCATATGCATATGCTAAAATGAGCGTCTCATAGCAACAACTCGCGGCGGAGGCGGTTACCATGGGAACTGAAATATGAAATTCTGGCTTTGAGATTTTCAATTCTCTGCGAGGGTCCCCTGGGATGCTGAGAAAGTATATGTGCTGAGGGTAGTAGGAGCTTGTTTGTGAACCATGTTGTTTATTCAAGTAAAAAACGAGTATTTTACAGTATGAATGGATCTGTGTACCAAAAAATGTACGTAAATTATTGCAAACGGAATGAGAACCAACTTGATTATGTTCTGCTTTAAGGGTGAAGACCAGCTGGCATTTGTGCAGTAGCTGTTTAGTGTTGAACCCAGTGAAGATTCTGTATTTTTGCACTATTAGTGGATTACTTCTCTTCATCACCTAAACTAAATTAGATTTAATTCTAATTACATTCTGTTAACTTGATATGCAGTACCGTATGATGTTTAGAAACAGTGCCACAATAAATATTTGTTTAAAATTGTGTTAAATAATATTCTTAAATCTACCTATTTTAGTTAAGGGTCATGGTCAGCCTGAGCCTCCAGTTACATTTACACATACATTTGAATACCTGTACTAGGTTAGGTAGACTTTTTTCCCAGAGGAAAATTTGTTTGAGGCAGAAAAGTACAAAAAACATATGGCAATGTTACTGAGATACAAGAAAGTAAACCAAGATACAAACACTGACAACCCACATATAATTGCCCAAGTAAATCAGAAAAGTCCAGGGGAAAAGTTAGGGAGCCAACTTGGTCACCCCATTTAATCTGTAGCAAAGGAAAACAAGTGCATGATGGTACCACATAAACAAAACAAGGGCCATCAGCAGCCATCTTTCTGTGTCTCAGCAGGCTAATCTCTTAAGGGTAGCTCTTTTGGAGCAGGTCAGGTTGGGAGTGTCATCTTGTAGCAGGATCAGGTCCAAACACAACACCTCCTTCCAGGGAAATCTGCTTTTTATAAGGCTCCGAACAGAAGTGGTGAGGAAGATGGAAGCAGGGAGATCCAGTATGTTATAACTGATCCTGTTACCAAGTACAATAAACAATTAACAGAGCTGAGGATCCAGGAAGTGGTCTTGGACTAAGAATATGAAGTTGCTCCATTTCCCTCAGGCCTGTGAATTTGAAGTTGGATAGAAGGTTGACAAAGAGTCATCTAGCAGGAAAAAGGGACAAAAGAAGAAAGTGAGGAAGGTAAGAATGATTTGGAGTATCATCGGCAGGTAACCAAAAACAACTACCTGATG